>CM043700.1:11760000-12332500 GCA_023935145.1 Bretschneidera sinensis | reverse complement strand
ATATAATTATAAATTATTAATTATTTTAAAAACTTAAACGAGTAAAAAAGTAAGTAAACAATATATATCAAAATCATATATCTATAAAAAATACATATATAACAGTTTTTATCTATTTTATTATTAAAACATTAGAAAATTAAGAAAAATATATATCTATATATTTTTTTTTCAATTCAATAATGAAATGCTTTGTATCTTTTATGACCGAACTAAATAAAAAAATTTTCCAACTTTCATGCCTGAAATCACCTCATTGCACTTGTCATTATAAGACATTTGAAAACAGTCAATGTACTAAAATTCACTTCAAGTTGAGAATATTAGCCTCCATAACCAAGGAGGCTCAAGTGTTGTTCATGATAATCGAAGCACGTATCTTCCTGCTAACAATCTCTAACAACAATACTTCAAAGCTAAAGACATCAAATTTCTCAGAAGATATTCATCCAATGGCATATTTAGAAGATAAGTAGGAGAAGAAGGGAGAATCAACAGTTTCTCTCTCTAAACGAAGAGGTTTCTTGAATTTCTCTCTCTAAAAGTCTAGAACTAGGTCACCTGGTTTGACCAAAAAGAGGAACATAAATTCACAAACAAACTTCCTCTCTTTCGTTTCTCTTTCTCTCTCTCTCTCTAAGAACGTGATCGAAATATGGGGAATAATAAATAATATTATCAAATGGCAATAGGTGAGGCAGGCTACAATAATTTCACCAAGTCCAAAAAATTATAATAATTCTTGTCACTATCTCTGAAATAGCGCCAACGACCTTAATAGCAACCTGACTGTGTGAAAACTCAACTGCGACCGCTTATTCCCACTCAAATAAGGCATATTTCCGTCGCATTTACATGTTTAATATATTTAATTGATAAGATAAACTAAAATGAAATATTATATTGTCTACATAAATCCGTCACACAAAACTCTAGGCACAACAATTACTGCAGAAAAGAGATATATTTGCGATGGCTTATCCGTAGAAAATGACATTTTCGACCGCTAAATTGTCCACCGCAGATACCAATTAATTGTGATCGATATTTGGCCGTGCAACTAACCCATCACGTATACATTGTTTTATTGCAGTGTTAATAAATGATTTCAGTTATTTATTTGAGAAGTGATAGATAAATAATTATCATTGAATTATAATTACGATTGAAATATGAAATATGATTAGAAGTATACAAATCAAATACTTTTAATAATTGAATTTATTGAGCTTGTGAAACTTATTCTTCAATATTAAATGATTTCAAATTGTAGAAAGAACCAGTAGATTTTAGATTTAGACTAGAGTGAAATCCTAAGAAAGTCTACGTGGTTGGTAGGGGTGAGCATGAAACCCGGTTGACCCGTAAAACCGACCCAAACCGATATAATAGGTTGGGTTGGGTTGGGTTGGGTTGTGTCTTTTTAGTGATCGGGTTGGATTGAGTTGAAAATATTTTGAACCCGGTGGGTTGGGTTGGGTCATGTGTTCAAAATTTTCAACCCAATCCAAACCAGTTACCCGGTCAAATATATAATTATATATTTTATATTTATTGAATATAAAATAGTGTATAAATAATTATAGTATAATTTTAAAATATATAATTATAAAAATGTCTATTCTAATTACTACTAGTGTGTAAAATTATATATAGCAGATAATTTAATATCCAAACAAGTCTCATATTTTCTAATTACCCAGATTTTAGTTTCAAATATTTACATTAGTAACAAATATTGATTTCTAGTTATGAAATAGTTTTCATTATTATTCTTAAGTATAACTTCAATAAAAAAAAATTGATGCACAATTAACTTATGCTAACAAAATTTTGATTTTTTGTACTGTTGTAACTATAAAATAAAATAGAAATTAACACTCTAATCTACAAGATTCCAGTCAGGATCAATGTATGCAGATAAACTTATATTCCAAAAAGATGTACCATAATGTTGATGGAAGAAATATTGAATGTATGATAAAACTTAGTAATACCAACTTGCTGGAAGCCTTTCATGCAAACATTATTGAACCATTCAATTTGCCTCTCTGTGACATTTTAAGAGCCCCCATGTCGCTTCCAAGTGCATTAAAGCATAGTCCAAAAATTAGATTAATTAGTGAGAAAGCACTAGCATGGCCAACAAATGTTGAGTTACTAAAATATATTATTAACAATTGTCTAGAAATCCAGATTTCCATCGTAATTGATCTGTCTTCTAAAGTAAGTTAAATTCATGTCAACTAAAGCAGTTCCTAGCGCAACATTCAAATGAAGATTGTGTTTTTCAATATAACAATGAATCCATATTCTAACATCAAAGGCTATAGGTTGTGAGCATACAGATAAGCAATTAACCATGGTCACTTTATCAGGCTCTATATTACTCGCTTGCATTTCATGAAACAATACCGAAGCATCCTTACCAAGTTTGGCTTCAACATAGCCTCCAATTATGGCATTCCATGACACATCATCCTTCTCTTTTATGTCATCAAAAAACTTCATAGAAATATTCAAAAAACCAAATTTAGCACAGTCTATAACCATTGTAATCCATAAAGACAATTTTTCTCTTTTTCATGTTATCAAATATTATTTGTGAAACACATATTTTACTTGTAATATGAATGGATTTAGTTTCGGATTTAATAGAATATTTTTTTTTGTTATGTAATATGTATGGTTTAATTATTTAGAAAAAAAAATATATCAACCCGGTGACCCAAACCGATTAGAATGGGTTAGGTTGAAATCTTAGGATAACCCGATCTAAACCGACCCATGCTCACCCCTAGTGGTTGGCATCCTCAAACATTATAAAAAAAAAAAGAAAGAATTTTTTTGAGATAGACAAATATATGTTCATGCATTTTATATATATTGGAATATTTTTTAATATTATATGTGATAATTTAACTCCAATGAAAAGAGTTGAGGAAGTATTTTGTAAGTATATTTCAAATAGTGATGTTTTAATTGTTTCATATATGTATCGTACTTGAAACCTAAAACGTGACGACACCGTCTTAGGTAGGCTAGTCTGGGATGGATTGTTACTGAAGGCTATAAATAAGAGATTGGTGAAGGGAGTTCATGAGAGAAGAATCAATCTCAAGTTTTACATACGAACTAAATATTTTGTTTTGTTTACTACTTCAATATTGTTTAATCTATAAGTTGTAAGAGTTGTGAGATTGTGAGTGGTATCTCTTTGTAATGTTAAGTACTACCCATAAAGTCAAGAAAAATGTAAAGTTCACTTGGTACTTGAAAATCCAAGCAAAAATAAACTTTGTGGATTAGTGAAACTAAATAGATTAAAGAAACATATTAAAGAAGTAAATGTAAGCACGATTTATTGTCAAACCACTATAATTTTGTGTCCCTCTTTTCTCTATATCTTTATTTATCCATTAATTTCTGCTTCAGTTATTACTATTGTTTTCTGTGCTAATCACGTCAAACTCTCTTGTAAAAGAAAACTCATTTCATTTCATATTTTCTAACACTAAGTCTTTTTAAGCACATCTTTTCACCATTTTTACGTGTGTTTTTTGGGCAATTTCTCTAAAAAAAATCACATTTAACATCACTGAAAACAACTAAGCGTAATGAATCTCAATCTATACCCTTAAACCACACGTTGCATGTTAGAAATGTCAATGATGCAATTTTTTCATTTGTCTAACAGATTTTTAACAACAAATCCAAGGGCTAAAAACAAATGCTCAGAATTATGTGATTTTGAGAGAACATAATTAACAACAAAGAGCCATAGAAGGCAATCCAAAAGGTAATTGCTCAGAATTTCAAAGTAGAGGACTAAAATTTCACATAAATTTCCCTAAAATCAGATTTTCAAAGTTTTTTAATTATTACTTCTGAAGACTTGTCATACTATTATCAACCCAAAAGGCAATTACGCTTAATTTCAAAGTAGAGGACTGGAATACTAGCCATTTTAGTTTTAGGCTGCTGCACCAGTAAAAACATGAGAGCAGAAGTACATTATTCTTTTTCAAACGGGTGTTCAATCAATTATTGATTAGGTAACCTCATAACTGATCATATGTAGTTGTTTTGTGATAGAAGGACATTGTTTAATGAGACAAGAACCTTCATAATAGAATTATAATTTTAAAAAATTTGAAAATTACAAATCAATAAATTTAATATTCTTAATTTTCATGAGAAATAATTGACTAGCACTGAGATGTTAATATTAGACTAAAAAATTCGATGCCGTAAACTACTGGAATGTGAATTGAAATCATGAACTCTGTATATTGGAATCATGTCCATGTCACAAATAAGACAGTCAATACTCCTACCAAAGGCGGATCCAGCTAGCTTCATTATGCAAACACATTAACACACCAGATACACAAACCGATAAAATCATGAACTCTGTATATTGGATACTACCCACATCGCTTCTCTTCCTTCTTTTTCAATCCTCCATCTCCATCGACATTATTTCACCAAACAAATCCATCAAAGATGGTGACGTTTTAGTCTCTGAAAGACAGATTTTCGCTCTTGGGTTCTTCAGCCCTGGAAATTCAAAGAATCGTTATGTTGGAATTTGGTACAACCATATCTCTGAACAGACCGTTGTGTGGGTTGCAAACAGAGACAATCCTATCAATGATACCTCTGGCGTACTCTCAATCAACGGTCACGGAAACCTCGTTGTCTACAATAGAAATGGAACAGTTCCTGTTTGGTCCACCAATGTTTCAGTCACGGTCACTAACAGTAGTAATACTGTTGTTGTTGCTCAGATTTGGGATTCAGGGAACCTTGTTTTGATTGATAATTTTACCAGAGGGGTTTTATGGCAAAGTTTTGATTATCCTACAGATAGCGTGCTTCAATTTATGAAACTTGGGCTGACCCGGAAAACTGGTCTGAATCGGTTCCTAACAGCTTGGAAGTCCTCGGATGACCCAGGAACCGGTAATTACTCGTACCGGTTTAATCCAAGTGGGTCTCCTCAGTTGTTTATATACATGGATTCGGGTCCAATATGGCGTTCGGGGACATGGACGGGGAAGAGATGGAGTGGATTGCCCGAAATGATAGGTAGTTTTATTTTCAATATTACTTTTGTGAATAATCAAGATGAGTTATCTATCATGTATGATTTAACTGATGATTCAATCATGTCAAGAATGATGATTAATGAGACCGGGATCCTACAACGTTTTTTTTGGAATTCGCGGGATCATAGATGGATCGAGTTGTGGTCCACCCCTAACGAGCAATGTGATTATTATGGATACTGTGGGCCGAATAGTTACTGTGACCTGTATAATTCAGACAAGTACGAGTGCGCATGCTTACCCGGATTCGAGCCCAAGTCAGCCCAAGAATGGTTCTTGAGGGACAGGTCGTCAGGGTGCGTGAGAAAACATGGGGAATCCATGTGTAACAACGGAGAAGGGTTTGTGAAGTTAGCACATGTGAAGGTGCCCGATACGTCAATGGCACTTGTGGAAACGAGTTTGGGATTGAAAGAATGTGAGACTTTGTGCTCAAGCAATTGCTCTTGCGTGGCTTACTCAAGTGCATATTATGAGATCAATGGGGGGGAGGGGTGCTTGACTTGGCACGGAGATTTGTTGGATACAAGGACTTACTCAGATACAGGACAAGATTTTTATGTACGTGTGGATGCAGCTGAGTTAGGTAAATGTCCATTTGCAACAATAGCTTAATTATCTACTAATTTCAATTAAGGTACTGTTTGGCCTACAGTGGTTTTGATTTAGGATTTACAAAAATGGCATGTGTAGTGTTTGGTGATTTTCAGTTTTTGATTCTTTTAATAAAATGCATTTTTAGAGGTGTTTGGATTAATGTTTTTAGGAAATATAAACATTCCTACATACTACCTAAATTTTCTATTAGACCGGAGCCTTTTCTATTTGAGAATAGTCCAAATGGTCATGATTAGAAAAATTCTTGACAAAAAGGGACTTAATCTGGGAGTTTTTGGCCTACCCATTAACCAGATTGACTTAATCCATGCTTAACATTTACCAAAAGTGACATGTCTTCTTGTAATTAGATAGACTTAAAGATGATGCGTTAAGAGACCTATTCAAAAGTTTCTTGAATGATTGTGCTAATAAGCAATTTTAAATCTTTATGCATGTAATGTAAATTTCGAATAATTCTTCAAAGATTCATAGACAATGTATGTATCTCCAAAATGGCTATGATTGTTTATCCTCTATTATAATCATACCAAGTGTGATTGGTTTCTTCAATCTCTTTTTATAGATAAATAGATTAGTAATATCAACTTTTTAGCTCACTTGAGGAAGAATGGTTCAGTTAGCGAGAATGGGTACTACAAGAAATTTTACAATTAGCAACAATATTTTGCAGTAATGTTTGGCACGGAGCAAGATAAAAATTTCACCTATTATTGCATCATTATTTCTTACTGGTATACAACTTATTGAATGTGTTGATCTTTTTCGCTGTTATAGACCTTACCATGTGCCAACATCATTACTTATTGCTGCTATTCAACTTTCTTCTTGCACCATATTATTTTCGTTGCTATAGATCTTAACCTATTGCAGCATTATTTTATTTTATTTTATTTTGTTGCTATACACCTAATTTACTGCTTTTTTTCTTCTCTTTTAGCTCGTTGGAGGAAGAATGGTTCACTTGGCAAGAAGGGAATGATTGCAATTCTGTCAGCTTCTCTTGCTACAATCTTTCTAACGGTTTGCTTTGTGGGCTGGTTGATAAAGAGGAAAAGAAGGGGTAACCAAATTTATCATCAAGGCTTCCATATTTCATGCATTATCTTTTGTCAAGTTATCATTATGTTTTGATATTATCTTCTCTCTTTTTTTACCAAGCATTATTTGTTGATGTGTGCTTGATTCCAGAACAGAAAAGACATAACACGCTTTCATTTAGTTTTACTACAAGTTCAACAAACTTTGAAGACACTTTCGAGGGTAACGAGATCGATGAAAATATAAGAAATAGAGATTTACCATTTTTGGATCTGAGCATTATAGCTGCAGCTACAAATAATTTCTCTCCTGACAACAAACTTGGACAAGGTGGTTTTGGCTCTGTTTATAAGGTAGTTTAATTTGATACTCTTCTTACTGTATCCATTAATATTCGTGTTTACTCTGCTCATATCATATTTTAAGGGCATGTACAAAGCTAAACAATGGTAGAATTGAACTTAAACAAAGAAAGGGTTTTGGTGGATTTATCGACAAAAAAAGATTATGATATGTTCATGAGAGTGACTTCAATTTACAAGAACGATTTCAGGGTGTTCTAGTTAATGGGAAGGAAATAGCTGTTAAGAGACTATCAAAGTACTCTGGACAAGGAATAGAAGAGTTCAAGAATGAAATTACATTGATTGCAAAACTGCAACACAGAAATCTAGTGAGGATTCTAGGTTGCTGTATTAAAGGAGAAGAGAAGATGTTAATCTATGAGTACTTGCCCAACAAGAGCTTGGACTCTTTTATATTTGGTATGTCTACCCTCTCTCTCTCTCTCTAAGCATGTAGATTGTTATTCATGATTTGGTGACTTTTTTTGTCAATTGTGGATCCAGATAAAACAAAAAGAGCACTGTTAGATTGGGGAAAACGCTTCAAAATTATATGTGGGATTGCTCGAGGAATTTTATATCTTCATCAAGACTCAAGATTGAGAATCATCCATAGAGATCTAAAAGCCAGCAATGTTCTACTAGATGCTGCAATGGATCCGAAAATTTCAGATTTTGGCATGGCTAAAATATTCGGAGGTGACCAAATTGAAGCAAATACAAATCGCGTCGTTGGAACATAGTAAGTCTCCACCCAAAAAAGAATTTCTTTTTCCCCTTTTTTCTAAGTGGCAATCTTTAGTAGGTTCTTCCATGTGTAAAGGCTCACTTGAATGCAATTGAATGGATATCTACAATAAATTCTGCTGAAAGTTGGTTGCTCTAACAATAACTCTCATTTTGCTGCTGCTACAGTGGTTATATGTCACCAGAATATGCAATGGTGGGACTGTTTTCGATAAAATCTGATGTATATAGCTTTGGGGTATTACTATTAGAGATCATTACCGGTAGGAAGAACAGCGGTTACAATAGTGAAAGTCCCTCTTCAAGTTTGGTTGAACATGTAAGTTCCCTATTTTTCTTTTTCTCTATGCATACATTCCTTAATGATCATATCTATAAATTGTGTTTAGATTTGGGACCTATGGAGAGAAAGCAGAGCAATGGAGATAGTAGATGAATCATTAGGTGAGACATATCCTGCTAACCAAGTTTTGAGGTGCATCCAGATTGGGCTTTTGTGTGTGCAAGAATGTGCAACAGATAGACCAACAATGTCTTCAGTTGTTCTCATGCTGGCTAATGATGCAGCCCTTCCTTCTCCTAAACAGCCGGCGTTTATCATCAGGAGAAGCTACAATGGCGATGACACATGGACTAGTGAAGGAGTTAGTACCTCTGTAAATGATGTGACGGTTTCCATCATTCAAGCTCGCTAGAGAGTCACTTTCTTAGTTGTATGCTCATTTATATTGCTACATGTAGTATTCTACGGTGTAAATTTAATATATTTGTGAAACTAGGATGGAACAGTTTATGCCATACATGTAATTTTGGGTAGTTTGCATAACTGACCCCACAGGAGAAATACATAAACAATAATGCCTTTATAAATGTAAACAATTATATTTACATAAACTTGGTTGAATTCTTCAGTTTGTATATTGTATATTTCTAAAATAAATGGAAATTTAATCAATTGTAAAGTGTAGTTTGAACTCTTTTAATCAATTGCAAAGTGTAGTTTGAACTCTTAAAAATAAAATTTCGTTTATTAAATTACAAATAGATCTGTTTCCAGAGCATATACAATTGCTTTATTAAATTACAACGAAATTGAAATTAATTTTCGTTTGAATACACTTTAAAACCATAGCTTGGATGTGGACGATCTGTTTCATTGCTTAACATTTGAACAACAGAAGGCATGGCTGGCCTGTCGGTAGCTTGATTTTGAACGCAGAACAGCCCAACATGTAGAATATCATTACTTCAAAAGGGGAAAATGAGTTGGCAAATGCTTGATCAACTAATTCCAATCCTCTGCCCTCACTCGACAACTGCCATGCCTGAAATGATATCGCACTTGTCAGTATGTAACTTCTAAAAAAAAAATGAAAATAAACACAAAATACTCAAATTTGTGTTCAAGTATTGTACAAGATAACCAGAGCATGTGCTCTTCTTATTGCTAACAATCTCTAACAACAATACTTCAAAGATAAAGACATCAGACTTCTCCAAAAAATTTCCTCCAATGTTAATTCCTGGGATGAAGCAACAGGTTGAAATAGTGAAAGCTGAAACATGTCAACTTTTATTGTTTCTCTAATATGGCAACGAGACTAATAAAACTACCTATATTCAGGTAGCATCAAATTCATACGTATTTACTCATTCTATTCACTTCATAGTATGACCACGCACACATGATTAATGGTTACATTTTAAATGTCATGTACTTGCAGACAACCGGACAATAACGGATCAGCATTAGCACAAATTATGCCAACTTCAAACTCTCACATCATTGAAGTCCTCCTTTATGTATCCAACCATGAGATGCATGTTTCTATGCGTTACAGGGAGGATTGCATGATTTAACTCAGTTGACATCCCTAATTCCTACTGTTTAGTGCTACTATTGATGTAATGAATGCCAAATGAGTAATATGAACTTCTATGGTTAAAGAAAAACCAAATTTTACTAATAAAAATTATTTAAGAAAAGACAACATGCTTACAGTGTTCCAACAACTCTGAGTATTTGCCATATCTTGTGTTCTCTGGAAAGTTCTAGCCAACCCAAAATCAGAGATTTTTGGGTTCATGTTTTCATCCAAAAGAATATTTCTGACCTTCAAATCTCTGTGAATTACTCTGAAAGAAGAATCACGATGGAGATAAAGAAGACCTTTAGCAATTCCCAAAATAGTGCTGAAGCGTTTAGGCCAATCAAGCTGCAGTTGTTTAGTATGATCTAACCGATTTGCCACAAAATAACAATCAACAAGGACAATTCTGTTTCTGATGAATTATATGAAGAAATAATCAAGTGAAAACACAAAGATTGCACATTTCAAGGCTATAAAAAAAGGTAATAATTCAAGCTGCAATCCCTATTCCAAGTAATATCTATTGCTACTAATTCAAGTTTGTAAAATTCCTTGCGCATTCCAAAAAAGGTTATATACCTATAAATGAGGGAATAGGTGATGAGGGAATAGGTTATGGGAGAATTATAGTTAAAGATGAAGTGCGAAGGGGAACCAACCAAAGAGAAACGTATCCAAGCTCTTGTTTGACATGTACTCATAAATTAGTAACTTTTCTTGTTGTTCAATGCAGCAACCCAAAAGCCTAACTAGATTCGTGTGTTGGAGCTTTGAGATTGATACAATCTCATTCCTGAACTCTTCTATGCCCTGCCCTGAGCTTCTAGAAAGTCTTTTTACAGCGATTTCCTGCTCATTTGGTAGCTTTCCCTGAGCATAGACCACGTATCTGTTAATTAAAACGTTTATATATTTTTCAGTGCATTAAACGTAAATAAATAGAGGATATGATTACCTTGTAAACTGGTCCAAATCCTCCCTCCCCAGGTTTGTTCAGTGCACTGAAATTGTTGGTAGCAACAACTATTTTATTGAAGTCAAACATTGGGAGATCTTGTTGCTTCACACTATTCCCCTGCACATTTCATTGTGAAGCAGCCAAATGAAAGTCTTCTAGGATATCTTCTCTTTCCTGCTTTTCAGGATGGAACCATAAACCCAAAATTAACAAGCAGACTTTTATGGCAGCATGTAGACTATGTTACCTAGACTCGGGTGTGAATGTCGGATACAGGTACATGTCTGAGTGCCGGACTCCTTTTTTTTTGGTAATTTTTTTGTAAGTTTCCTTTATTTGAAGTATTCAAGTGTCATACCCTTATTCGAGTGTCGGAGGTCTAACCACATGGGTTCACAGAGTAAAGTCAAAAGTTCATATAACATAGCTTGTAGATAATCTTTTGTACTTGGGTGACACCCCATTGGTGCATTTTTAATACATCTTTAATTTTAAGAAGAAAAAAAAGATTTGTCACTTTAAACCTACATAGGGGAAGCCATGGTGAGTCCCAAGATTTAAATTTCAATGCTGGCATGGCAGGTTTTATTGTTAAGGGAGAAGAAATAACTCAGTGACTACGACCATAATGAAGGCAGACCTAATCTAGTCCCCTCCTCTTAAGAAGATGTAGAGGAAATTTTATCTGCACTCAGACCACAAGGAAGATGAATTCACTGGACAGAAGCCAAATCTACAAGAAGAGCCAGAAAAAAAACTAACTACTTAAATAGTGCAGGTTTGCCAGTTATCACGAACAAGTATCCATATGTTGCAACCACCCCATCAAAAAAGAGTTTGTTGATAACTTAATATCATATAATTCACATAATGAAGCAACCTGCTACTGGCTTACACCAAACAGCAGAACAACTAGCCATAGCCATTAAAATTACAAGTTTCTTGATAAAGTTATAGGGAAATGATGATTCGCTTCATTTTTTAAATGTCATGTTTTTGTGGATGACCGACAAATAATATTTCATACATATTTTCAAAAAATGTGTTTGAAGTTCCAAAAAAACTGTATCAGCTAACCATTACCACACCAATAGATACTAGGATGGAAGAGATTCCTCCAACAAAATTGGAGCAGATTTCTTTTTCAGAAAACTTAAACTCAAATACATTGAAGTATAGCAGCACCCTTACCATTTAGGATAGCTCTCCATTTGCTGAAACCATATGAAAAGATGCCCAAGATGAAGATATCAGAAATAGCTGTCAAACTGAATATAAGTTTCTTTGTATGCTTGACTTTACTTAAGAACATGGAGAGAAGGAGAAGATAAAATAAAAAGGTAAGAATGCAAAGAGTAATGCTTATCTCCTAAACATTTAGACCAAAATTGTACTGATCTAGTTCTGAATTTGCAAGGCGAAGGAAAAGATCATGTCCTTCATGTGTAAACTCTGGAATGTCAATAAGATCTTTTGTCCAAACCATACACCCATTCCTGTCACATACACATGCCACATAAGAACAGTTATTCAAGAAAGTGAATTCACATCTCGCAGGACCATTAACATAGTATAAAGGTTCAGAAAAATCCGGAAGTTTCATCCTGTTCAACTTCAAAAATCCATCAATTTACTTTCCTTGAAGTAGAATCACTCATATTCCTTGCTTGATTTTGGTACAAACCCTTTCAAGCACCTACAAATGGGAGATTCCATTTCATTACACACTCCATAAGGATCGCATGTACTCTTTACTGACACCCAAATAACATCCCATTCCTTCTTTCCTTCAATCCAATACATTCCATCCTGTGATCCTGTGGATGATAAAACCATCATTGTGACATAAGAGCTGTCATAAAAGTTAAAAGTAAAATACAGGGTCCCCTGCTGAGTGCTTGAACGAGGCTAAATCCATTTGAAAATACTGGAGTCATTTCTGGCACCCCTATAAATTTTATTCCATTCCATTTCCCTTCTCCAATATGGATTTGAACCATTCCAAATAAAAGCTTGAGGTGGCTTCTCTGGGTTAATTCCAGCAACAAATTTTCCTGGTGATGGATCGTCTTCAGATTTCCATGAATACAAGAAGCGTCTCTCTCCTGTTTTGGTGTTCAACCCTAGCATCATGTTGGGTAAGAAAGTATCACATGGAAAATTGAAGCTTTCCCAAAGAAAACCTCCTAGATATACTCTCTCTCATAAGTTAGTTTCCTGTTGTTAATGTATATATATACGATGTATATGTTAGTCCCACATTGGTAAGAATGGGAAACATTCCCCTTAGGTTAGGCTATAAATAGGACACCTCCCATGTAAGCAAATCATACCATTCAATACAATTCGTTTCTCTTTGTATTGTCTCACTTCCTCTCTTAAATTCAACATGGTATTAGAGTCAGGTTCTTAGTGGTTCTCGGTGTATCAAAAGTTGAGTATACTCTGTAATTGCGACTATTAGTGGATCTTTCACATTAGAAAGACTTCTTATATATCCTCTTCATACCTGTCAGGTCATCACTATAGTCGGAGTCTTATTCTCCATCGACGTCATCTCAGCCGTTGCTCCATTGACGTCACTATAATCGTAGTCTTATTCTCCATCAACGTCACCTTAGCTGCCACTCCATCAATCGTTGACCCCAGTCGGCTTAGCCAATTAGACGACTCAGTTCCATCCTGTTCAGACCCAGTCAATCATTTCCTGACCAGTTCATTTCTTTCACAATATGGAGCATCTTGAGGCTTCACTACCCATTGCCATTGTTATGGAAGGACTCAACTACATTATATGGGCTCAGGCTTTGTCAAGCTTTCTTAAGGGCAGAAAGACAACATCAAATACATAGACTGTCTCGAGGAGTGGGATAGCAAAAACCACCAGATCATCACTTGGATTCACAACACGTGTTTACACTCCATCAGTCTCCAGTTTGGTAGATTCAAGACTGCCAAGTCACTTTGGGATTTTTTAGAGAAACACTACACCATCGTGGATATGTCTCATCAATACCAACTTTTGGGCACTCTACATCGCATGCAACAACAACTTGGGCAATCCATCTATAATTTCTTATCTGAGATGCACTATGTATGGGATCAACTTGCTTCCTCAGAACCAGAGTTTACAGATACCACCAATACTGAAAATTTTTCTAACTATCGGGATCAACCACACTTGGTTCTCTTTCTTATGGCCCTCACTAATGAGTTCGAGCATGTTCGTGCATCTCTCCTTCACTGCAGTCCCTTACCTACTTTGGATCAAGCTGTCATTGAACTTCTCTCAGAGAAAACTCGTCTTGCCCCTCGCAAGACGACCCCTACAGATGTTGTTTTTGCCACTCCTAAGGGACCTCAACTCAACAACAAAAGGCATCCATCTGGATCTTTTCAACCCAACAACAAAGGGCATCAATCTGAATTCTTAAAATTCTGCAATTACTATAATAAACCAAGACACATTATCTTGGAATTCCTGGTTCGGGTTTGCCAATTCTGTAAGAAGCAAACCTTTGGTCATCTTCAGCGTGATTGTTTCCAAAACCCCAACAGACACTCCCAACAATATATGTCTTGCGGTACTCTTTCTAGATCTGCTGCCACTACTACTGAAAGTTCATCATCCACTGCTTCTATTGCAACATTTTTTGCCTCTGATATAGAGGAAATTGTGACGTAAAACGCTAGCGGAAGAAGAACTAGGAAGAAGAACTGTGCCTTCAATCCTCGATACAATAGTTCTCACGAAGAGAAAAGAAACCCTAATTTTTATTCAGAAAATAATAATCCCTAATATTACATGGCCTCCTTATTTATAAGGTTAAAGTAAAAAGAAAAGGAAAATCGAAATTAGGCAAGTACAAAATAGGAAATTTCCCAAAAATTGAAAACTGCTAAATTGGAGGCCTAAACGTCGTTTTTTGGCTAAAATCCCGCCACGTTGATTGCGGAGTTTTGCTGGGTGGCCTGTTTTCAATCAGATTAGGGTCTCCACGGCCCTATCCAGGCCAGCACGTAAAACGATGTAAACCATACCCTTAGATTTGGAGCGATCCAACCGTTCTAGGTAGTCTAGGGCCATCTGTTCTGCTTTGTCTACCTGTTCTGCATCAAATTGTCAAACAAGTCCTTGCTCATTCTGGTAATCTACCTTGTACTGCTATATTAGTCACTTCAAGTAATTCATCTTGGTTCTTTGACTCTGCATGTTGTAATCACATGACTCCTTATTTCGTTCTCTTTTCCACCAAACATCTTGCCAATTATACTCCGACTATTCAAACTGCTGATGGTTCTCCCATGACTGTGAGTCATATCGAAAAAATTGAAACATTAAACACTTCTCTTCCTAATACTTATTGTATTCCCCAACTCACTCTCAATCTAATCTTTGTTAGTTAATTATGTAACTTCGGTCTAACTGTCTTTTTTTCTGCTTCTGGTTATTGTGTGCAGGATCCAAAGACGGGACAAATTCTTGGGATAGGCCGTAAGGTTGGATGACTCTTTGAGCTCATCAATCTTCACATTCCATCCTGTTTCTCCTCATCAGTTCAGACAGCAGCCCTAGTCTCATCTACCTCATTCGTCAGTCTCTGGCATTCTCGTCTGAGTCATGCTTCTGTTGGTCGTTTTCAATCCTTAATGTCTAGTTGTCATTTAGGGCGTGTTAATAAAGAACAATTTGATTGTCTTCCTTTTCAACTTGCCAAACAATCGGCATTGCCATTTCACAAAAGTGATTCTTTTTCTTCTGCACCGTTTGACTTGATTCACTATGATGCTTGGGGCCCATCTCCCACTGCTACTATGGGAGGCTCTAGATATTTGTCATTTTTGTTGACAATTACTCCCATTAGACCTGGATATTTCTTATGCGTAATCGATTTAAATTACCTCAATTGTACTTTGATTTTGCTACCATGGTCAAAACTCAATTTTCTTGCAATATCAAAGTGTTTCATGCTCACAATGCTGTTGAATACACTGACTCTAGCGTCCTTAACTTTCTTCGCCAACATAGCACTCTTCTTCATCGTTCATGTTCAAGCACCTGATTATGCTCAAACTAATACGCGGTTATTGTGTATAGTTGAGGTGTCGATCCCACGAGGAAAAGTGAACTATAAGGAAAGATATAAACTTTAATACGAAACAATAAAATCCAAATAAGTAAATCTGAGTTTTAATAATGAAATTATATGAGAGAATTGTGTAAATATAATGAAGAATATAGATGGGAAACAAGAAGGTTTTGGGAATCCTCCCTAGGTTCGTTGCCTTATTCCACTCTCGATTCAGTTGTTTTTATCTCAATTGCAAGTTTCACATCCTAAACAAGCAATCGGTGTATATTCGATCAAAGCATATGAAAACCTTAATGTAATTGATATGAATTGCTCATTACTTTTGATTCAAGCACACATGACCTATCCTATAGATTTATCAAGAAACGACAATATATCTTAATGATAATATCGCAGTAATGGACAAACCTAAAAGATAAATCTACCAGACTCAATCACATCCAAACAACTTGACATAAGAAGAGCTTGACTAGACTTATATGGAGAAAAAGTATACAATCACCGGATTAAGAAAATCTTCTAATTAATTAAAGAGTAAATCATAACAATGTTTTGACAATAAATCCAATCTACAACTGAATCAATAATGGAAAATAAGAACAACTACACCTAGGGATTCATCCCTTTGCCTTGCTTGGAGATTAGTTGACCATGGGGCTCATGCTTGAACACCGTAATGTCAAGCTCTCTCCTTCGTTTCCAGCCTTCATGATGTCCCCCTATCAAACGCTAAGTGATCTATTTATTATACAAAAGGTCCAAAGGTGGTTTCGAGTTTAAACCATCATTAAAGTCCTAATTAGGTCATGACACGGAGCAGGAGATCGCGTGCTCATTAGTCTAGGCTGTGGCTCAGACCTTTGGGCTTTCTTCTTGCTTCTGGAGGCTGCACCTCTCATCAGTCCAAGTTGCACCTCTCATTGCCAGGCCGCACCTCTCATTGATCCAGGCTGCGGCGCCCACTGATGGCTTCCTTGCTCTTTTGGGCTTGGTTCTGGAAGTCGAGGCTTAGACTTCTTTAGGCCGCAGTGCACACACCTAAAACTTGGTTTCTCTTTATTTTATCCTACCGAAACCACTCCTTCACCTCGATATGCATGGAATCGTAGTGCTTCAGGCAACGATAGCTTTTCCATCTCTTTTAAACACTACCTGAAAATGCACCGAAATAAGTCAATGATCCAAGAATATCACTTTAGAGTTATTAAGGTATAAAAGTGTAATTCAAACCTCGATCAACCCTAAAATACTAACAAATAAGTACTGTTAAGATGCATTTTATGACTCTCATCATAACCCCCAACTAGCTTATTGCTAGTACTTAGCAATTCAAGCGAAAACAAGACAATATGAAATGAATTCTATGGTAGGAATCAAAACAAAGTAGAGCAATGTTAGCGTTAAACCAAGAGTAATTCAGCTTTTTGTCTCAAAAATCGTACATAACACACAGCTCATTTCAATATCACCCAAGTCCAAAAGTAATCCAAACATCAATCTTAAAATTGTTATCGACTCTTAACATCCATCTTACCACAATCCATTAATCCGAACATCCGAATGATTTTATGCATAACATTCATGAATACAAGTCTTGGCCTCTAAAATATTTAATTTGCGTGACATTAATCACAAATCAAACTCCATAGGATCATTTTTCAAATCACTCTCCACTATTGTAGAAAAATCACACTACATTGGATCAATAGGTCTTTAATAAACTTGTAACGTTAGGCTAAGGTAAAGATCAAGAAAGAACGGAAAAAGGATCAAACAAGTAAAAGAACTCAGTCTCTTAAGTTAAACACAACCACTTTAAGTACTAGATAACTTTACTTCAACACCTAACTCATTCAACCATTTTTCGAGCATTTCTCCCAATAAATCACCACTTTTTTTTTTCTTTTCTTTGTCATAATTCACTTTTTTTTTTGGCATAACCATTCACCTCTGTTTTCATCATTTTTTTTTCTTTTCCACAACCCCCAACTTATCTCTTTTAATGTACTTGAGTTATGGTAATAATATATATTTTTCTTCATATTTCCATCCTTACTCCTCTTAAGTGCTTCTCAACAAATGTGTATAACTAAGTTCTCTTAAAAGAAAGGTAAGGATAAAACATATTTAGGTTCATAAAGGTAAGTAAATGGGTTATTGAAAGAACAAGACTCAAATTCTTTTTCCAAAAAAAGGCTCAAACAGGTGACTAGATATGAATATAGCAAGAGTAAGTTTGAAAGGCTCAAACGGTCCAAAAATGGCCTATATCATATCCTAAGTAGTATGCATTCTAGGGTTTCATCTCAAGTGATTATCAAATAAGTTCTAGAGCTTGTTGAGACTGCAAAAGTATTCACAAAACAATCGCACATAAAACTTCTCTAGATGCTTTAACTAATCATGCAATCTTACCGCAAACCAGAGTCTCAAACCAAATGAAGATTGATACTTATATTATTCTCAAACTGAAGCAAGATTTAACTTCTTCTAATTGCTATATACTATCTCAATTAAGCTCACAGCATTGACATGTGAATTACTTACAAGGCTAACACAAAGCATGCTAAGAACAAACAAATAAATAAAAAAAAACAAATGAATTAAAACGAAAAAGAAAAGGGAGGTGACACCCCAACAATTCAATGTATGAAATAATAAGAAATGTGTTTCCTCCTCCCCTAACTTAAAATAAGCATTGTCCTCAATGTTAAAGGAAAAGTTAAAGAAACTCCCTTTTTAACCAAAGGTGCTTGGAGCAGAAAGTTGTGCACGACCAATTGAACTGATGTGGATATTTGTCCTTGAAAAAGAAATACGAAGGTAATATTGGAAAACAACAAAATACTAATAATAAACAAGAAAAAGAAATATAAGAAAAAATAATAAATTAAAGGATATGTTGTGGGGTGCCTCCCATGAGTGCTAATTTTTACGTCTTCAGCCAGACGCTGCACCACTATCACTACTGGCCTTATTGTGGTGCTGAAGATGAGGCTCCAAACTTAATGGCCTCAGTACTAATCTTTTGGCAAGGAATACTTAAAGTCCACCACATGTGGCTCAAGTGTTCTTGGTGTTGCCCATTTACAATCAACAGTAGGGTATTTGATTCTCTCGTCCATGTGACTTCTCTCAAGCAACTCCTCAAAGCATGGTTGCCATTATTTCTTAATAAATCCCTGTGTCTTATCAAAAACATCAACAACATTAACGGCATGGGGATAAATTGAAGAATCATCGAACTCAAAATTATTAGGAATGAATTCTGAAGAGTTAGAATTATCTTTAATGTACTCATCCTCTTTATGTGGCTGCCTTGAGACTCGAAAACATTTATCTCTAGAGTCATATTTGCAAATGATAATGTCATTAGGCCATTCCTACTATTAATGAGGGCATTGACGATAGCAAGGAATGGTCTTCCAAGTATCAAAGAAATTTTTGACTCTGTGTTCACAGTAGAAACGGTGTCTAAAACTAAAAAGTCAACAAGATAATAGAAATGATCAATTTGCAACAAAACATCTTCCATAATACCTCTTGGTTTTCTTGCCCCTCTATCCGCTAATTGAAGTACCACGGAGGTTGGTTTGATCTCACATAGACCGAGCTGCAAGTACATGGAGTATGGCATGAGGTTCAAACTAGCACCCAAATCTAGCAATGCTTGACCACAAGATTTTTTTCCAATTTGGTAAGCCATCGTTAGACAACCCAGATCTTTTTATTTGGGCGGTGATTTGCTGTCAATTACTGCACTTGCTTCTTCCGTTAAGAATGTCGTTTTCTTCACATTGTGTCTCCTCTGGAGTGTGCATAGATCCTTGATGACTTTAGCATAGTTGAGAACCTGTTTTATGACATGAAAAAGAGGGAGGTTAATTTTAAAATGTTGCAGTTGTTCAAGAATCTCACCTTTTAATGCTGAATTTCCCTCCTTAGGTTTAAGGAGTGCTTAAGGGAAAGGCACCGGTGGAGAATAATCATTATGGGCCTCTTGTTCTTTAGGGGCTTCATCCTTGGTGCTCACGACATTAGGAATCAAGTGTGATGGTGGAGTGGGACCATCAATTTTCTTACCGCTGTGGGTGATTATGGCATTAACTCCTCTAACATTTTGATTTTCAGGATAGTAGATTTGTGCCATATGTTGTCCCCTTGGATTAGGTTGTGGCTGTGAAGGAAAACAACCTTGTTCTTGAATCATCAAGTAGTCATCTTGGTGAGTTGGCTCTTTATCACCTTTTGTTCCTCTTTGATCGCTTGTTGCTCCTCTAGCAACCGTTGATTTATCTTGCCTTGCTCTTCCATACTCTTGGCATGTACCTACATAAATAACTTAAACATATCTTCCAAAGTTAAAGACTGTTGAGGTGCATTAAATGAGGTTGTTTTCGGTTGCCATTGGGTACTAGATTGGGCAGGAGGTTGCATATCGGATCTCCAACTAAAATTAGGGTATTCTTCCAATCGGGATTATAGGTGTTGAGTAGGATGAGTCTGGTTTCCTAAAGGGTATACCTACAGCATTACACTCTCCCTTCATCTCAAAATAAGCTGGACAATCTTTAGGTACATGATCTACCCCATTACATATAAAGCAAGGTTCATGGGACTCTACCCTAGTAACCGGTTTAGGGGCTCTAGCATCCTTGGTTTTTAAGGCTTCAATTTCCTTAGTTAGGGCCTCTAAACGGGCTTTAAGGTTGTCCTCTTCCTTAAGTTAATAAATCCCAGTGGATTGGTTTCTCCTAGTGCTTTCCATGACATTTGGTCCTGTCCAAGTGTGGGCTTTTTCTGATAGGTCATCTAGGAAATCTATGGCTTGGTCGGGAGTTTTTTGAAGAAAATCCCCATTGCACATCATTTCTATGAACTGCCTTTCCTTACTTAGGAGTCCATCATAGAAATAGCTAACTACCAACCAACTCTCATACCCATGGTGTGGACAAGAATTCAAAAGGTCTTTAAAACGTTCCCAAACTTGATATAAGGGTTCACTATCCTTTTGTGCAAAGTTTGAGATTTGTCTCTTGAGGTTGTTGGTCTTATGGGTTGGGAAGTGCTTTTGGAAGAAAACTTGTGTCATCTCATCCCAACTACCTATAGACCTAGGCCTTAACGAGTACAGCCAAACCTTGGCTTTTTCCTTAAGTGAAAAAGGGAAAAACCTAAGTTTAACGGTGTCTACCATATCAGCTCTACCTTGAAAGGTTGCTACTACTTCCTCAAATTCCCTAATATGGATATAAGGGTTTTCATTCTCAAATCCTTGGAATGTTGGTAACAATTGGATCATGCCCAGCTTAAAATCAGGTTGTTGAAAATTAGGGGGGAACATGATATAGGATGGTGTGGCTGTTCGGCTAGGGTACAAGTAGTCTTTAAGTGTTCGAGCAACATTTTCATTGTGATTTTCGGCCATGCTAACAAAATCCTCTAAATTCTCACTTGGGTGTTCACTAGGGTTTGATCTAGACGAGGTTTCACTAACCGACGTGGAAAGAGAGGGTAACTCTATTTCAGGTCTTTTAATGAACCTACCTCGTGAATCTCTCGGTCTAAGCATATACCAAAGGGATTAGAGGGAAAATAAATAAAACAGAAAAATCAAAATTAGAAAATCAAAACAAAGAGTAAAGAACAATATTACCGTCTTGTCTCAAAATTGACAATCTTCCTTGTACTTAAGCGCGTTTCCCCGGCAACAGCACCAAGTTTGATTATGCTCAAACTAATACGTAGTTATTGTGTATAGTTGAGTGTCGATCCCACAAGGAAAATCAAACTACAAGGAAAGATGTAAACTTTAATACGAAATGATAAAATCCAAATAAGTAAATCTGAGTTTTAATAATGAAATTGTACGAAAGAATTATGTAAATATAATGAAGAATATAAATGGGAAACAACAAGGTTCCGGGAATCCTCCCTAGGTTCGTTGCCTTATTCCACTCTCGATTTAGTTGTTTTTATCTCAATTGCAAGTTTCACATCCCAAACAAGCAATCGGTGTATATTCAATCAAAACATATGAAAACCATAATGTAATTAATATGAATTACTCTTTACTTTTGATTCAAGCACACATGACCTATCCCATAGATTTATCAAGAAACGACAATATATCTCAATGAAAATATCATAGTAATGGACAAACCTAAAAGATAAATCTACCGGACTCAATCACATCCAAACAACTTGACATAAAAAAAGCTTGACTAGACTTATATGGAGAAGAAGTATGCAATCACTGGATTAAGAAAATCTTCTAATTAAATTAAAGAGTAAATCATGACAATGTTTTGAAAATAAGTCTAAACTACAACTAAATCAATAATGGGAAATAAGAACAACTACACCTAGAGATTCATCTCTTTGCCTTGCTTGGAGATTAGTTGGCCATGGGGCTCATTCTTGAACACCGTAATGTCAAGCTCTCTCCTCTGTTTCCAGCCTTCATGATGTCCCCCTATCAAACCCTAAGTGATCTATTTATAATACAAAAGGTCCAAGGGTGTTTTCGGGTTTAAACCATCATTAAAGTCCTAATTAGGTCATGACATGGAGCAGGAGATTGCGTGGGCGCCGCACCTCTCAGTAGTCCAAGCCACGGCTCAGACCTTTAGGTTTTCTTCTTGCTTCTGGAGGCCGTACCTCTCATCAGTCCAGGTCGCACCTCTCATTGATCCAGGCTGCGGCGTCCACTGATGGCTTCCTTGCTATTTTAGGCTTGGTTCTGGAGGCCGAGGCTTAGACTTTTTTAGGCCGCAGCGCACAGACCTAAAACTTGGTTTCTCTTTATTTTATCCTACCTGTTGACCCTCGCCCGTATTTTAATGATGGCAAAACACAACTGTTATTTAACTAACATGTTTAAACTAAGTTGTATTAAGGATCAAACACATTCAACCAAGGAACAAAGTGCAAAGACTCGAACAAAATCAAGTATCAAGTGAAGACTGAAGATCTAGAATAGGTCTTAAGGTTTAGAACCAATGTAAGTCTCACTCATACATTGTATTAGCTTGTTCAATGGCTCAAACACAAACGGTTTTTCTAAAACCATTATTTTTAAATATTTTGATGAAAAACAGAAGAAAAACTGGGTTGGAAGACAACCCAGTCGACTGGGTACATATACCAGTCGACTGGTATAAGGGTCAGAAGGTACCCAGCCGACTGGATGAATTAACCCAGTCGACTGGTACTTTGACCAGTAATTTCCCAGTCGACTGGATGAATCAACCCAGTTGACTGGTGAAACGGACAGAAAGTCCCCAGTCGACTGGATGATATATACCAGTCGACTGGATACCCAGAAGGTCTGGAAACTTGTATTATTCAAGTGAACCCAGTCGACTGGTCTCTCGACCCAGTCGACTGGAGGTTCAAAAAATATATCCGTTGGGCCTGAAAAAGTGACTTTTCATATTATAATTTAAGGCCAAACGGCCATATTTTTTTATACCTATTTAAACCAATTCTTTTGAGCAATCAAAGAAGAGCTGCACATATTCAAAAAGAGTAGAATTTACTCAATCAATTTGATACACTCTTTAAAATCTCAAAAAACTTTGAAAAATCTTATTGAGCCATTTCTTCAAGCTTTACTTTGAAAGAGAGATATTTCTGTTGTAATAAGCTGTTATTTTCTATCTCTCTACCTGTTACTTTACATCTTCATTGTAAAGGGTTTACTTCCGAAAGGAAGGGGAAACTTCCGAGAGGAAGGGGATTGTTGGTTTAAGCAACACCTGTAAGTTGTTTGGACGGTTTGAGCAAACACCCGTAAGTTTGCTTGTGTACAGTTTGTGTAACACCCGGCTAAGTTGTACGGCTAAGTTTTCTTAGTGGATTACTTCAAGGAGTTCCTTGAAGAGAGTGGACGTAGGGTCGGAACGAATCCGATATTGTCGAACCACTATAAATTGTGTTTGCATCCTCTTTCCTTAAACTCTTTATTATTCAGCACATTACTTGCTTTAATTGTTTGCTGCTAGTTAGTTTTTATAAACTTGTATTAATTCCGCAAAAGTTTGTAAAAACCCAATTCACCCCCCCCTCTTGGGTTGAAACCTCGAGCTACACTACCGAAGCCACTCCTTCACCTCGATATGCATGGAATCTTAGCGCTTCAAGCAACGATAGCTTTTCCATCTCTTTTAAACACAAAGTACCTGAAAATGCACCGAAATAAGTCAATAATCCAAGAATATCACTTTAGAGTTATTAAGGTATAGAAGTGTAATTCAAACCTCGATCAACCCTAAAATGCTAACAAACAAGTACTGTTAAGATGCATTTTATGACCCTCATCAGCACCTCTCAACAAAATAGGAGTGCTGAGCACAAACACCAAGGCATTCTCAATACCTCTCATGCTCTTCTCATATCCGCTTCGTGTCCTGAACATTTTTAGGGTAAAGCTGCTCTTATAGTTGTTTACACCAAGAACCGTACACTTTCTCCCATCATTGGGAATCAATCACCCTTTGAGTGTCTCTATGGTCACCCTCATGACTATATCACTCTTAACATATTTGGCTGTGCCTGTTTTGTTCTCCTTCAGCGTCATGAGCGCACCAATTGGAACCTAGATCTCGCTTATGTTGTTTCTTGGGATACGGTGTTGAACATAAAGGCTACAGATGTTGGGATCCTTACTCCAAATGTCTCTGAGTGTCTCGTCATGTTGTTTTTTGTGAACATAAGATGTTCGCCTCCATATACAAGTTTCACCTGTCCCACGACAACACCTCTCTCCTATTCATTGACCTCTCCAAAGATCTTTTTTCGACACTCTTGAGACAAACTCTTCTTCTGAGTCAACATCTCCACCAATACATACTTTCTCTTTATTAGATATGTCATTACCACCTAACATGTCTACAAACACCTCAATTGAGTTATCCACCTTACCCTCTTTTGAGCAACTTGTCTTTTCCAATGGATCCGCTCC
This sequence comes from Bretschneidera sinensis, assembly GCA_023935145.1. Lineage (NCBI taxonomy): Eukaryota > Viridiplantae > Streptophyta > Magnoliopsida > Brassicales > Akaniaceae > Bretschneidera > Bretschneidera sinensis. The sequence continues at coordinate 12,307,752 of CM043700.1, read as the reverse complement.
AACAGCTTCTGATCTCCCTCATCGGAGAAGTAACCGGGTAAAAACTCCTTTTAATCTTCGTGACTTTGTTGTATTTTCTACTATTCTTTCTCACAATGAACCACAGTCATATCATGAAGCTAGTTTTGATTCTCTTTGGCAAAAAACAATGAATGATGAACTACAAGCACTCGAAAACACTCACACCAAGGATCTAGTGGACCTACCAAAAGGCAAACATGTTTTGGGATGCAAGAGGGTTTACAAGATCAAAACTCACTCTGATGGGTCCACTGATCGATACAAGGCTCACTTAGTAGCTAAAGGGCTTACCCAGGAGTATGGGATCGACTATGAGGAGACTCTTGCCCTAATTGCCCGCCTCACTTCAGTTTGCATCTTAATTGTTGTTCCCGTCGTTCGTCATTGGGGATTATTTCAGATGGATGTGAAAAATGTTTTTCTTAATGGTGAACTAACCGAAGAAGTTTATATGTGTTCTCCTATTGGTTCTAATCATCTTCCACATCAAGTCTGCAAACTTCATCGAGCTCTCTATGGTCTCAAGAAAGCTCCTCGGGCTTGGTTTGCCAAGTTCAACACCATTGTTGGGGATTTTGGATTCACTCCCAGCTCACATGATTATGCTATTTTCATTCGAAAACAGACCAGGGTACTATCCTTCTTCTCTTCTATGTTGATGACATGATCATCATTGGTGATGACACATCTGGAATTTTGAATCTCAAGACTTATCTCAACTAACATGTCGAGATGAAAGATCTTGGGAAGCTTAGTTACTTCTTAGGACTTAAGATCACTTCTAACTTCGAGAGATATTATCTTTCTCAAGCAAAGTACACTTCTAACCTTCTTACTCGAGCGGGACTCATAAATAGTAAGACATGTACCACTCCTCTTAAGCTTAACTCTAAACTCACTCCTATGGATGGTACACCTTTGGAAGACCCCGCTTGTTTCGCAAGTTGGTCGGTAGTCTTGTTTATCTTATAGTTACTCGCCCTGACATCTCTTATGCTATCCATATTGTCAATCAATTTCTCTCTGCTCCTCGCACACCTCATTATGTCGTAGTTCTTCGCATTCTCAGGTACATCAAGGGGACCCTATTTAATGGTCTCCATTTCTCAACTCACTCTTTACTTGAGCTTCATGCCTACTCAGATGCAGATTGGGCGGGTGATCCCATTGATCGTAGATCCACCACTGGTTATTGCTTCTTTATTGGTGATTCTCTTATTTCTTAGCGAAGCAAGAAGCAAACAGTATTCGCTCGATCCAACACAGAAGCTGAGTATCGAGCCCTTACTGATACAACTCAGGAACTTCTTTTGCTTCGTTGGTTACTTGAAGACATGGGCGTCACTCATTCTACTGCCACTATCATCAGCTGCGATAATCAAAGTACTATCCAGATTGCTCACAATGATGTATTCCATCAACGCACAAAACACATTGAGATTGATTGTCACTTTGTGCATCATCATCTCACCTGTGGGACTATTAGACTATTATCAGTTTCTTTCGCCGATCAAACTACTGATATCTTCACTAAAACACATTCTCCTGGACGCTTTCAGGATTTAATTTCCAAACTCAAGTTGGTCTCCATTTTACCACCTTGAGTTTGAGGGGGCTGTTAATATATATATATATATATATATATATATATATATAGAGATACACACACACACAATGTATATGTTAGTCCCACATTGGTTAGAATGGGAAACATTCCCCTTAGGCTATAAATAGGATACCTTCCTTGTAAGCAAATCACACCATTCAATACAATTATCTTCTCTTTGTATTGTCTCACTTCCTCTCTGCCTCTGAATTATTTGATGAGATGGTGATATTTGTTGACCAGACAGTGTTTTGCTTCCCATCCACAAGCCTCTGATTTCCATCATGGCCTATTTCTAGAGTACCAGATAAGTTTGCAACTGTAAGTGGTGCCTCCTTGTTGGCCACATATTGTTTACCTGGGTTACTAGGACTGAAGAAACTCAATTCCAAGATCTGATTGTTGGAGATAAGAGTTTCTCCTAATAACATTTGTTTGGATGGGCTTAACATATCAATTGCAGAGCAAAACTGTGATGGAATTAAGCTGTAGAAGAGAAACATGGACAGAAAGAACACAGAAATATATTTAATGTTTAATTAAGATATGCATCAATATTTACTTAAGAATGAGGAAGTTTCAACAATAGATAATCAAATAAATTCTTGCTATCATTAAAATTCAAATACCAAGCAAACAAAATGGAAATATGTTACCTTTTAAACCAAAAGCACAATATTAATCTAAACTGAATTGGGAAGTGTACAAAATAAATATCCAACTTATGACTCTACAAACAATAGTCTGATCTAGTAAAAATAGAGACTGAGAGATAACTGAAACAAGCATTGATATTTGCAAAATCCAAAAAGTATACCCAGAAAAGCCAAGGAGAAGAAACCATATCCACATAATTGAAAGAGAGTAATAACAACACAACATCTATTTTGGGTATTATACTGTTACAAAAATATTAAGGACATAATTACAGAAATTGAGATTCCACGATCTTTTCTTTTTTTGTCCACAATCCTAATTAATTATGAAATATTTGAAATTGTAATTTTATTGCTTTCAATTGGAAATAATATAACATTCTTACAAATAAAAATAAAATTAATGAAACATTTCTAACTTTCCTAAAGCAATTACTTATCTATAAATTCTTTTTTATTAGCTAATTTTTTGCTATTAAGGGAAAATCTTTATAACTTGTAGAGACAATTCTCTCAATCATACGAGCCAAACTACCAGCTCATCCTCTCTTATTAGTCTTTTCTCCCTATGTATAAGCTGATCTTCATGATTCAATCATTCTTCAGATTCTACTTTTTTCAGTTTGATCTCCTCAAGAGCTAGAAGTCTTCGTTGGTAACTCTGTTACGCTCAAATTGAATACGGATGAATGTAGTAGAAATGTGTTTGACCATGGGTGGTCTAGTTCATGACTCTAAAAGGCTGGCTATCCTTGCTTTTTCTTGTTACTATGGTGCAGGTTCAAATATGGAGCACGAGGGTCGGTCTCTTTGTACATACCTCAAACTTTATAACAATTTCGGTTCGGATTTATTTTGGCTTAAATACAAATTATATCCTCAATTTATGTTTAAGAGCGATTTAAATTCTCGATTGAAAATTAGATATAATTAATACATTTTGATAAATTTTCCGACTAAAATAAAGAGATACATGCCTCATTTAAGTTCTATAAAAGTCATCAATCAAATGACACATATCAACTATTTGTAAGATAGTTAAAAGAAAAAAAAAACTTTTGTTGAAAAAAGAAATTGCACATATGGTGATTAGGGATTTCTTTTCCTTGTCGTTAGCCAACCTGCTCTAAATAGTAAAAAAAATATCATATTCTTCAGTACAACAATAATTCTAATTTACTTCTATTTTTTTCAATCCACCACTCCCCTATCATGGTTCCTAAGACCTCCAGACACCGTACTTAAACTTTGGACAATAACCAATAAGCTAATTGCCCCAAGTCATATCCACAATAATCAATAAACTAATTGCCCAAACTCGTTGCTTTTTTTAATTTTATTGGTATGTGATTTTTATTACGTTACATAATACACTATTTATTTTGTGAATGTCGAAGTAACTCATTTTAATTTTTCCGTTAGTTTTCCATTCATAGTTGCTATTGTGTTTTCACCTCAATTTTAGGGATTTTTTTATTCGGTTTCGAACTTTCAACCATTATGCCACGTCTCTTATCTCAATCCCACGCTGTTTCGAGACAACCCTTATTCTTGGTCCACTAAATTGCTCTTCAACAACAGAAAAAATGTAAAGTATATCTTGCTAAACAAGTTAAACGTGCATCCAAATTGGGCTCTTGTGTTATAGACCAAGTGGTTGTTCTCATGTTGGGTAACGATGCAACCCTTCATTCTTCTAAACAATTACCGTACCTGTAACGACTCATCCCGGGTTGGTCACCCCCAAAATAGTGTCATCATATTTTGAGAATCCTAGCACGACACATATATGAAACAAAATAAATAACACCAAAAGAAATTTTTACATCAATCCGATCTTTAAACATTCTATACAACGTAAAATGCATGAATATTTACAAATAAATTTTTACTTTATTTTCTTTTCTAATTAGTCTGAGGATGATGACACGTACGTGGCTTACAGAAAAAATTTCTTCTGAACCTCAACTCACCAAAATATTTGTCAAGCCTGCTACCTGAAAATCATTGTACAATGAGGAGTGAGCAGTGAATTAAATTTACTAAAAGTACTCATTTATATAAATAGTCTTTTAATATTTAAATCAATTTATATTTCTTACAATTGATACTAGCACTCTACTATCACTACCCATATTATAACATCCATTCTCTATCATTCTCTTCCTCTTATTTATTGGTTCACCTCAATACCATCAATTATTTCATAATTACCTCGCAATGAGGTTCACATCATAAAGTCTACCATTTAGATAGTTCTTATCATCATAACAATAACACACCACACCTTAGTATTTCAATTATTTTATCGCCATAACTGTCTCTTTCTGTGAGACTCAATCATTTATAATTATATTCACAATAATACACCACACCTCAGTATTTCAATAATCTTATCATCATAACTATCTCTTTTTGTGAGACTCAATCATCTATAATTAATTTCACAATTAATACATCACACATAAGGATTTCAATAATGCAAGCAATAATTAAAACAAATGCAATGCATGAATGATTATGATGGGAATATCTTCCCACCTATCGACAGGTTGTTATTATCTTTGACCGGCTTCCTTCCCAGTTCTTTCATTCTTATTTAGACCGGTTGTCTTCCCCGTTCTTTCATTATTATTTAGACTAACTGCCTTCCCGGTTCTTTCAGCTCTTCCCGGCTGCCACAGGATTTATTTCCCAGCATATACCGGCTGGCACGGTTTTTCAATTACACCGGCTGTATTCCCGGTTCTTTTCTTTCTCATTCAATGCATATGCATATGAACAATGATATCAAATGAACATATGAACAGTAACATATAAACAGCATAAATTCACAACAATTAAATTGACTATCCTGATCATTATCAAATTTATGTAAAAAGTTTCCACTAAGACTCTCTCATCCCAAATCACATCAAATCATTCCTTAAAACTTGTCAAGATTCACTAAATTTTATCCCAAATCTCATCAAATCATCCATCAAAGTTTGTTAAGATCTACTAAAATTTATCTCCTCAAAAATTCATATCAAAACCTTAACCATAACTCATCAAGAATTTTACTTATCGCTTTTATTATTAAATCAACTCATTTTTCTAATAATATTTCTTCTCACATAATAATTTTCTACAAGTCCAACATTTATATCATATCTATCCACCAAAGATTTATCTACCACCCAATCATACTCTAATAATTAAATTTAATATTATCACCAAATATTTGATTTTTATTTAGACTACTTAAAGTAAATCCAACTCACCACGTAGCTCTTAAAACTACCCGTGGATTACCTCATTGTTTTTCCCGTTTTCTCAGAAATTTCCCCCTGTTGTAGATCGTCAACATCTGACATCGTATTTATATTAAATTTAAAATTTATTCTTTAATTCGATATAAATCATACACTTTGAAAATTCCAACTTTAAACTTAGGGAAACTTCATAAATGTCAGAAATTCAAAAATAAACACTATGATATTACCTTCTGCTTTTCTGATAGCTATTCTTGATTCTCTATGAAAATCCACAGAAAACCCCTTTAAAATTTTGCTCTTTCAGCATTTCTTTGGGTCCCCAAAAGATTTGAGAAAACAAGAAATTAAAAGGAACTATGTGAAATCTGTAAATAGATTTCATAAAGGTGTATATATATACATGGTTGGTGCCCCAAAATCTCAGCAACTCACCAATTTGCAAGCACCAACAGCATTCCCCCCAATTCTCCCATTGCCACGACACTTAAATGTGTCAACTTATCATTTCCTTCATTTTGGCATGGCAGCAGGTTTTGCCATCTGCTGCCCCCTATTTTGACTGTGTTTTTTTTTTTGACTTTATGTATATATATATATATATTTTTTTTTCTTCTTCTTTTCTTTCCTTTTCTTGCTTCTAGACGTTCAGGTCCAATTTATTTCTTTTTTTTAATGACGTCTATGTCCCAATTTTTTTTTAAAAATAATTATTTTATTCAGTACTAAATCCTTCGCGTACTATATTATTTAAACTTCATGTCATATTTATTAAATTACTTATTCCCTTACTTTTCGAAAATGGTATTACAGTACCAAACCTTTTAGTTTCCTCCAATTTCTTAAGCTAATAGATAGCTTCTAAGATAGATTATCATATGTATTATTTTAATTTTTAATTAAAGAAATTGTAATCGTTTCATATCTATTTATGTGCTCTACTCATATCTTGCACAAAAATTTTTCATTCATGTGTTCATTGTTGCATTTTTAGGTATATGATTTGCATGATTAGTCAAAAGTTGGTGGGCAACCAGGGCAACCAATAACATATGCAAGGGTCATTCATTATGACTAATATTAGAATTGTAGCATCATATATATCCTTAGGAGTGGAGTGCTTACCAAAAAACGGGTAGCAGACCTTTTTGCTTCTACGGCAGTCAGCACTCAAACTTCAATTTTTTTTTTTTACTGTCGTCCCTTCCTACATATGGGCTTGAGAGGCACAGTTTCTTAGTTGTATGCTTAGCAGCTCATGTGCCATAACAACCTGTAGTATTCTACCCATAACACTTTTTATCCAAACTTAACAGTGTAAGATAAATTAATATATTTGTCTCAACGTAATTATGGGATACGTGTAACACCAGATTTTGGGTAGCTTGGTCTTTCTTTGTGCGGCGTCCATAACTAACCCCATAGGAGAAATACATGATACAGTGGAAATTAAATCAATTGCAAAGTGCAGTTTTAACTCTTTTAATCTCCTTCAATTACTGATACAGTGGCCTCATTTACAGAGCATATATAGCTGCTTTGAAGAACTTTTAAAAATAAATGAGAGATGCTTTGGTCACTGCTTAGCATTTGAAGAACTGCATCCATTTCACCATTGGATGATATGAGAAAAGGGAGAAAAATATATTTTTTATTTCAATTCAATGATGAGATGAATTTTTGTGCCATGTATCTTTCATAGACTCGGGCTAGACAAGAATTTTTCCAACTGCCATGCTTGAAATTACAGTATTGCACTTGTCATTACAAAACATTTGAAAACAGTCTAAGTACTAAAATTCACTTCAAGTTGAGAATATTAGCATCCATAACCAAGGAGGCTCAAGTGTTCTTCATGATAATCGAAGCATGTATTCTTCCTGCTAACAATCTCTAACAACAATACTCCAAAACTAACGACATCAAACTTATCAGAAAATATTCCTCCAATGGCATATTCTGAAGATATGTAGCCTCTGCATGCAGGAATAAGAATATCAAGATTGTGCATATTTTACAAGATTTCACAAGAATCACTTGTTCTGTTAACTTAGTAGATAGAACATAACACATAACAAACATTTATGGAGCCACAAGATTTTCGCAAGACAAATTCACCCCATTTACTTCATAGATAGAGCATGCATAGACATCATAGTGGAAAATCAGATTTATTGTTAGTTATATTTGAAATTTCATATACTTTTCACAGACAACCAGAATAAAATAATTCAGTAGCTAATCAGGTTTAGCAGTCTAAAAAGTGTCAACTTCAAACTGTCACATCAATAAAAGATCCCTCTCTGCATCTAACTTCAAGATGCAGGTTATCTAGGTGTTAGATTTGAAGCATAATTGACATCCAGGGCAAGGAAGGTTTCAAGATTCAAATGTCAAGTGACATTCTACTTCTTTACTAGTACTGTTATTGTAATAAATGTCAAATTAGTGATAGGAATTTCCATGGGTAAAAGAAGAACAATGTTTGACATAAATAATATTTAAGCAAAGAAAAGATGCTTTCAATGTTCTGTTTACAATGTTCCAACAACTCTAGGAGTATTTGCTAGATCTTGCGTTCTCTGACAAGTTCTAGCCAACTCAAAATCCGAGATTTTTAGGTTCATACTTTCATCTATGAGAATATTACTGACCTTCAAATCTCAGTGAATGACTCTTAAACAAAAATAACGATGGAGATAAACAAGCCCTTTAGCAATGCCCAAAATAATGTTGAAGCGTTTAGCCCAATCAAGCTGCAACCATTTGGTAGGATCTAGCCAATTCGCCCATCAGGAAAACAAATAAATTTAATTTTGCTTCTTATTAATTATGTGATGAAATTATCAAGCACAAACACAAAGTTTGGATATTGCAATCCTTAAAAAAAGGTTATAAATAACCTGTATAAATGAATAAATTTGACTATGAAAATTAAGCAAAATTCAGTTTGTGTTTCATCTTCAAGAAATACACTCCTTAGAAAGAGTTTCAATTGATGGAAAACATTACATATACAATCCTTTCCTATTTTCTTGCTTCAATGAATCTAGACAAATCATTCAGTAGACTCATATGAGGTTGTATACGAACTTGACAATATTTTAAGCTGATTTTGCATGCCAGAATACAGAGACTTCACCATTATATATATGATTCTCAAAATTATCAGAATGATTTCGGACAAGGCATGGATCCATATTTCAAGTAGTTTGTTGTGTTACTGATTCAAGTTGAGAAAATGTCATGCATGCTCCAAAAAATAAATATAGGCCTATAAATGGCCGGAGTAGGTAACGGAAGAAATATAGAAGTTTACAAGAAAAAGGGAAACATACCAAAGAGAAATCCATCCAAGCTCTTGTTATGAATGTAGTCATAAATTACTAACTTTTCTTCTCGTTCAATGCAGCAACCCAAATGCCTAATCAGATTCCTGTGCTGGAGCTTTGATATTAATAGTCTCATTCTTGAACTCTTCTATGCCTTTCCCTGAGCTTCACAGTCTTTTTACTGCTATTTCCTGCCCATTTGGTAGATTTCCCCAGCGTGGTCCTATTAGAGTTGGTGCATACCTCACTGTTTTAGATCTATAGAATCCCGACAAACACGGGTCCTGCAACCCGGTGAGTAGACGAGAGTCGCACTCTTGTTGAGCGGGCAGGGGTTAGGAAGTAGCTTCAGACCTTTTTTGCTTGATAGTTTGGGTCTTCTTTCTGTTTATAATTCGTATGATTAACAGGTCTCGAATCGTTCAGGTTCATTATCTGCTGATCAATACATTTATATACTTTTAGGGCATAATATAAATGAATGAAGGATATGATTACCTTGTTAACTGGTCCAAATCCTCCCTCCCGGAGTTTTTTCATTGGGGTGAAATTATTGGTAGCAATAACTATTTTGTTGAAGTCAAACATGGGGCGATTTTTTGGCCTCAGACTATTCCCCTGCACACATTTATGGCATCAACATTATCAATTTAAGGGTTACCAAGCGGGCACCATGGTAAGTCCCAAAGATGAAATGTTGATGCGGCAGTGACATGGCATGTTCTGTGCTTAATGGACAAGGGACAACTCTGGTATACTCTAGTATTAATACTTTTTCCATTGTAAATCAGTTTTTTCTGTCCATGGGAAGCCTACGGTAAATTTATGATAAGAATGGCAGTAGTTTGGCATCAACATCATCAACTTAGGGGCTACCAAGCTGGAGCCATGGTAAGTCCCAAAGATTCAAACTTTTAGGTTAACAGAGAAAATAAAGTTTTCTCTAGTACAATAAATTAGTTTGTTCTGTGACCATGAGAAGCCTACAGTGAATTGTTGACGCCGGGCAGAATAGCGATTATTCTGCAGGTTAGTCGAACAGATAGTTCACAGGGAGTAACACAAGAAAAACCCTAAAACAATACAGAGAAACTACTCTGATGCTTTATTTTAATTTTTTTCAAAAATACAATTATAATATTACGAAACCCTAAGACCTTATTTATAAGGTCGAAGCTAAAATAAGAAAATTAAATTAAGGCCGAATTTAAATAAAATAAAATAAAAGGTTTCCTAAAAACTAAAAACTGCCAATTTGAAAGGTCTAAACTTCGTTTTTTTGGCTTAACAACGATAAGGCTTAGTAGGGAATACTAAGTTTTTCCCGAAAGCTCGTTTCCAATCAGACTAGGGTCTTCGGGGCCCAATCCGAACCTGTGGCCTGCTAAACGATGTAAACCGGCCTAGGTAGCCCACTTGCCATCTGATAGCTCAGCATCATCTGACTCGGATCCTCCTGCATCAGTCGCCCTGGGTTGGAAAGAACTCGTCCTCGAGTTCACAATAGCCACATCGAAATCCCCAAAACAATGACTCAAGTGTTTCACATTAAAGACCTTAGGCGGCAACCCAGGAGGAAGATCATCTGGTAGCAGGTCAGAAAACTCTGCTAACAGCGGTAAATCCACTCTGAAACTGAGATCTCCATAACTATCCTCCCGACCACGGTGTTTCCTGAATCGAGCAAGATTGTAATACGGGTTTTTGAAACTGGAATCGGAATCATGATCTTTCATCTCACGATCACCGAAATTCTGCGTCGTTAGACGCTGGGTTAACTTTGCAACGTGCCTCTGTAAATCCTCAATCATCACATCCTGAACGTTACGATCACGGTGTGGGGCTTCCTCATTCGGAACCTGCCCGCGACGACCACGACCACGATCACCAGCCATGGAAACTGATGAAATCTCACCCTAGGAAGATGCTGAAGCTCTGATGCCTACTGACGTCGGGCAGAATAGCGATTATTCTGCAGGCTAGTTGAACAGATAGTTCACAGGGAGTAACACAAGAAAAACTCTAAAACAATACAGAGAAACTACTCTGATGCTTTATTTTAATTTTTTTCAAAAATACAATTATAATATTACGAAACCCTAAGACCTTATTTATAAGGTCGAAGCTAAAATAAGAAAATTAAATTAAGGCCGAATTTAAATAAAATAAAATAAAAGGTTTCCTAAAAACTAAAAACTGCCAATTTGAAGGTCTAAACTTTGTCTTTTGGCTTAACAACGATAAGGCTTAGTATAATATACTAAGTTTTTCCCGAAAGCTCGTTTTCAATCAGACTAAGGTCTTCGGGGCCCAATCCGAACCTGTGGCCCGCTAAACGATATAAACCGGCTTAGGTAGCCCACTTGCCATCTGACAGCTCAGCATCATCTGACTTGGATCCTCCTGCATCAGTACTGACGCCGGGCAGAATATCGATTATTCTGTAGGCTAGTCGAACAGATAGTTCACAGGGAGTAACATAAGAAAAACCCTAAAACAATACAGAGAAACTACTTTGATGCTTTATTTTAATTTATTCCAAAAATAAAATAATAATATTACGAAACCCTAAGACCTTATTTATTAGGTCGAAGCTAAAATAGGAAAATTAAATTAAGGCCGAATTTAAATTAAATAAAATAAAAAGTTTCCTAAAAACTACCAATTTGAAGGTCTAAACTTCGTTTTTTTTTGCTTAAAAACGATAAGGCTTAGTATAAAATACTAAGTTTTTCTCGAAAGCTCGTTTCCAATCAGACTATGGTCTTCGAGGCTCAATCCGAACTCGTGGTCCGCTAAATGATATAAACCGGTTTAAGTAACCCACTTACCATTTAACAACTCTGCATTATATTACTCGAATCTTCCTGCATCAATTGAATAACAAGAAAGGCAATGTTTTGGCAGTCCCATATCACTGAATTTTTTTCTCAAAGGGATACTGATACCACTAACCATAGTGAATGCAGACCTAAACAAGACCCCTAACATGAATGAATAAATATATCTACTCCTATCCTCCTAAGAAGATGTAGGGGAGACTTTATCAGCAGTTAGACCATAAGAAAATAAATTCAGTGGACAAGAGCCAAAACAGTGTGAGTTCATATATATAACTCGGTGTGAGTTCATATGTATAACTTACAGAATCATTTTGTAAGTTTTATATAACCGTGCCCTCCAATATGACAGCCAATTATTGGTTTACACAATCCTTCAACACCAAACAACAGGACACCCAGTCAAAGCCATTAAAATAAACTTTGTTTATATAATTATAAATTATTAATTATCTCAAAAATTTAAACGATTAAAAAATAAATAAACAATATATATCAATCTCATATATTTATAAAAGATATATATACGACAATTTTTATTCATTTTATTATTTAATAATATTAGAAGACTGAAAAAAATATATAATTTCTTTCAATTCAACGGTAAAATACTTTGTACCATGTATTTTTCATGGACCGAATTAAATAAAACTTTTTCCACCTTCCATGCCTGAAATCACATTATTGCACTTGTCATCATAAGACATTTGAAAACTGTCAAAGTACTAAAATTCACTTCAAGTTGAGAATATTAGCCTCCATGACCAAGGAGGCTCAAGTGTTGTTCATGATAATCGAATCACGTATCTTCCTGCTAACAATATGTAACAACAATACTCCAAAGCTAAAGACATCAAACTTCTCAGAAGATATTCATATAATGGCATTTTTAGAAGATAAATAGGAGAAGAAGGGAGAATCAACAGTTTCTTGAATTTCTCTCTCTAAAAATCTAGAACTAGGTCACCTGGTTTGACCAAAAAGAGGAACATAAATTCACAAACAAACTTCCTCTCTCTTTCGTTTTCTCTCTCTCTCTAAAAATGTGATCGATATATGGGGAATAATAAATAATATTATCATATGGCAGTAGTTGAGGCAGGCTACAATAGTTACACCAAGTCCGAAAAATTATAATAATTCTTGTCACTATCTCTGACATAGCGCCAACGACCTTAATAGCAATCTGACTCTGTGAAAACTCAACTGCGACCGCTTATTCCCACTCAAATAAGGCATATTTCCATCGCATTTACATGTTTAAATATTTAATTGATAAAATAAACTAAAATGTAATATTATATTGTCTACATATCTGCTATGACACGAGATCCGTCGGGCAGAAAACTTTGGGCATAACAATTACTACATAATAGAGGCATATTTGCGATGGCTTATCCATAGAAAATGACATTTGCGACCGCTTAAATTGTTCACCGTAGATACCAATTAATTGCGATCGTTATTTGGCCGTGGCAACTAACCCATCACATATACATTGTTTTCTTGTAGTGTTAATAAATGATTTCAGTTATTTATTGGAGAAGTGATAGATGAATAATTATCATTAAAATATAAATTAAATATTTTTAGTAATTAAATTTATTGAGTTTATGAAACTCATTCATCAATATTAAATGATTTCAGATTGTAGAAATAACCAGTAGATTTTAGGTTTAGACTAGAGTGAGACCCTGAGTAAGTCTATGTGGTTGACATTCTCAAACATTATAAGAAAAAAAAAGAAATTGTTGGAAATAGACATATATGTTCATGCATTTAATATATATTGGAATAATTTAACTTCAATGAAAAGAATTAAGGAAGTATTTTGTAAGTATATTTCAAGTGATGATGTTTTAATTGTTTCATATATGTGTCGTGTTTAGAATTTAAAACGCGACGACACCGTCTTAGGTAGGCTAGCTTGGCTTGAATGGTACTGAAAACTATAAATAAGAGGTTGGTGAAGGGAGTTTAAGAGAGAAGAATCAATCTCAAGTTTTACATACGAGCTAAATATTTTGTTTTGTTTATTATTTCAATACTGTTTAATCTATAAGTTGTAAGAGTTGTGAGATTATGAATGGTATCTCTCTGTAATATTGATTGCTACCCGAAAGTTCAAGAAAAATGTAAAGTTCACTTGGTACTTGAAAATCCAAGTAGGAGTAAACGTTGTGAATTAGTGAAACTAATTAGATTAAAGAGATCTAGCACGATTTATTGTCAAGCCACTATAATTTTGTGTCCATCTTCTCTCTCTATCTTTATTTATCCATTAATTTTTGCTTCAGTTATTACTATTGTTTACTGTGCTAATCACGTTAACTCTCCTGTAAAACAAACTCATTTCATTTCATATTTTCTAACAGCAACTCTTTTTAAGCACATCTTTTCACCATTTTTACCAGTGTGTTTTTTTGACAATTTATAAAAAAAAGGTTCACATTTAACATCATTGAAAACAACTAAGCGTAATGAACCTCATTCAATGAACCTCAACCTATACCCCTAAACCACATGTTGCATGTTAGAAAAGTCCATGACGCACTTTTTTCATTCGACGAACAGATTTTTAACAACAAATCCAAGAGCTAAAAACAAATGCTCAGAATTATGTGATTTTGAGAGAACATAATTAACAACAAAGAGTCATAGAAAGGCAACCCAAAAGGTAATTGCTCAGAATTTCAAAGTAGAGGACTAAAATTTCACATAAATTTCCCTAAAACCAGAATTTCAAAGTTTTTTTCAATTATTACTTTTGAAGACTTATCATACTATTATCAACTCAAAAGGCAATTTCTCATAATTTCAAAGTAGAGGACTAAATTCTACAATTTTAGTTTTAGGCTGCTGCACCAGTCAAAACATGAGAGCAGAACGTACATTTTTCTTTTCAAAGGTGAGATGACTTGAACAAATTATTCTTTTCAAACGGGTGTTCAATCAATTATTGATTAGGTAACCTTATAACTGATCATATATAGTTGTTTTGCGATAGAAGGACATTGTTTAATGGGACAATAACCTTCATAATAGAATTTTGATTTTCAAAAATTTGAAAATCACAAATCAATGAATTTAATATTCTTAATTTTCATGAGAAATTACAAATGATTAATTTCAATATAAATTTTTAATTAATTTATTGTGGTCCCCGTCTAACAACAAAGCTGTTGACTAGCACTGAGAGTTAATATTAGACTAAAAAATTCGATGCCGTAAACTACTAGAATGTGAATTGAAATCAGTGTCCTTGTCACTAATAAGACAATCAAAACTCCTACCAAAGGCGGATCCAGCTAGCTTCATTATGCAAACACATTAACACGCCAGATACACAAAATCGGTAAATCATGAACTCTGTCTATTGGATACCATCGCTTTTCTTCCTTCTTTTTCAATCCTCCATCTCCATCGACACCATTTCACCAAACAAATCCATCAAAGATGGTGACGTTTTAGTCTCTGAAAGACAGATTTTCGCTCTTGGGTTCTTCAGCCCTGGAAATTCAAAGAATCGTTATGTTGGAATTTGGTACAACCAAATCTCTGAACAGACCGTTGTGTGGGTTGCAAACAGAGACAATCCTATCAAAGATACCTCTGGCGTACTCTCAATCAACGGTCACGGAAACCTCGTTGTCTACAATAGAAATGGAACAGTTCCTGTTTGGTCCACCAATGTTTCAGTCACAGTCGCTAACATTAGTACTACTTCTGTTGTTGCTCAGATTTGGGATTCAGGGAACCTTGTTTTGATTGATAATCTTACCAGAGGGGTTTTATGGCAAAGTTTTGATTATCCTACAGATAGCGTGCTTCCATTTATGAAACTTGGGCTGACCCGGAAGACTGGTCTGAATCGGTTCCTAACAGCTTGGAAGTCCTCGGATGACCCAGGAACCGGTAATTACTCGTACCGGTTTAATCCGAGTGGGTCTCCTCAGTTATTTATATACATGGGTTCGGGTCCAAAATGGCGTACGGGGACATGGACGGGGAAGAGATGGAGCGGACTGCCCGAAATGATAGGTAGTTTTATTTTCAATATTACTTTTGTGAATAATCAGGATGAGTTATCTATCATGTATGATTTAACTGATGATTCAATCATGTCAAGAATGATGATTAATGAAACCGGGATCCTACAACGTTTTTTTTGGAATTCGCGGGAACATAGATGGATCGAGTTGTGGTCCACCCCTAACGAACAATGTGATTATTATGGGTACTGTGGGCCGAATAGTTACTGTGACCTGTATAATTCAGACAAGAACGAGTGCGCATGCTTACCCGGGTTCGAGCCTAAGTCAGCCCAAGAATGGTTCTTGAGGGACAGGTCTGCAGGGTGCGTGAGAAAACATGGGGAATCCATATGTAGCAACGGAGAAGGGTTTGTGAAGTTGGCACATGTGAAGGTGCCCGATACGTCAATGGCACTTGTAGAACCGAGTTTGGGATTGAAAGAGTGTGAGACTTTGTGCTCAAGCAATTGCTCTTGCGTGGCTTACTCAAGTGCATATTATGAGATCAATGGAGGGGAGGGGTGCTTGACTTGGCACGGAGATTTGTTGGATACAAGGACTTACTCAGGTGCAGGACAAGATTTTTATGTACGTGTGGATGCAGCTGAGTTAGGTATATGTCTATTTGCAACAATAGCTTAATTATCTGCTAATTGCAATTAAGGTACTGTTTGGCCTGCAGTGGTTTTGATTTACGACTTACAAAATGGTTTTTGTAACAATTTTTTTTGTAAAACAACTATGAGGCGGGTGTAGTGTTCGGTGATTTTCAGTTTTTGATTCTTTTAATAAAATGCATTTTTAGAGGTGTTTGGATTAACGTTTTTAGGAAATATAAACATTTTCATAAACTCTCCTAAATACTACCTAAATTTTCTATTAGACTAGAGCCTTTTCTATTTGAGAATAGTCCAAAATGGTCATGATTAGAGAAATTCTTGACAAAAAAGGACTTAATCTGGGAGTTTTTGGCCTACCCATAAACCAGATTGACTTAATCCATGCTTAACATTTACCAAAAGTGACATGTCTTCTTGTAATTAGACATACTTAAAGATGATGCGTTAAGAGACCTATTCAAAAGTTTCTTGAATGATTGTTCAAAGATTCATAGACATTGTATGTATCTTCAAAATGGCTATGATTGTTTATGCTCTGTCATAATCGTCCCAAGTATGAAAATTTGTTAACTTTCTTCTTTTCTAGCTCGTTGGAGGAAGAAAGGCTCACTTGGCAAGAAGGGAATGATTACAATTGTGGCAGCTTCTCTAGCTATAATATTTCTCACGGTTTGCTTTTTGTGCTGGTTGATAAGGAGGAAAAGAAGAGGTAACCAAATTCATCTTCACAGTTTCTATTTTTCATGCATTATCTGTTGGTCAAGTTGTCTTGTATGATATTAGTCGAATCTTCTTCTGTTTTTCTTTTAAATACCAAGCATTATTTGTTGATGTGTGCTTGATTACAGCGAAGAAAAGACATGGCAACCTTTCATTTAATTTTACTACAAATTCAACATACCTTGAAGACAATTTCGATGGAAAGGAGAGTAGAAGAAACAGAGATTTACCTTTCTTTGATCTAAGCACCATAGCTGCAGCCACAAATAATTTCTCTTCTGACAACAAACTTGGACAAGGTGGTTTTGGCTCTGTTTATAAGGTAGTTTAATAATATTTTCAGTGTTTGTTCTGCAAAGAATAAAAAAGTTGCTTTAGATAAGTATCTCAGTTGCATTCTTCTGTTAATGTTCCTATTTACTCTGCTTCTATCATATTTGAAGGGCAAGTATACAGTTAAACAGTAACATGTAAGGTAGAGAGTGGTTTAAACTTAAACAAATAAAGGATTTTAGTGAATTGAACTGAAAAAAACTTTGAATTATACATGAGAGTGGTTTAAATTTTGAATGACGATTTCAGGGTATGCTAAATAATGGGAAGGAAATAGCTGTTAAAAGACTATCAAAGTACTCTGGACAGGGAGTAGAAGAGTTCAAGAATGAAATTACATTGATTGCAAAACTGCAACACAGGAATTTAGTGAGGATTCTAGGTTACTGTATTAAAGGAGAAGAGAAGATGTTAATCTATGAGTACTTGCCCAACAAGAGCTTGGACTCATTTATATTTGGTATGCCTACCCTCTATATATAAATATATATGTTCTTAGCATGTAGATTATAGAATATGTTTTAAAATGCATGATTTGATTCTTTCTTTTGCAACTTTAGATCCAGATGAAACAAAAAGGTCACTCTTAAACTGGGGAAAACGCTTCGAAATTATATGTGGTGTTGCTCGAGGAATCTTATATCTTCATCAAGACTCAAGATTGAGAATCATTCATAGAGATCTGAAGGCTAGCAATGTTCTACTGGATGCTGCATTGGATCCAAAAATTTCAGATTTTGGCTTGGCTAAAATATTTAGAGGGGACCAAATTGAAGCAAAAACAAATCGCGTAGTTGGAACATAGTAAGTCTCCACCCAAAAGGAAATTTCTTTTTTCCCTTTTTCTCTAATTGACAATCTTGAATGGGGTCTTTATTAAATTCTGCTAAATGTTAATTACAATAAACTGGTTCTTACAACATTTTCCTCATTTTGCTGATGTAGTGGTTATATGTCACCAGAATATGCAATGAAAGGGTTATTTTCGATCAAATCTGATGTATATAGCTATGGAGTATTACTAATAGAGATCATTGCTGGTAGAAAGAACAGCGGTTACTATAGTGAAAATCCCTCGTCAAATTTGGTTGAACATGTAAGTCCAATATTTCTCATTTTTTTTCCTGCTATGCATACAATTCCTATATGATAATATCAAATATAAATTGTGTATAGATTTGGGACCTATGGAGGGAAGGCAGAGCAATGGAGATAGTGGATGAGTCATTGGGTGAGTCATATCCTGCTAACCAAGTTAAGAGGTGCATCCAAATTGGGCTCCTTTGTGTGCAAGAATGTGCAACAGATAGACCAACAATGTCTACAGTTGTTGTTATGCTGGGTAATGACGCACCTCTTCCTTTTCCTAAACACCCTGCATTTATCATAAGGAGAAGCTACAATGACAATGACAAATGGGCTACTGAAGGAGTTAATGGCTCTGTAAATGAAGTGACGGTTTCCATGATTCAAGCTCGCTAGAGAGAGAAATTTTTGTTGTTGTATGTATGCTCATGTGCCATAACAACATGTAGTATTCTACCGTAGTTTTATTCATAAACATGTGAATGCGACCTTCATTAGTTTTACTATTACTTCCTCAAAAAATCAAACGCGGGAATATTAGCTTCCTAGAAATTAGATTGCTTGATTTGTTGAATTTAATTTCTTCAATTTTGGGAATCTAGCTTTCTAGATATCAAACAGCCCTTAAAGTAGTGACGGTGGAGTACAATTACTCTAATGCTGCTCTTCAAGCAAAAGAGCATCAGAAACAAAACAATGATTTTCAGCACAAAGATTTTCAGCAACACATTTTCACGGAGATCCGCCACATTATATGACCCTCTATAACAGAAAGTCAGATACACATTGCTGTAAGTGTGAATGAGGATCCTGTCTCCTTCGAAACATTGACGGAAAATTTGAATTGAAACCCATGATAAAAGCATAAGAGGAGATAAAATTTCCTGTTGAGTCTGAAAATATCCTCTTCCACCTGCTCTGCCAAGATTACCAGCAGAAGCACCATCAGTGTTAATTTTGATAATGGGGAAGTTGGGGGCTTCCAATGAACTGTAATCCAATGACTCATGGGTGAATGAGTGTTATATATATCTTCCTCTCCCCCATATTGCTGTAAGTGTGAATGAGTGTTATGACTCATGGGTAAAACTTATCCTTTGGCAAAGTTTAGTGTTGGGATTTTATCTATAAAACCCACTTAATTAAATTTTAAGCAATAAACAAACAAGTATCAAAAACACAATAATTTTACGTTGTTAAGCAATCTCTTTGCGTACGCCACCAACAAACTCACAACTTTATTAATCCTTAACAACTTTAGGAAAAACAAAGTTATTACAATGACAACCTCATAACTTCAAATCCCGAATACACCCAAAGTTCTCAACTTAATTCTAATTGTAAATCCTTCTGTTTTATAATGAATATTGGAATTATGAGTGTACTTCAAACTTTCTCTAAGGAAAGAACAAAAACATCATAGTAGACTACTAAAAGTAATTATATAATGAACAATCTAATAGGAAACTAGTACTACTCCTACTAGAACAACCAACTATGAAATAGGAAACTACTTTTTCCAAACCAATTAAAACTCTTCCTTGTAAGGATTTGAGCCAAAATCCTAAGAATCTCCACCTTGGCTCAAATTCTCTATCTCATCGACAAATCTAACTTTCTTCTTAGTTGGTGCGATCCTTCCTTTTCGTCCTTCCATATCTCCTCCACCTAAATTTCCAAGCAAAACCTTCACATCCAACATATACAAGCCCTTTTTGTTTATTCAACACTATACTTGATCCATTAAGAACTTGCATCTCTCCATTACCCGTAGTCCATGTGTATCCCATCTTATCAAGCTCCCCAAAAGAGATGATATTTTTAGTGAGAGAGGAAGCAAACTTTACAATCTCAAGTGTTTCACACTTTCATCATGGAGCTTCAACCTTAAGCTTCCTTCACAATCAATTACTTTGTGTTTCTCACATGCTGTAGCAACTGTGACATGAGTAGATTCCTTCATACAATCAAAGTACTTCTTATTGAATATGTGGATGGAGGACGTTGAATCAAGTAGCACTATATTACTCTCATAAACTTTTTCTTCAATGTTCTCAATAGCTAGCACCTCTCCATCACTTCCCTCGGTGATATTAGCACTTTCACTAATCTTTCCATCATCACTCTTTTTCCCACTCATCATTTTCAACTCTTTTAAATCACCCTTTATAACCTTACAATAATATTGTATGTCTCTTATCTCTTTACAGTAAAAGCACTCCTTCTCACTGTCATCTCCAAGTCTAGATTTAGATCTCCATTTTGAGCCACTATTCGCTCTCAATTGACTCCTCCCTTGATTGAAACTCTCCACAGCAAGTGCTTGACTACCATTAAATAAGCTCTTGTTTCCCACCAATCTCTCATTCTCACGTAGGAGTGCGGTCATATTATCTATGTCAATGTCGACTTGCCTACCAACATTGCTTGCTCCAATGGTTGGTAAGATTTTGGTAATGATGATAACAAGAGCAGAGCCTTCTTCTTGTCCTTCAATGCTTCTTCTATATTCAACAATTGAGACACTAGCTTGTTAAATTCATTCAAGTGATCATGAAAACTTATACCTTCTTCAATATTTAGAGAGTAGATATTCATCTTGAGACACAATTTGTTGGTCAACGACTTCGATGCATAAATGCTCTCGAGTTTGTCCTACAAACCCTTGGGAATAGTTTCCTTCAACACAGTATACTTGATCTCAAGATCAAGAGCTAACTGATTGTACTCACAGTTTTCCTCTTAAGCGATTGTCACTTTTTATCACCCCTTCTGACTATTCTTCCTTTACAGCCTGATCAAGATCTTATTGTACCAAAAGATCTTGAATTGTGTTATGCCACAAAGTAAAAGTATTTTTTTCATTAAACAAATGAATCTCAAATTTAGCTGTAGCTATTGACATGGTGGCGTAGACGCAACAAATAGAAATAGGCAACCTGTCCAAATAGATGACCAAACTATGATATGAGTTGTTGGGATTTTATCTCCAAAATCCAAACTCACAATTTTGTTAATCCTTAACAACAATTTTAGGAAAAACAAAGTTATTACCCTGTCAACCTCACAACCCAAAATCCTCAATACACCAAAAGCTCTCAACCTAGTTGTAATTGTAAATCCCTCTAATTTATAATCTATATTGGAATTATGAGTGTGCCTTAAACCTTCTCTAAGACCCCCTTTATATAGAGAATATTTCCCTAATACTATTAGGAAAAGAACAATAACATCATAGTAGACTACTACTACTTATACAATGAATATTTTAATAGGAACCTAGTATTACTCCTACTAGAACAACTAACTATAAAATAGGAAACTAGTTTTCCCAAACCAATTAGAATTCTTCCGTGTGAGGATTTGAGCCAAAATCCTAACACTCAGCAACACTAAATTTGAGTCTAAGCAAGAGAAAGAAAAGGAGGGTTATATTTAAACAATAAAAATATATATTATTCTTTAACATAATAAGAATTGGTATGCTTACCATTCCACCTCAGTTGGTCCTTATTTGACGTGGTAGAAATAAGAAGACCTAAGATCGACAACTGTGTTTATTGATGCAAAATTGTTTGGAGTTATTTAAGATCCCAAGTTCTTGAATAAGTACTTATAATATAACTGACCGTATAATGAGTTAACTGAAAAAGTATATCCCTTAGATTGATGATGTGTTTTCAAGGGCAAAATCCTATTCATTGATCATCCAACAGCTTTACATCTTCACCATTGTCAATATGTCATTTGATATTTGAAGAAATTTTGACTAAAACTCTATACATACCTTGCCACATGTATGAACTAGAAAACCTACATGAAGCATTTAGAAAAGTAACATTATGAAAATATTTTCCTTTTAGAATTTTAGCATAAAGAGAATTTGAATCTTGAAGTCCATACATGTTTCATTAACAAAGCTAGAATGAAAAAGGTGAATTTTCTTGAACCCTAAGGATCGTTTAGTTGTGAAAAATGTTTTTCATTTTTCATCTTCATTCTCCTAACACTTTCTTCTACAATTTGCACATATTTATCATAATTTTAAAAACAACATTTCTCTTTTTAACATAATATTTGAAAAGCCACTCCAACCTTTTCAATTATTCATCATCACCAAATGCAAGGAGGGGATGCCGAAGGTAAGGCTAGTGACTAGAGTGAAGATCTCCTGTTTGTTAGCATATTTTTACATATAAACAAAAAGCACAAAGATACATCCAATATAAGCGAATTCCAAGATTAATAGGTTGATTCTATAATGACAAACAAATAATTGAGTTGGTTCAACAGATTTTTAGTAGGAAGCTACTAGAATGGTAATGAGTTACTTATCGGAATCAGATTGAGAAAGGTCCAATCGAACACTCAACAACTCTTTAAGACATAATTATTAGAAATACCAAATATCTAACTGTTAAATCAAGAAAAATCATGTAGGTGCCTAATGCATGTTCTGTAAGGTTTAGACAAATATCAAACCTATATATGTAGCTAATTAATACGTATGCCACTGGAAAGCTCGTGTGATCTACTATCCATTGGTATTGATTTTAAGCAAATAAAACCTCTTGAAAAGTGGCTCACAAGAGTCAAAAATCCCTACTTGCTATTGATTTGCAAATTTTCTGCATTTGATATTTTCAAGGTGCCTACTTTATAAGTTTGGTTCTCTCACTCCATGAGTGACTTGGGTGCTAATGTTATGTGGTTAGAAATAGCTCAAAGAGCTTTACAACATTGAAATCGAAGTAAATAAGAAAATGAACCCTTTAAAAAAAATTACACGTGTTATAGTCATAACATCTAAGGTTACAATTTCGTTACCTTCCAAACTGAATTTTGTATCAATAACGGTCCTCATTGAAGTAAAGGTGAGTTGTCTAGGCATTTTAAGTATTGGAGGTTTTTATTTTTTTATTTTTTTTTATAGGTGTGATATTGCTTGTCTAATTTAGTTTTCACCCATTGCTTATATTTTTGTAACGTTACCCAAATAATATAAGTCCACAGCTGCCATGTCCACAAAAACCTTACAAAAAGGGCAGCTTAAATTTTGCCACTTCATAAAAAAATTGGTGGTTTTGTTTTCTTTGCTATTTCACTTGCATGGTCAATTATGAATACGCTTTTTTTCTAGTCAACTATAATTTTCCTATGCACAACACTAATAAAGTACTCCACCAACATGAAGGCGTTTGATTGGTGAAAGGAGACGTGTCTCCATTTTTTTTAAAGAAAGTTGGCATCTCCTATTAAAGTATGTTGGGAAGAACACAAATAATTCAACAAATAAATTGTCCAAAATTTTTTCCATCTTTGTGATTAAAATAGGATGCGAGATCAAACCACTAATTAAACAAATTACCACAATAATAATAATAATAAAAAAAAAATAATGCTGAATAAATCAACCCAAAAGAACACCAAAATTTTTATGTGGAAAACCATTTCGGGAAAAAGCATGGGACCTAATCCAATCAAACTTTCACTATGTAAAATAATGGAGCACCCAATAAAAGTCTTTCTAGTCAACTTTATGCCCACTTTCTTCTTACACAACTCAAATTTCTCCTTGGGTAAGGTTTTAGTCATCATGTCTGAGCCACTCTCATCAATGCTAATCTTCTCAAGCTGTAACAGCTTCATCTCTAGAACATCATGTATCCAATGATACCGAACCTCAATATGCTTGGATATTAAATGAAATTGTTGGCTTAGATTAGTCATTGCCCCGTGGCGGAGGCCCGTGTATAAGGCAAAGTCACAGTCGATCATAGAGCTTGTGCAAAATGCGATTTAAGTGATTAGTGTTACACTTTCGCTATCAACTATAGCTTTTGGTGCAGTGGTAGGCACTCGATCCTAACAATTGGTATCAGAGCAAAGTGCTATTGTTTTAGGCTTAATATCCTAGAGTTGATCCTATGGCAACTATATTTTTAGAAAGAAGAGATTCTACTAGTCCTCCTCTTTTTTCATGGAACAAATTTCACCCATTGGAAAGCTCAAATAAAGATTTTTATTCAAGCTTACGATTATTATGCCTGGTACGTCATTCTTGAAAATGAAAATGATCTTGATGCAAATGATTGTAAATTCATTCAACTAAATGCTAAAGTTATGAACATGCTTTATAGTTCTCTTGATCAAAATGAAGTTGATCAAATTTCCTCATGGAAAACCACAAAAGAAATTTGAGATTTATTGGAGGTCATACATGGAGGAAATGAGTAACAAAATAATTTCAAATTGAAAAGTCTTGTTCATGACTTAGAACATTTTAAAATGAATGAAAATGAATCAATTTTTTATTTGCAAACTTATTTTACTATGCTTGCTAAAACTCTATTTTTTATGGGTAAAATTTATTCTAACCTCGAACTTGTGAATAAATTTTTTAGGTATTTGTCAAATAAATGGAAAATAATTTTGATAAAGCATTTTACAAGTGAAAACTTAGAAGAGCTTGTGGAATCCCTCAAAGAGCATGAAAGCTACTTGGCTTACAAAAAGAATGATTCCACTACAGCCTTACCTCTTATGAAAATTGAAGATATTAATCATGATGGAGATGATGAAGAGGAAGATGTAGAAACGAGATTGAAATAAAAAGAAGTCCATCAATATGTTTCAATGTCTAAGAAACTTGAGAAGTTTCACTCCAAGAAGAATCACTCCATACAGTGCAATATGAGGATAAACTCGAAGAAGAAAGTTGCAACTTAGAGTGAATATGGAAGTGCAAAAGAAGACTCCAATCTCAAAATGGAAAATTTGTGCTTAATGGAAAAAAGATAAGGTAACATCTAAACTATCTCTTGATTTTGAGAATGATAAAATATCAAATGTTAAACTTGAAGAAGAAAATGAGTTTGAATTTTTGAAGAAGAAAGAAATAAAATTTGTACAAAGTAAATAAAAGATAAAGAAATAAAAGAAACATTATAACAAAGTGAATAATCCCTTAAAGGAACAAAGATTTATAAAAATCATTTTGCTATAAAAACTATCAAGGAATTCATTTATCACTTCTAATTTTCGTCATGTATATTATAATTGTCATTTGAAGAAAAATAACAAAATTAGAAGGAAAATGGTAAGTGTTGTTAAGGATATAATTTCATCTAATGTAAAGCTTAATGGACCTAAAATGATTTTGGTTGATAAAGGATAAGGTTGATTTGTTGGAATTTATTTATTTTTTGCATTGCAATTAAATTACACGATTTAAAAAATTGAATTAAGAAACTAATTTTTGAATTCATTCTTTCAAATAAAAATTATGGCTAGTATTTCAAAAATACATAAAACGTATCTCGATAATGGTTGATATTTGAAAAAGATAAAATTAAAGATTTTCAAAAACTTATGCACTTTTAAAAGCCATGTGTTTGATGTTATTTTGTGATGAGTTAACAATCTTGATTTAAGTTGAGAAATGTGTGATTAGCTATCTAGCATCAAAGTGAAGTGATTCAAATGAGAAATAATGTACTAAGATAAATTGATTGAGTGAGATTTTGCCATATACTCAAATGAGCTTTGTTTTAGTAAAAGAATCTTATATGAGGTAAAGACATTTTGATCATATAAATGTTTGGTTCCTCTATTATTCTTAAATGAACCATATAACATGAAATGCTTGAAATAAATGTGTTTGATTGATAGCTAGAATGAAAATGATTTTGATGATATATTATGCCATGTCTTGCTAATCTTGAAAATCTTACACTTGTATAATTGATTTTCCACTTTTCAAAAATTTAATCTAAATTATCATATAATTATTTTTTAAAACATTTGATATATTTATAAAAATTGATTTAATGATCTTTCTAAAATGAGTTTTATATTAAAATTTGGTTTGAGGATATGGATTGTTTTTAATTTTATTTTTAAAAGATTTAGTTTATCTTAATCTATAAAAATCTTTTACTCTAATTCATTGAAGTTTTCTTAGCACAAGGATTTATGACTTAAATGTGCTTTAATTTAGTATCTTTGTTAAAGAAAAGAATAATTAGAATATGGCATGATTTTTAATCACACTCCTCATGTAGGAAAGAAAATGTTTTATGATTATTTTTGATGATGTACTTTATTTGAAATCATAATTCACTTATTTATGAGGAGAAGTTTGGTAATATTGATCCATTTAAAAAAAAACACTTTTGTTGAAATATATATTTTTTAATTATTTGACATGAATTATTTCCATTGAATAAAGATGGCGATCTTCACTTAAATTTTGAAATATATTAAGAAAATTTACTTAATCGTTTTTAGCATCCATTCCATTATGACTCTATCTCAAGAATAATAGATTTTGAATACTCTCCTGAACTTAAATGAAATATAAAAGAAGTATTCATCTTTATAAGATGAATGAAATTTGCTAAAAATGATAAGAAAACTCATAATAATTTGGTATGTCTTTTATAGAAAAGTGAATTTTGGACATATTTTCTAGTGGAGTTAATTTTTATGATGATAAACTTGATAAAACCTTTAGGTTAAGTGTTTTAAAGACTATTTTGTGGTCTATTCATGAAAATTTTCAAACCACTTAAAATCAATTTTGAATCAATTGATTGACCATGAATCATCAAGCTTGAAAAATCTATTGGTTGATCAACTTGAGCAACATTAGCATCTAGCATGAGCTTATTTTTATCTATCTAACTTGCTTATATGCTTTTATCTCTTTATGATCATTTTGAATATCATTTGTGAGCCTTGACAAAGCTTTTAGTTGATTTGAAATGAGCCTATAATTCTCACACCAAACTTTCAATGTGAAAATTTTTGAAAATGACTTTCAACAAAACTTTTTTGAGAATTAATGCACTTTTGTAAGAGTACTTTGTTTTTCTTGAACCTTTTCATAAATTTCTGATTTGTTGTGGTTGCTTATATGTACCTTAATCTCTCTTTATACTTGCTTATGTTTAACATGAAATATTTTTAAATGCAAGCTTATGCAAAACATGTTTTTATATCCCTTATGTTGAATGCATAAGTTAAGGAGAAGCTACATTCCCTTATAAGATAAAAAGGAAGAGATCATATGAGTTAAGTTATGCGTATTTAAGTTGATCATTACCATTGCTTGAATTAGATGCTTTGAGTTATCTTGTGTTGTAGGAAGGAAAACTTCCTAAAAACATATGAGACTCTATCAAATTTTCCTCAGAAATATGATATTTGTGAAGTAGTTTAAAAGTACTTAGCATTACTAATGTTTTTGTTCATCTACTAATGAAGTTTGTTAAGTCCATCCAAAAAGCTTTATGTATGTCCATTCTTCTCATATTTAAGTTTTTAACCGACTATTAATGACGAGTAGAAAGAAGGAGAAAAGTGGTAAGACATTTATTCTCATAACATACATTAAAGGAGAAAGTATGGTACAAATCCCTATCTCATACTATTTTATTTTTTTAAATATAAATTTGATAAATTATCTTTGATTTGCCACT
This sequence comes from Bretschneidera sinensis, assembly GCA_023935145.1. NCBI lineage: Eukaryota > Viridiplantae > Streptophyta > Magnoliopsida > Brassicales > Akaniaceae > Bretschneidera > Bretschneidera sinensis. Next base: position 12,279,768 of record CM043700.1, on the reverse strand, counting down.
GGATAAATCAAGTAATGAGCTTGAATTTAGATTTTAGAATTATCTTTGAGTTATTTATCTATCAAGCATGAGCTAAACATGAAAATTTCTAGTACATATGCTTGAGTTTGAAAATAATAATTATCTTTGCATTGAATTGATAATCATCTATTTATCGAATCTAACCTACCCTCAAAATAATCTTTTATTGATAATTGTAAATTATATTTTGGTGTATATATTTAAGGGGAGTAACTTTTTTTTAAGTACATATAGATATTTACAATTTGAACAACTTTTTGAGTGATTGATGAGCTTTTTATCTTGATTATTTGATCAATCAAATACCAATAAGGCTTGTTAAGTTTTATCTATATTTTTATCCTCTCTTCAAAGTTAAAAATAGTTACTTCAGACTTTTTGAAATAAGAAGAAAATCGGATTTCTTGATAAAAGAGAAAACCCTTTGAAAAAAGTATTTTCTAAAATGGGTTTAAATACTTTGATAAATTCGCGTTGACATGTTTTGATTTAGAATATTATATCTTGATAACTTTATCTATCTTTTATCTATTGGTAAATCCAGCAATGAGTTCAAACTCTTGTCCTTTATTGATTAAGTGTAAGATACTCTAAGCATTGAGCTTATTTTGAAACTTAAAGATTTATAATGCTTGAGAATTATTTTAGATAATGTGGAGCTTAAATTCATTCTTTTGTTGGAAGTTGACTACAATTATTTTATCTCTATGTGCAAAGGGAATTTTGGAAAAACAAAGGAAACCTTGTCCTATTTTCTGTACAATTCTTGCACTTAGTCTCTTTGAACCCAACTATTTTAAAAGCTTTATATTTCTTGATATCATGTAAAACGATTCTTTTCTTAATATGTTTCATAAAAATATTTTCAATAGCATATTTTGAGGGGGAGCTCTTCTTTGAAATCCACCCTTTTTATGATGACAAAAAAGTGGAGAAAAATAAGAAAATTAGATCTTGTTAGACCTTATTCTTGACTTGACATATCTTAAACTCATATGGAAAATACATTGATATATTTGCATTTATTGAAATAAAATTGAAATTGAGATTAATTGCTTTGGAAAGTGTTTCTATTGTGTTTGATTTTCTGCAAAACATAGATAGATAGAAATACAAGGGAGAATATGTCAGAATTTTTACAAAATTCCAAATGCATCATCTCTTTTCAATTTATCTTATTTGATATCTAATTAAGATTTTTGTCACCATAAAAAAAAGGGCAGATTGTAAATGATTTTGATAGTAACAAAAATATTTATTAAGCATTAATGAATATTACTTAAGTGACACAGATTGTTAATAGTGCTTATACCTCAAATGAGATCAAGATTGTAGAATTTGGTGAATCAAAGTTGATGATCTCAAAAGTCAAGAACCTTTCCAAAAGATCAAATTCAAAGAGAATAATTGAGGAAATGCAATCATAGTCTTATTTCGATTTTAAGGATAAAGGAATGCATGTTAGAAGCAATGCGCAATCAATGGAACCTTGAAGTATTTATGAAGACTTAGAAGCAAAGTAAGAGATTACAAGTCTAGTAAAGATTAAATTATTTGTTAATATCTTTCTATTCTCCAAGATCAATTGTGGCTCAAAGATTAAAATGTTTTTAAACGATTTTAAGCAAAAAAAAAAAAAATTTCTTTAGAGAACCATAGCCAACTACAAAATTCTATAGTCAACTACAAAACCTTGTTGTAGTTAACTACACCACTTAGTGTAGCCAACTAAAGATTTCTATAGCTAACTATAGATTTCTGTAGCCAACTACATATTTCTATACTTAACTACAGAACCTTGCTATAGTCGACTACAGTGTCTAGAAAAAGGGCACAAAACTTTGTTGTAGTCGACTAAGCAATGTGTAGTCGACTATAGGGTCCTTTTTGGCTTCAAACAAAGATGTAGTCAACTACACCTTTCTGTAGTCGACTACAAGACCTTTCGCTGCTTAATTCTCATTTTCAAAAAAGTTGTAGTTGACTATGCCTTCTTGTAGTTGACTACGCCTTACTGTAGTCGACTATGCCTTGCGTGAATCAGTTGCATTTAATGCTCAGATGGTCATACTATATTGATAGGTGCTTAAATATTCATATTTAAGCCCCCTTATTTACACTTGTTAGGTCCTTAGTTATGTTAATTTAGTTCATTTTACTTCATTTGTGCATTTCACATGTGTTTATAGGTCTTGGAGAAAAGAGAAGCAGTTTTTGCACTTAAGGAAAGAAGCCTGGAAATCTTGGAGCAGCTTCTGGTCAAAGTGCGATCGATCGCACTACTGCACGCGATCGAGCGCACATGCGATCGTTCGCACACATGAAGGATCGACTGTAGCACTACGATCGAGCACAAGATGCATGCGATCGAGCGCACATGTACGGGCATGAATAGTAAACTGCAGAACCTTGTTTTGGAAATAACCTTATTTTGGAAATAACCTTATTTTGGAAATAAAGGAGTTTTGTGTTTTAGGAAAGTTTAGGAACTCATGAGCCTTCTAGGACTACTCAAGCCCTATAAATACACCTGTAAAACACACACAATGAGAATCACTTCTTTTATCCCCTCTTTTACCTTTCAATCTTCTTTTAGTTTTAGTTTAGTTTTAGGTCGGGAGGCCAGAGGCCAGAAGGAAACTGTGGGGGAGAATTGACGACTCTTCTCTTGGGTTTCTTCTTTCCTTTATTTTTATTATGTGTACTTAACTTTTAGTAAGGGCCTGGTTGAAGCCCTAATTATGTTTATTCAATAATTCAGTATTGGCACCTTTGTGATATTTATGTTGTGTTGCCTAACTTGATTAATACATGTGTTGATTTAAATTCCTCATACGTGTTTATCTGATCAATATATGCATGTGGTATGGATTTGTTAGTTAGATCAATTTGGATGACCGAGTCCTGGGTCTAACATTAGTAACAAAAGATATCCACACCAGATTCTTGGGTTAATCAATATGGGAAACCGGGAGTGGACCAAGCCCTAGGCCAGTGTGGTTACCGATCTCCATAGCCCTAATGCTCTCTTAAGGAACAACTCAGTATACACCCATGCTGAATCCTTTAAAAGAGAAAAGAGTTAAGAGTATACACCATGCCTAACTCGTTGCTTAGGGAGATCAATAGCCTAAGGTGTGGACCAAGCCTTTAGGTTGACAAACATTAGGTATACATGGCATGAGTAGAGCATTGGCATACTGTTGTATTGTGGTAGCATAATTAGTGGTGGATATCAAGTCCCTACGCCTTTATCTTTATCAAAATCAACTCTTTTATTATTTCTATCTTTTTACATTGCGAATATAATTCTAAAACGAAATTCACCAATCCCTATGGAGATGATCTTGCTTTCGCACACTATACTACTAAGTTGACCTTGTGCACTTGCAAGTAAAACAAAGTACGTTTATTTACTTATTTATTTAGGTGGATAAATGCTCAACGTGTATTTGAATTGGCTGTTTGGAGTTTTTGCTATAAATACCCAGCCATTACAAGCCTCAACAACCATCTTGAACACTATAGAAAATATTCATTGCAAGAATCAAGCTTTCATTTTTTTTCTCTTGAGCCATTGTTGAGCTTTAAGCTTTAAAGAGGGAAATTTTCTGAGTTGTAAGCATTTATTGTACACTTTCTCTTGTTTCAAACTTCTCATTCCTACAACCCTGTTTGTAAAGAGTTGGTTATACTCTTGTTTGTAAGAGTGTGTATAATTCTTGGAAGTGTTTGGGTATAAACACTTGAAGTTGAAATTCTTATAACGGTGGAAACAACACCCATAAGTTGTTTATAACGGTTAAAGTAACACCTGGAAGTTGCTTGGTTAGTGGAAAGCTTCAAGAGGATCCTTGAAGAGAGTGGACGTAGGGTTGGAAGGATTTTCGATAATGCCGAACCACTATAAATCGTGTTTGCATCTCTCTAACTCTATCTTCATAATTACTTGCTTACAATTATTTATTATTCAAGTAAATGAGATTGATTGCTTAATTAATTTATAATTCAATTATCTTTTCTATATTAAGTAATAAACTCTCATATTTGTGCTAATAATTTAGAAAAATTGATTTGATTTAATTTTGCATAAATTTTGATATTTGAGATTGCAAAAAGAAATAGAAAAATTCTTAATACCCAATTCACCCCCTTTTGGGTATTGCCATAGTATATTTTGGACCAACAATTGGTATCAGAGCCAAGGTCATGGGTTCGATTCCGAGCGGTGCAATTGTTGGAGGGGGAGATTGTTGGCTTGGATTGGTCATCAATTGCCCCATGGCGGAGGCTCATGTATAGGGCCAAGTCACAGTTTACTGTAGCGCTTGTGCAAAGTGCCGTTTAAGTGATCAGAGTTGCACTCTCGCTATCAGCTATAGATTTTGGCACAGTGGTAGGCACTCAATCCTGATAGAAATGTTGAGTTCTCATAAATATAGATGACATTATGTCTGTCATAATAAAGTACATATTTCTCTTGTTGGAGACCCAATTCTTGTAGAAATTTCTTCATCCACAACAACTCTTTGCTAGCTCCAGTAACTGCAATGTACTTAGCCTCTATGGTAGACAAGGCAACACATTTTTGTAACTTACACTGCCATGACACTGCTCTTATAATGACCCATCCCGGGTTGGCCACCCCCGAGACAGTGTCGTCACATTTTGAAATCTCAATACGACACATATATGCAACAATATAAAAACATACATTAACTAAAAATATATATACATCAACCCATAACAGGGGAATTACATTATTAATATCTCATCTGGAATAATATAAACAACATACTAAAGATGCATGAATATCTACAATTTTTTTTTCTTCCATTAGTCTGAGGATGTGGACCACAAAACTTATAGATAATAACTTAGTCTGAATCTCAACTCAAAAATTTATTTGTCTTGCCCGCTACCTGAAATTATTTAACAATGAGGAGTGAGCTTCACAAGCTCAGTGAATTAAATTTACTAGAAGTACTCGATTTATATACTTCTAGTTATATTCATTCATGGTTAAATCAGCATAATTAACCATCTATCTCTTCTCACATTCTAATTCAATTATTTATCAATTTCTCTTAATAAATTAATTATCAGGCTATCCTCTTTCAATACATATATCTCATATATTTTATCAATTTAATATTTTCAATTTAATATCATCATAAAGTTCACATCATACAAACAATCAATAATATTTTTCTTTACAATATCATCATTTCTATTTATTTATCATCAAAATTGTCTCATTATGAGACTCATCTATCTATTAATCATTTAATAATCAAAACTAATTCTTTAGCATCTTAGCCATTAATAATAAATATTAACAAATATAATGCATGAATTTAAAATATCTTTCTTTCTTTTTTATCAAATCATTTCATATTATCATCTGGGAACATTTTCCCACATGTTGACATGTTTTAGCCAGACCAGCTACTTTCCTAGTCTTCTTAGCCAGACAAGCTGCCTTCCTGGTTTTCTCAGCCAGACCAATTACCTTCATGGTCTTCTCAGCCAGACCAGTTGCCTTCTTGGTCTTCTCAGCCAGACTAGCTGCCTTCCTGGTCTTCCCTTTTATGCATATGAACAATGACATGCAAGCAAGCATACATCAAAGCATTCAATTCAACTAGCTAGCTCTTTCTCAAAATTTTCATTTTTATTATATTTATTAAATTGTCTCTTCATATATCATATCAATTTTTCAATCATATTTTCAGAAATTTCATATAACTTCTCAGCATATTTTTCATTAATCCATCCTTTTAAAAATATAAATTCTTATATAATTAATATTCCATATACTATTTAATCCCTAATCAATAAATCAATCAATTATTATACATAACAGAAAATATATCATTAAATTATTATAATTCAACAAATTATTCAAATATCATAAATTCATATTTTTATTGGTCTTGATTACTAAAAGTAAATCTAACTCACCATGTAGCACTTAAAACTACCCATGGATCACCTTTTTACCTTTCCTACTCTTTTCAGCAATTTCTTGAGATTGCTAATCACCAATACCTAATCATAAACTTTCATAAATCTTACTGTTTTATAACTTAATTCAAACAATATAATTATTTAGTTATGAGTCTTATTGAAAATTTAGCTCAAATATGATGAAATCTTGCATTTGTAATTAGATGACTGTAATTATCTCTAATTTTATAACTTTTTGCTAAGAAATTTGAATTGAAGAAAGAAAGAAACTAAACAGTATTTAGAGGAAATAAAGTCTTTGAAGTTAAAAGACTTATAAAGTTCCTTTTTTTCCACTGTTTCGCCGTTCAGAGACTTTTTTTTTTTTTTTGCTTCACCACTCGGAGACTATTTTTTTTTTAGCTTCACAACTCAAAGACTATTTTTTTTCTCACCACTGCGCCGCTACACAGCTTCATGTTAAGTCTATGATTTTTTTAAATACAATTTACATATTTTCCATCGGTTATTTACAATTTTTTCATCATTTAAAATTTATTGTTTTTCCATTATATAATTACAGTTTTGCCATTTACCCTTTAAAAATCAAGTTTTCATCTTTTCTTCCTTCCAAAAATTTTATAAAAAATTATATAGAAATATAAAAAAAAAATTATTTTCTTCCAAAAAAAATTTAAATTATTTTTCTCAACTTCAATCAACATTTTTTTTCAAAATTTTTCATTTCAACTTCAAATTTAAAAAAATTTAAGTATTTTCTTCTTAAAACATTTCTAACTCTTTTCAACAAAATTTTCAATATTATCTTTCAAATATTATTTCAATACTAAATCTTTCACCAATGGATTATTTAATTCAATATAATATATGTAATATTACTTATTTACCTTTATTTTATGAACACGAGTACTACAATTCTACCCACCTTATAAAATTTTTGTCCCCGAAGTTTCCTTACCTAACTCATGAAAAAGTTGTGGGGTACTCTTTCCTCATTCTAGCCTTATGCTACCAAGTAATTTCTTCAGCATCTTTGTTCTGTAATAACATTTGAACTAAAGGAATAACTTTATTACGCAAAACTTGTTCCTTTCTGTATAGAATTATGATTGGTACTTGCATAAAGGTCAAATCTTCCTGATGTTCTGCAACCTGACTCGAAATACTATATGATTCATCATGTAAACACTTTCTCAAAAGTGAAACATGAAACACATTTTGAAATTGCTTTAACTCTAGAGGCAAATCCAATCTATATGCTACTAGTTCAACTCTTTCAATCACCTCATATGGCCCCACGAATCTCGAACTCAACTTTCATTTCTTTTTAAATCCCAATACACCCTTCCATGGAGATATCTTCAAATACACCCAGTCACCAACCTCAAACTCAAGAGGTCGTCTTCTATTATCAACATATTTTTTTTTGTTTGTTTTGTGCTTCTCTAAGGTTCTCTCTAACTAGTCTAATCCTCTCAGTGGTCAAATTTATCATTTATGGATCAAATCTCTTTATTTCTCCAACTTCTTCCCAATATACTGGAGTTCTGCACCTTCTACCATATAAAGTCTCAAATGTTTCCATCCCAATACTACCTTGATACTAATTATTGTATGCAAACTCGATCAAAGTTAAATAAGCATCTTAGCTCACTAAAAAGCTTAATACACTTGGTCTCAGCATATCTTCCAATATTCTAATGATTCTCTCTCTTTGCCCATCAGTTTTAGGATGAAAAATTGTACTAAACTGCAACTGTGAATCCATAACTTTCTGAAAACCCCTCCAAAATCTAGAAGTAAATCTAGAATCTCTATCTGATACATTGCTCAAAGGTACTCCATGTAATCTCACAATCTCTGCTACATACCATTCAGCCAACTTTTCAGGACTTTGGGTAGTTTTAATAGGAAATAAATGCGAAGACTTAGAAAGTCTATCCACTATAACCCATACAACATCATGACCTATCTGGGTGCGGGGAAAACCATAAACAAAATCCATACTCACATTTACCATGGCCATTTAGGTACTGAAAAAGGCTGTAATAAGCCTGCAGGATGTCTTTTCTCAGACTTCACTTATTGACAAATCAAACATCTAGAAATATACTCAGCTATATCTTTCTTCATCCTTAACCACCAATAATTCTATATCAATTCCCTGTACATCTTATTATTACCCAGGTGCATAAAATACACAGAATCATGAGCCTCTCTTAGTATCTCATTTCTCATCTCAACATCATTAGGAACACAAACTCAATGTCCCAATACCACCATACCATCTTCTCTAATTCTAAACTTAGTTGACATCCCATTCAATACTTCCTATCAGATATTCTCTATCCTTTCATCTCTACTCTGCTGTAATACCCGTATTAGTAAAGTAAGGGTAAATAAGTAATTTAATAAATATGACATGGAATTAAAAATAAAAATCTATGTGAAGGGTTTAGTGGTATTTGAATAAAGGAATTCAGAAAAAAAAAATATTATTAAAAAAAAATTTGGGACGTAAACGTCCCAAAAGATAGAAAATAAGAAAGTGAAGTAAAAAAAGAAGAAGAAAGGTGGCAGTAGGTGGCAGCACCTACTACCAAGTAAATTTGTGTGGGGAGAGAATCCTCCACTTTTTTGAAACGTGGAGGCTTTATGTTATGTTGAGAATGCAGTTGTTGAGCTGCAAAGTTACAAACTTTGCTTATATATAGAAATAAGCTGAAAACGTAAGCCTTTGGTACCAAATTTCGTTTAAATTTTTTTTTCTCTAAACATTTGTGGATCGAAAAACGGGTTAAAAGAGCAAAATTTTGAAAGAGTTTTCTACGGAATTTTATAGAGAATCACGAAAAGCTATCAGAAAAACATAAGATAATAATGTAATGTTTATTTTTGAATTTATGACATTTATGAAGTTTCTCTAAATTCAAAGTGGGGATTTTCAAAGTGTGTAGTTTATAACAAATTGAAGAATAAATTATAACTTTAATATAAATACGATGTCAGGTGTTGATGATCTACAATTGAGGGAAATTTATGAGAGAAACGAGAAATGCAAGGAGGTGATCCACATGTAGCTTTAAGAACTACATAGTGAGTTGGATTTACTTTAAGTAGTCTAAATAAAAATCAAATACCTACTGATAATATTAAAATAAATTATTAGTTTATGTTTTGGTGATAGATAAATATTTGGTTGATAGATATCATGTGAATATTGGACCGTAGAAAAATTATTATGTGAGAATAACTATTATTAGAATAATGGGTTGATTTAATAATAATAGTAATAAGTGAAATTCTTAATGAGCTATGGTTGATGTTTTGATACGAATTTTGAGGAGATGAATTTTGGTGGATCTTGACAATCTTTGATGGATGATTTGGGATGAAATTTAGTGGATCTTGATAATAAGCTTTAATGGATGATTTGATGTGATTTGGGATAAGAGGATTTTAACGAAATTTTTATATAATTTTAGAAAAATCAAGAAAGTTAATTTAAATATTTTGAATTCATGTGGTGTTTATATTACTGTTTATATGCATATTTCATATTATTGTTCATGTGTATATGCATTTAATAATATAACCAAAAGAACTGGGAAGGGGCCGGTCTAATGGAACAACCGTGACAGTCGGTATATGCTGGAAATAAAAGGGACACCGTGACAGCCGGTATATGCTAGAAATAAATTCCGTTACAGCCAATATAAGCTGTAAAGAACCGGGAAGGGGCTGGTCTAAGATAATAATAACATGTCGACAGGTGGGAAGTCGTTCCCATTATAATCATTCATGCATTGCATATGTTTTAATTATTGCTTGCATTATTGAAATGCTGAGGCGTGGTGTGTTATTGTTACAGTGATAAGAACTATCTAAATGGTAGACTTTATGATGTGGAACTCATTCGTGAGGTAATTATGAAATAACGGATGGTCTTGAAGTGAACCAATAAATAAGAAGAAGAGATTGATAGAGAATGAATCTTTTGACATGTGTAGTGATAGTAGAACGCTAGTATCAGGTTGTGAGAGATATAAATGATTAAATATTGAAAGACAATTATACAACTGAATACTTTTAGTAAATTTAATTCTTTGAGCTTGTGAAGCTCACTCCTCATTGAACAATGATTTTAGGTAGCAGGCAGGACAAAATAGTTTGGTGAATTGAGGTTCGGAAGAAATCATTTTCTGTAAGCGACGTATGTGTCAACATCCTCAGACTAATGAGAAAAGAAAAAAATTTATTTGTAAATATTCATTCATTTTACGTTGTATAGAATGTTTAAATATCAGATTGATGTAACTCCCCTGTTGAGGGTTAAGGATTTATGTAAAAATTTTCTATTGGTATTATTTATTTTTATTGTTGCATATATATGTCATGCTAGGATTTTTAAAATGTGATGACACCGTCTCGGGGGTGGCCAACCCTATAATTTTGGTATCATAGCATTAGATTTTATGATTCTGTAGACTGCATAAAAAAAGGTAAGAAAGTGGAAGATTAAAATAAATTATGAACAGTCTGAGGATGATACATGGTCGTGCTAGAGCTAGAGTTAGAGTTGTTTATTTGAGAGGGCGTGATAGGCCCCCAATATTTTGACAAGTCGAGGTTGAGTTTGAATCTGTGGTTCCTAGAAGAAAACATGTTGATAGTATGATTGATATTAGTAATATAATTGATATTAGTAAAGGTATGAGAGAATCTGAAGTTGAAAGAGATGAGCTATGATAAGCAATTGCACATGCTCTTGAGAAGTGAAGGTAACAGATGATAGAGTTGATAGCTTATAGCACAGACTTGATAAACAGGCTAGAGCAGTGCCTAAGGTCATTAATCCAGTAACGGTAAATGTTCAAAAGTGGAAAAGTGGGTTTATACATAAGATGCAGGGAGATTGTTAAGTTGAATGCTCTGTTGTTTAAAGGATTGATAAACTTTTTTTAAGCCTAAGTTTTGAAAGAAACATGTAGAGACATTATTCGGTATTTTACCAGTAACTGAATGGCAAATGATTACCTTTGCTTCGTTTGAGTTAGAAAAAGAAGTTTTGGAAATGGTGAAAGGATATTCTTCCCAGGGTAAGTGTGGATGTTGATAGACCTTTAACCTAGAATAGAAGGTTTTCTTTGATAACTACTTTCCTTAGATCCTTAGAGCCCAACAAGATAAAGATTTTATTTATTTTGGGAAATGAATTGAATATGGCTCAATATGATAGGAGATTTGTGGCCTAGTCAATGGTTGTATCAAAAATGGTATACCTAGAGGAGAAGAAGTGTAAGAAGTTCATAGATGAACTATGTTTTAAGGTTTGATCAACATTATCTTACATGAGGCATATAAATTATGTTAGATTAGTAGATATATTATTTCAGATTAAGAAAGATGTGATGGAGTTTAAGGGAAAGAGAAAAAGTGGTTAAAGAGGCTTAGACATAAAGGTTATAGAGGTAATGGTAGTATGAGTGTGCAAGGTGGGAGACCACCCAGAGGAGGCATTCTTTGTCACAGGGAACTGAAGTACAGAGTTAGAGGCAAACAAAATTTGTTGCTTTTGTAACTTATAATACTAATAGTGGGGCCCTTAGATTTGTGAGACATATTATGGGAACTGGGAGTCATAGCAGAGGAAATAGGTTTGCCACCAAGGGAAAGTGGTAATATGATGTATGATTGGGAGAAAAAAGCTGTTATAGATGTATTCAGATAAGATATTTATCCCAGAATTGTCAAGAATTGAAGTGATTTCTATGTAGAGAAGGTGGACATATAAATGTTGGTTGATTTTGGTGCAACCCATTCTTTTGCATCCAGTATTCATATGAAGTCTACTGAAGTATGTACTAGTCATTTGATGCAAAATATTTGTTGAAGTTCCCACTAGAGATAGAGTGATAATCATCAAGTTTTACAAGAGTTGTGCGATTTGTATCAGTGATAGAAAATCTGAAGTTGATTTATCTTTAAATATAATATAGTTTTGGGAATGATTTGGTTATCGACGTATTACACTTGGGTTTATTTGTTCCATAAAGAAAGTAGTGTTCGAGATATGGTCATGAGGAGTGTAACTTTCAGAGAGAGCATAAGATACTCTCGAACTATCTTATTTTTACTCTAACCACTCGGAGATGATTGAAGAAGGGTTTTAAGGAGTATTGGGCATACATAATGGATTCTAAGAAGGAAAATAAGAAGTTAGAATAAATCTTTGTGATGAAAGATTATTCTAATGTAATTCTTGATGAATGGTCTAAATCACCTCCAGGTAAAGAGATTAAATTCTCTATTGATGTGACACCAGGTTCATCACATATATTTAATAGCACCCTATAAAGTGGAGTGACACACAATGAGTTTAGAGAGTTGAAAATTCAAGAATTTTTGGATAAACAATTTATCGGACCTAATGTATTTGGGGAGCCCCTGTGTTGTTCGTGAAGAAGGAAGATAGAACGATAAGAGTGTGTATAGACTACAAATAGTTGAATAAAAACAAATATATTTTTCCTAGGATAAATAAATTGTGTGAGTAGTTCAAGGAGTGAGAGTGTTTTCTAAGATAAACCTGAGATCAGATTATCACCATTTGAGGATATAGAAGGGAGATGTACCTAAGATTGTTTTTAGGACACGTCATAGTCATAAGTTTCTTACGATATCTTTTGGATTGAATAATGTTCCAGAAATATTCATGGATTTGATGAATAAAATTTCTGAACCATTCTTGATGATCTTGTGGTCATGTTCATCGATAACATCTTGGTGTATTCTAGGACTAAGGAAGAGCATGAAAAACATGTAGACAGTGTGTTGGAAATTCTGATGAAAGAGAAATTATATACAAAATTCGCTAAGTGTGAGTGTTGGCTGAATGAAATAACTTTCTTGGAACATGAAAGAACGGGAAATGGTATAATAGTTGATCTGCAAAAGGTAGAAGCAATATTAAGTTTGGAGAGACCAACTAATGTGACTGAGATTAGAATCTTCTTGAAGTTAGCTGGTTATTATAGAAGATTCTTTCATAACTTTTCTATTATTATAATACTGTTAAATAGACTAACCAAGAAGGAGGAGAGATTTGTATGGTATGGGAAGCGTGAGAAAATTTCTAATTACTAAAGGAGAAATTGACTACAGCTCCAGTATTGGTGTTTTTTTTTTTCTGGTGATGAAGGATTTGTGGTGTATAGTAATGCTTCACATCATAGGTTGGGATATGTATAATATAAGAAGACTGTGGCCTATACTTCTAGGCAATTGAAGATTCATGATGGAAATTATCTTACGCCCGGCAGAATAGCGATTATTCTGCAAGCTAGTTGAGCAGATATCTTACAGGGAGAAACACAAGAAAAACCCTAAAACAACACAGAGAAACAACTCTGAGGTTTTATTAAAATTTATGCAAATACCAATAATAATGATAATCTGTCTTTTCCGTATGTGGCCTCTTTATTTATAAGGTCAAAGTAAAAAAAGAAAAAAAATCTCTGAAAACATAATCCGATGGAAAACTAAGGAAATTACTAAAATTAAACGATTGTATTAAGGCAGAATCAATGGCGGTCAATTCTGACTTGAATACAAAAGAAAATTGAAAATGAAAAGTTTCCTAAAACTGAAAACTGCGAATTTGAAGGCCTAAAACAGAATCAACCGCAATCAATCGTTTTAGGTAGTCCACCTGCCATTTTTGCGCTGATCTTCCAACTCAAGGTATCTCAGTGCCAACAACGTGTTATCTGACAACTCAGCATCATCTAACTCAGATCATCCTGCATCAGTCGCCTTGGGTTGGAAAGAACTCGTCCTCGAGTTCACAATAGCTTCATCGAAATCCACAAAACAAAGACTCAGGTGTTTCACATTAAAGACATCAGGCGGCAACCCAGGAGGAAGATCATTTGGTATCAGGTCAGAAAACTCTGCTAGCAGCTGCTGCACCTCTGCTAGTAAATCTGGATTCATGTCTGTTGCACTATTCCCACAAGGCAGCAAAGCATGGACCACGTTTCCACGCTCAATCTCAGCTAAAAACCTGGACATCGAAAGCAGATTAGTATTATTGGCTACCTGGGTAGGAGTGGTTCCTTCCCGACGAGGTGCCAACACAATCTTCTTCCCTTTGATGCTAAGGCAATATCTATTTTTCTGCCCATCATGAATAACATTGTGATCATACTGCCAAGGTTTGCCTAACAATATATGACAAGCATCTATAGACACAACATCACACCAAGCATTATCAAAATATTTCCTACCAATCGAAAAAGACACTAGGCATCGCCTATCTACTGTTACCTCACTGCCTTTATTCAGCCACGACAATTTATATGGCTTAGGATGACGATCTGTCTTCAACTACAGTTTCTGGACAGTCTCTTTAGACACTACATTCTCACAACTACCACTGTCAATGATCATCTTGCAGACTTTATCTACAACTGTGCAGGTCATATGAAAAATATTGGTTCTCAACCAATCGCCCTTGGGGGTCCGTAGACTCTTACAAACGACCAGAGTCTCATGGCCATCTCCATACAACACATCTTCATCTTCATCATTGTCATACACAGGCTCTCCAATCTCCTCAGTTTCGTCTACCACGTCGTCCTCAATAAGGAGATTTTTGCCCTTCTGACTAGCAGGTTTTCTGTACTCAGTCGCTTTATGTCCTTGTACACCACATCTAAAACATCTAATATTTGAGTTAGAGTTACCCTGGGGTGGCTGCTAGGTAGGACGGGATTCTTGAGGGTGAACTGGCCGACTGCTTTGATCGCTTCTGATCACTGGCCTCCTGTTCTGCTGTTTTTCCACTGCAAGTGCACGCTGGTATGCTTTAGAAACTGTCCACAGTGAGTGAAGGCTGAGGACATCCTGCAGGGGCTACTGTAATCCTCCCAAATACCATGCCACCATCTACTCTTCTGTCTCGGATAAACCATTCCGGGCTATCAATTGATAGAACTCCTCTGTGTAATCATCCACCGATCTTGTGCCTTGCCTCAACGAATGAAGTCGCTGAAACAAGGTTTGAGTGTAGCCAAAAGGAAGGAAGTGACCCTTCATCTTCTTCTTTATCCTCTCCCAATCTGTGATCTTGGCCTTGTCCTGCCGATCGCGTGAGCACCTCAACTGCTCCCACCACACAAATGCTCTTCATTTGAGTTTGATGGCGATTAGTTTCACTTTGACACGATCTGGGACTTCCTTATACTCGAAAATACGCTCTACTTCATTCAACCAATCAACGAATCCTTTGTCCTGTAACGTACCAAAAAAACTCAGGCAGATCCACTCTAAAACCAAGGTCTCCATAACGATTCTCTCGACCGCGGTGCTCCCAGAATCGAGCAGGATTGTGATACGGGTTTTCGAAACTAGAATCGGAATCGTGATCCTCCATCTCACGATCACTGAAATTCTGCGCCGCTAGACGCTGGGTTAACTCTGCAACTTACCTCTGTAAATACTCAATCATTGCATCCTGAACGTTACGATCATGGTGTGGGGCTTCCTCGTTCGGAACCTGCCCGCGACGACCACGACCACCAGCCATGGAAGCTGATGAAATCTCACCCCAAGAAGATGCTGAAGCTCTGATACTAACTGACACCGGGCAGAATAGCGATTATTTTGTAGTCTAGTTGAATAGATATCTTACAAGGAGAAACATAAGAAAAACCCTAAAACAACACAAAGAAACAGCTCTGAGGTTTTATTAAAATTTATGCAAACACTAATAATAATGATAATCTATCTTTTCTATATGTGGCATCTTTGTTTATAAGGTCAAAGAAAAAAAAGGAAAAAATCCTCAAAAACATAATCCGGGGGAAAACTAAGGAAATTACTAAAACTAAACGATTATATTATGGCAGAATCAACGGCAGTCAATTCAGACTTGAATACAAAAGGAAATTGCAAATGGAAAGTTTCCTAAAACTGAAAACTGCGAATTTGAAGGCCTAAAACAGAATCAACGGCAATCAACCGTTCTAGGTAGCCCACCTACCATTTTTGCGATGATCTGCCAACTCATGGTATCTCAGTGCCAACAACGTGTTATATGATAACTCAGCATCATCTGACTCGGATCCTCCTGCATCACTATCCTACTCATGACTTAGAGTTGACTATTATAGTGTTTACTTTAAAGATTGAAGACATCATTTGTATGCAGCCACTTGTAAAATATTCATGGATTATAAGAATTCAACGTTTTTACCTACCCTGAGAGAGTTAAATTTGAGGTAAAGATGATGGATAGAGTTGAATTATGACGATGATTGTACAATTCCCTATCATCCAAAAAAAAGGTGAAAGTGATAGCTGATGTATTGAGTAGAAAGTTTACAATGAGGTTAACTGCTATTGGAAGTCTTGATGTGAAATTGATGATAGATTTAAAGGAGATATGAATGAAGTTGAATATCAGCGATAGAGGATTATGGTTAACGAATATGGTTGTACAATTGTCCATAGTAAAATGTTTTAGAGATGCAAGATTGACATGAAGAGATAGAAAAGATTAAGCATTGAGTGCTTACTAGAAAGCATTTTGAGTTCAAAATTTGAAATAAGGGTAGTTTGGTAGTGGAACATAGAAATTGTGTTCCCAATCATGTGAAGTTGAGAGAGGAGTTAATGAGAGAGGCACATGATGATGTAGATTTGATGCAATTAAGTAACAATACGATGTACAGAGGATGGAGACAAAATTTCTGGTGGTCAGGATTGAAGAGGGATGTAACTGATAGAATGAATTATTAGAGTACTAGAAAATATATTAAGGGCGAAGGTAATGAGTTTCTTAGTAAGTTTGGATGCTTACATGCCATCAATTAAAGTTGCTAATAATAATCAGTATCAAACTAATATTGGGACGACACCGATTGAAGCATTGTATGGTTGGAGGTGTAGAACTCTTTTATGTAGGGAAGAAATGGGAAAGAGAAATATATCTGGTCCATTAATTACTGAGTTAACAATCGAGATGATCAAATTTGTTAGAGAGAACCGTAAAGCAGCCCAGAGTAAACCTCTTGAGTCTCAAGTAGATGATTTGGTGCATTGAAAATAATATATATATATATATATATATATATATATATATATATATATATCAATGAAAAGATGTATTGAGATTTGAACAGGAAAAGAAAGCTAAATCCGAGATATTTGGGACCCTATGAGGTTGTACTAGTTGTGAGTAGCCTAGATTTGCCTCCAGAATTAAAACATTTATATAGTGTGTTCCATGTTTCACTTTTAAGAAAGTGTTTACATGATATTTCGAGTTAAGCTGTAGAAATTCAGAAGGATTGGATTTATATACAAGTACTAGTGAGAATTTTAGACAAAAAGAATAAGTCTTGGGTAATAGAATAATTTCATTAGTTCAAATTCTATGGCAGAATAAAGATGTTGAAGAGGGTAAGTGAAAGCGAGACGATTATGAAGAAGTATTGTTCACTTTTGTTTCTAGAATTAGATAAAGAAATTTTGAGGATGAAATTTTTGTAAGGTGGGTAGATTTGTAATACCCATATTAGTAAAGTAAGGGTAAATAAGTAATTTAATAAATATGATATGAAATTAAAAACAAAAATCTATGTGAAGGGTTTAGTGGTATTTGAATAAAGGAATTCGGAAAAAAAAAATTTGAAAAATATTATTAAAAAAAATCAGGGACGTAAACATCCCAGAAGATAGAAAAGAAGAAAGTGAAGTAAAAAAAAAGTAAAGTAAAAAGTAAAAAAACAGTAAAGTAAAAGTAAAGGTAAAAAAAAAGAAAAGGTGGTAGCAAGTGGCAGCACCTGCTGCCAAGTAAATTTGTGTGGGGAGAGAGTCCTCCACTTTTTTGAAACGTGGAGGCTTTATATTATGTTGAGAATGCAGCTGTTGAGCTGCAAAGTTACAAACTTTGCTTATATATAGATATAAGCTGAAAACACAAGCCTTTGGTACCAAATTTCATTTTAATTTTTTTTTCTCTAAACATTTGGGGATCAAAAAAGGGGTTAAAAGAGCAAAATTTTGAAAGAGTTTTCTATGGAATTTCATAGAGAATCACGAAAAGCTATCAGAAAAAAAGAAAGTAATAATGTAATGTTTATTTTTGAATTTCTGACATTTATGAAGTTTCCCTGAATTCAAAGTGGGAATTTTCAAAGTGTATGGTTTATAACAAATTGAAGAATAAATTGTAAATTTAATATAAATACGATGTTAGGTGTTGACGATCTACAACTGAGGGAAATTTATGAGAGAAACGAGAAATGCAAGGAGGTGATCCACGGGTAGTTTTAAGAACTACGTGGTGAGTTGGATTTACTTTAAGTAGTCTAAATAAAAATCCAATATCTAGTGATAATATTAAAATAAATTATTAGTTTATGTTTTGGTGATAGATAAATATTTGGTTGATAGATATGATGTGAATATTGGACTGTAGAAAAATTATTATGTGAGAAGAACTATTATTAGAATAATGAGTTGATTTAATAATAATAGTGATAAGTGAAATTCTTGATGAACTATGGTTGATGTTTTGATACGAATTTTGAGGAAATAAATTTTGGTGGATCTTGACAATCTTTGATGGATGATTTGATGTGATTTGGGATGAAATTTAGTGGATCTTGATAATAAGCTTTAATGGATGATTTGATGTGATTTGGGATAAGAGGATTTTAGTGAAATTTTTATAATCAGGAAAGTTAATTTAAATATTTTGAATTCATGTGGTGTTTATATTACTGTTTATATGTATATTTCATATTATTGTTCATGTGTATATGCATTTAATAATATAACCGAAAGAACTGGGAAGGGGCCGGTCTAATGGAACAACCGTGACAGTTGGTATATGCTGGAAATAAAAGGGACACCGTGACAGCCAGTATATGCTACAAATAAATTTTGTGACAGCCAGGATAAGCTATAAAGAACCGGGAAGGGGTCGGTCTAAGATAATAATAACCTGTCGACAGGTGGGAAGACGTTCTCATTATAATCATTCATGCATTGCATATGTTTTAATTATTGCTTGCATTATTGAAATACTGAGTTGTGGTGTGTTATTGTTACGGTGATAAGAACTATCTAAATGGTAGACTTTATGATGTGGAACTCATTCGCGAGGTAATTATGAAATAACGGATGGTCTTGAAGTGAACCAATAAATAAGAAGAAGAGATTGATAGAGAATGAATCTTTTGACATGTGTAGTGATAATAGAATGCTAGTATCAGGTTGTGAGAGATATAAATGATTAAATATTGAAAGACAATTATACAACTTAGTGCTTTTAGTAAATTTACTTCACTGAGCTTGTGAAGCTCACTCCTCATTGAACAATGATTTCAGGTAGCAGGCAGGACAAAATAGTTTGGTGAGTTGAGGTTTAGAAGAAATCATTTTCTGTAAGCCACGTATATATCAACATCCTCAGACTAATGAGAAAAGAAAAAAATTTATTTGTAAATATTAATTCATTTTACGTTGTATAGAATGTTTAAATATCAGATTGATGTAACTCTCCTGTTGAGGGTATAGGATTTGTGTAAAATTTTTCTATTGGTATTATTTATTTTTATTGTTGCATATATGTGTCGTGCTGGGATTTTCAAAATGTAATGACACCGTCTTGGGGGTGGCCAACCCGGGATGGGTCGTTACATCTGCATCTGTAACAAGCGATAAATAATAGAAGATTGTACCACCATATTTGCCATCAATACTCCTTTATCACTAATACTTAACTGCTTCTCATTTCTCTCAATTCTATCATCAAGCTAATATCATAATTCTCAATAGCAGCTAGTCTCCCTGTAGACTTTCTACTCAATGCATTAGCTACTACATTAGCCTTCCTTAGATGATAGTGAATTGTGTAGTCATAGTCACTAATCAACTCCATCCATCTCCTCTGCCTTAAATTCAACTCTCTCTAGGTAGGTAAATGCATCAAACTTTTATGATTAGTAAAAATTTCACAAATGGCTTCATACAGATGATGTCTCCAAATCTTCAAAGCAAAAACTATGGCAGCCAATTCTAAATCATGGGTTGGGTAATTTCTCTCATGTTTCTTCAATTGCCTAGAAGCATAGGCTATAACTCCCCCATGTTGTATCAATACACATCCCAACCCCTAATGTAATGCATCACTATATACCACAAATCCTTCATCACCAGGAGGAAGCACTAATACTGAAGCAGTAGTCAATTTCTCTTTCAACAGTTGGAAACTCTTCTAAAATTATTTTGAACACATAAACTTCACTTCTTTCCTGATCAAACTGGTCAATGGTACAACAATAATAGAAAAATTCTGAATAAACCTCCTATAATAAACAACCAACCCCAAAAAAGCTTCTAATTTCAATCACACTAATTAGTCTTTCCAATTCAACACTGCTTCCAATTTCTGTGGGTCAACTGTTATACCATCTCCTGGCACAACATGCCCTAAGAATGATATTTTGTTCAGCCAAAACTCACACTTAGAGAACTTTGAATACAATTTCTCTCATTAGAATTTCCAACACTATCTCTAAATGTTGTACATGCACCTCTTCATTCTTAGAATACACCAGGATATCATCAATAAATACAATCAAAAATCTATCCAAGAATGGTTTAAGAACCTGATTCATTAAATCCATAAATATTGCATAAGCATTAGTCAGCCCAAATGGCATCACAAGGAACTCATGATGGCCATAACGTGTCCTAAAAGCAGTCTTAGGCACGCCTCCCTCCTTTATCCTCAACTTATGATAACCTAATCTTAGGTCTATCTTAGAAAACGCCTTAGCCTCTTGTATCTACTCAAATAAATTATCTATCCTAGGCAAAAGATATTTATTTATGATGGTGATCTTATTCAACTGTCTATAATCAATACACAACCTCATCGTTCCATCTTTCTTCTTCACAAAAAACACAAGGGCTCCCCAAAGTGACATACTAAGTCAAATAAATTGTTTATTTAGTAACTCCTGAAGCTTAACTTTCAATTCTCTCAACTTAACTGGTGCCATTTTATAAGGTGCTTATCCTGGAATCACCTCAAAAGAAAACTCAATTTCTCTATTGGGAGGCAAACCAGACAACTCATCAGGGAACACATCAGAAAAATCTCTCATTACTAAAATTTCTTCTAACTTCCTAATCTCCTTTCTAGAATCCACCACATATGCCAAATACCCCTCGCAACCCTTCTTCAACCACCTACTAGTAGTCAGGGCAAAAATAAGACAGTTGGAAAGTATCTTACGTTCTACCTGAAAATTACACTCCTCTTGTCTTAGTATCCTGAACACTATATTTTTCCTAAAACAATCTACCCAAGCATGATATGCAGATAACCAATCTCTCTCCACCTGTTTTCTCCCAACACCTCCAGCACTTATCTCAATAGATTTTCCCACTGAACAATCTACACTAATATGTCCTCCCTCACCATATACAAAGCACATAAGAGTAGGATAATTCCGAGATAGATGCCATGTCTGATTACATCTATAAAAAACTCTTGTCTCTCGATGAAACATCAGATTACTACTTCCCCTTGGTGGCGTACTTACTTATCTACCATAAATTCCAGTTCTCATATCTTGTCTCCTAAATCTAGGGATCCTACCAATATTACTCTGAGCAACAAAAGCAACAGATTCTGCTTGCTTCTGACTCTGTATCACAGTTCCCTATAACAAGGAACACCCCCTTTGTGGTAGTCTCTCACCCTGCACGTTCATACTACTACCACCTCTGGGTCCTTCAAATCTAGACCTCTTTAGTCAATCCCTCATATCTCTAAATTCCATCACATCTTTTTCAATCTGTAATGATTTATCCACCATTATAGCATAATTTACAATACCTATATAAGAGCCTTTAGTTCGAATCTCATTGTATAACCCATCTAAAAGTCTCTTACATTTCCTCTCCTCTATATTTACTAACTCAGGTACAAACCTCGGCAGGGCTATAAATCTACTATCACACTTAGCCACAGATAAAATATTATGCCTTAAATGAATAAAATCTGTCTCCTGTTGTGCTCAAAACGTATTTGGAAAATACTTTGCAAAGAACACATCCTTAAACTTACACCAAGTTAAGGTTTGATCTACCTCTGTACTCAATCTAGGTAGAATATCCTCCCACCATTGAGAAGCCTCATCTTCCAATTTAAATGAAGTAAAAACAACCTTCTGCCTATCTATTACTGGTAAGGCTTCAAAATATTTCTCAACATGTTTAATCCATTGCTCAACCTCAATAGGATTTACAGATCTTATAAAAGAATGGGGTTTAAATTTAATAAATCTTACAAAATAATCCCATTGCATCTCATGTGCAAACACACCCTCTCTCTCATAAACCTCTTATCTCACCACATCAGGTTCTATTCTAGCCCTTTCCTCTAGTCTTATTTATAAATTATCAACTCTTTCTTCTGCTGCATTCATTCTCTCTATAGAAAAATCAAGAAATTCTCTAAACTTATCTCTCCTAATATCATATTCTTTCCTGCATCTACTAGTACCAGCTGTACTAACAATCTGTTCCATTGCATGAACCACATACTCGACCTCTCTCTTAGCTTCAGCTCTTCTAGATATTAGGGGTCTATCATGTCCTCTCTGGTTCAGTACTAGTGATAAGCACTGAATGTCACACATTCAAGCACCTTAATTTGCATACGTTAATCCTTTAGCCTTGTTACAATTAGATCTTTTGTAGTGTTTTAAATGCTTTCAGGTTTCCTAAGAGGAGTGCAACAAAACCCATCATTTCTAGACTGTTAAATATAAATTGAGCATTTTTTTAAGTCATGTTATCACTTGCAAAGGATGAAAATGAGCTTCACTAAATTGTCAGAATTGCCCGTATAGATCAGTCATTTTTGTGGATTAAACATTATTGATTCAAGAAGAAACTGGGGAGGATCCATATATGCTTGGAAAGATTCAGATGTCTATTTTCTGAAGAATTTTATGGTTCATAAATATAATTTTTTAAGAGAAAGTTATGGCAGTTTTGGTAGACAAAGGTCAGGCTATGCGTGATTTCAATGTGGCAGACGTGAAGGAGCTATTAAATTATGATTTTTTAAGGATTTGTACGGCTGGAAAAAGAAAGTTAAGTGCCTAAATAAGTCTAGAGAAAACTCAAAAAAACAAAAATAGGCACACGTTCAATTGCTAGGGTTTTGTTGAGGGTTCTATAAATATATGTTTAAGAGACGAAAAGATAATAATTTTTTTTTTTACTATAATTTCTTCTACGGTGGCCGTCTTCATGCAGATGAGCTCTTGTTCTCTGAGGATTATAATCATAGAGGATTTTTTTTCTTTGTTTTATCTATTTTTTTTATGATGATGATATTTTTCATTAGAATTATGTGTAACTAAATTTTTTAGTTAGGGCTTGATTGAAGCCCTAGTCATGTTTTCTTAAGGATTTTGATTTACTTTATTACAACCTTTTTTTTTTGTGATGCTTAATTGATTAATTCCTGGTTTTATTTTATTCTTAATATGGTTTATGTGTTATGCTTGATCATCATATACATGTGTTGTATGGAGATTGTCAGCTATGTAAATTTAGATGACTGAGTCTTGTGTCTGCACTAAGTGACGAAGGAACAAATTATGGGTTCTTGGGATTAATCAACATGAAAAACCAGAATAGATACCATGTTCAAGGTTTCGTGTGTTTGCTTTTTTCCATTGTTTTATGCTTTCTTGAAGTGCAACTTAGTAGATACCATGCTAAATACTTTGAGAATGAAAAGAGTTAAAGTAGACACCCATACCTAACTTGTTGCTTAGGGAAATCAATAGCTTAAGGAGTAGATATTATGCCCTTAGGTTAGTAAACATTAAGCATCTAAATCTAGTTTGTAGCATTGTGCAAGTTGTTTGCTTTAAAGAAGATGATTAGTGGTGAATATCGAAGCCTTAACTTATTTTCTCATTATTTCAATTCTAGTTTTAAAACTATTTTACGATTTTCTTTCACTAGTGCAATCTTTGTTGTTTATTCAAATCTATTATTTTTTGTTTCATTTAAATAGAAGCTTTAGGAAATTATATTTAAACACAATTAATCCAATCCTCGTGGGAATGATCTCGTATTTACTAGCTATACTATTTGTTTGATCTTGTGCACTTGCGAGTTAAAACATACATTTAAAAGCTTATTATTTAGGTTGATATTTGTATAACAGGTCAATACTCTACTTTTAGCTCCAGCACATCCACGTGCCATCCTCAGACTCCGTATTAAAATATAATTTAATTAAAACTTCCACTTCTTTAATTTTTTATGTAGTCTACAGACTCATAAAACCTAACGCTTTGATACCAAAATTGTAACGACCCATCTTGGGTTGGCCACCCATGAGATGGTGTGTCACGTTTTGAAATCTCAGCATGACACATATATGCAACAATATAAAAACATATATTAACTGAAAATATATATACATCAACCCTCAACAGGGGAGTTACATTATTAATATCCTATCTGAAACAATATATACAACTGTAACAACCCATCCCGAGTTGGCCACTGACAAGTGCTTAAATATTCATATTTAAGCCTCTTAATTTACCGTTGTTAAGTTCCTAGTTGTGTTATTTTATGCTATTTTATTTCTTTTCTGTGTTTTCCTAGGATATTGAAGAAAATGGAGCATTATCTGGATTGGAAACCAAAAACTGGAAGAACTGGTAGATACATGGTGCAATCGAGCACAGAAGAGTTTAATCGAGTGCACTAGGACTTGTGCGCACAAGAAGAAGGCTCGAGCGCAACCTTGCGATCGATCGCACACGTGCAGTAAAACGATATAACCTATTTTGGAAAGTAGGGTTAGGGTTCTGTTTTACGAGTTAGGGTTTCCAGATGTCCTTAAACCTTATAAACCTTATAAATAGGCATGTAAAACACAGAAACCAGATCTCCTTTTACTTTGGAGCTTCCCAAGGAGATATTGTGGAGACGAACTGACGACTCTTCTCCATAGTGTTTCTTGTTTCTTCTTCCCTTTATTTATTTTATGATGATGTTTAGCATCAAAACCATGTTGAACTAAACTCTTAGTAAGGGCTTGATTGAAGCCCTAAATTATGTTTACTCAATAATTCAGTATTGGCACATTTGCGATATTTATGTTGTGATGCTTAACTTGATTAATGCCTGTTTTTCTTTAAATTCCTCATATGTGTTTGCCTGATCGACATATGCATGTGGTATGGATTAGTTAGTTAAATCAATTTGGATGACCGAGTCCTGGGTTTAACAATAGTAACAAAAGAAATCCACACCAGGTTCTTGGGTTAATCAACATGGGAAATTAGGAGTATATACCATGCCCTAGGTCTCATATGATTGTCGATTTCCACAGATCTTATGCTCTCTTAAGGAACAACTCAGTATACACCATGATGAATCCCTTAAGAAAGAAAAAAAAATTAGAGTATACACCATGCCTAACTCGTCGCTTAGGGAAATCAATAGCTTAAGGAGTATACACCATGCCCTTCGGTTGACAAACATTAGGTATTCATAGTGTGATTAAAGCATTAGCATATTGTTTTATTATGATATCATGATTAGTGGTGGATATCAAGTCCCTACACTTTTATCATTATCAATTCAAACTCAATATTTATTTCTCTCGTTTTATATTACACAACTAATTCTAAATCGAACTTTACCAATCCCTATCGAGATGATCTCGCATTTTGCACACTAAACTACTAAGTTGGCCTTGTGCACTTACAAGTAAAACTATTCGATTATTTGCTTATTAATTCAGGTAGATTTTTGCACAACAAGTTTTTGGCGCCGTTTCCGGAGATTGCATTAAAATTTTGTTTAGAATTATTTTCATTAAGTTTTATTTTTCTGTTCTATTTTATTTTGATTCATCAAAAACCTATTTTTTTTTTTGTGCTTGCTGTTTTTCCTATTTCAGTCTTGCAGTAGAGTAATTGCTAGCACTGCGATCAAGTGTAGTGCTTAGTACGATCGAGCACACTTGGGATAGAGACTACCCGAACAGTAGTACTGAAACTGCTGCACTAAAGCGTTTCAGCTAATTCATGCAAGGGCTTTGATCCAGGAATCCAACCTTCTTTCCACTCGATACAAAGCTTGAGTGGACCATTCGACAAAAGGCTTAGAGACAACGTTGAAGAGGTAGAAGAAGAATTTGAGGGAGAAGTGCTAATGGCAGAACAACTTGACAACCAACTGCCATCAGAGCGAAGACCCATGAAGCAATCCTTCATTCCACAGAACCTCGACCAGTCCTCATGTATCGCTTACCAACCTGAGGCAGAAGACAATTATTACACATCTTCGCATATACTCAGTGCTTTGACTCATTTTAGGGGTACACTTACTGAGGACCCACATTTGCATCTTCAGGAATTCTTTGATCTCTGCAAGTTCCAGCATATCCGAGGCCTAGATCAAGAGGGAAACAGGTTAATTCTTTTCTTTTTTTCATTAAAAGATAATGCTAAGTTATGGTATAATTTATTGCCTGCAGTGTCTATCCATACCTGGGAAGAACTATCCAGTAAGTTCTTAAGGAAGTTTTTCCCAGCACAAAAGACAAGGCAGATGAGGAAGGAGATTCAATCTTTCCAGCAGAAGGATGAAGACCTCTTCTTTGAAGCATGGGGACACTTTAATAAGCTGCTACTCAAATGCCCACATCACAATCTACCTCAAGATGAACTGGTACAAGCTTTCTATGAAGGTTTGAGTGACATAAATAAAGGTATTGTGGATTCAGGTTGCGGAGGTGTGCTGATGGAAAAGAGCAGTGAAGAAGCCATGGAGCTATTTGAGACATTAAGTGAGCACACCCAGTAATTCTCCTCTAGAGGTAGACAATGAGTTAAGAGCAAAGGTATGTATAAGGTGACTTTAAATGGTGGATCTTCTAATTAGATAGCTGCTGTGAAGAGGAAGCTAGATCTGCTTATTAAAGCCATGACTGCTCAGAACATCTCACCTAGTCCACAAGCTACACAACTCCAGGTATGTGCGATATGTTCTCATTTTGATCACACTACTGAAACTTGCCATTTGAATTCATCTGCAGAACCAGAGCAAGCAAACTATGTGGGACCAAACAACTATCTGCCCAAGAACAATCTATATGCAAATACCTACAATCCTGGATGGCGAAACCACCCCAATTTCTCATGGAGCAACAATCAGAATGTCCGGAACCTTCAAGGACAACAAAAGAACTCCCAACAAGCAGTTCAGCCAGCTCTAGAATCAAAGAAGAGTGACCTAGAGAGTCTTATAAGACAATTAGTCACTCAACAACAGCAACTGATAACTTCACAATATCAGTTTATGGCAGAGGAAAGACAATTTCAAACTGAGCAGAGATAAACAAATGCAAAACATGAGCAAGCCATTCAAAGACTAGAGGTAGAAGTGAGACAATTGGCTAAGGAGTTAAGTGGAAGAAAGCAAGGTGAATTTTCAGCCCAAACACTACCTAATCCAGGAAGACACCATCAATTAAAGGCCATGACAACTCTCAGAAATGAGAAGATCATAGGAACCGATAAGCCCGTAAAATCATCTCCAATCAAAACATCTATATCAAAGGTAAGTGAAATGGAGAAGGTGAATGCACCACCCTTCCCTCAAAGGTTAGTAAAGCTAAAGAATGAAAGTAAATTGCTTGATATCTTTGAAACTTTGAGAAAAGTAGTAATTAATATTCCTTTATTAGATGCAATTCAACAAATTCTTGCATATTTGTTGTGCGTTTATCTACCTAAATTAATAAGAAAATAACCGAACTTGTTTTACTTGCAAGTGCACAAGGTCAACTTAGTAGTATAGTGTGCGAATGCAAGATCATCTCCACAGGGATTGGTGAATTTCGATTTAGAATTAGTTTCGGAATGTAAAAAGATAGAAACAATAAAAGAGTTGATTTTGATAAAAATAAAATAATAAGGATAAAGGCGTAAGGACTTGATATCCACCACTAATTATGTTACCACAATGAAACAGTATGCCAATGCTTTACTCATGTCATGAATACCTAATGTTTGTCAACTTAAGGGCATGGTATTTACTCCTTAAGCTATTGATCTCCCTAAGCAACGAGTTAGGCATGGTATCTACTCTAACTCTTTTCTCTCTCAAGGGATTCAACATGGTGTATGCTAAGTTGTTCCTTAAGAGAGCATAGGATCTGTGGAAATCGACAACCACACAGGACCTAGGGCATGGTATTTACTCCCGATTTCCCATGTTGATTAACCCAAGAATCCAGTGTGGATATCTTTTGTTACTAATGTCAGACCCAGGACTCGGTCATCCAAATTGATCTAACTAACAAGTTCATACCACATGCATATATTGATCAGACATATACATATGAGGAATTTAAATAAAAATAGGTATTAATCAAGTTAAACAACACAACATAAATATCGCAAAGGCACCAATACTGAATTATTGAATAAACATAATTAGGGCTTCAACCAAGCCCTTACTAAAAGTTAAGTACACATAATAAAAATAAAGGAAAGAAGAAAACCGAGAGAAGAGTCGTTAATTCCTCTCCACGGTCTCCTTTTGGCCTCCGGCCACCCGACCTAAAACTAAAGCTAAAAGAAGATTGAAAGATAAAAGAAGGGATAAAAGAAGTCATTCTTTGTATGTGCTTTATAGGTGTATTTATAGGGCTTGAGTAGTCCTAGAAGGCTCATGAGTTCCTAAACTTTCATAAAACACAAAACTGCTTTATTTCCAAAATAGGGTTCTGCAGTTTACTGTTCACGTCCATACATGTCCACTCGATCGCATTCGTGGTGCGCTCGATCACCAATCTGCGCTCGATCGCACAGAGGAGTGTGTTTGATCGCAAGTCTGCGCTCGATCGCACTCTAGCCAGCAGCTGCTCCAGGATTTCCAGATTTCTTTCTTTAAGTGCCGAAAATGCTTCTTTTTCTCCAAGACCCTATAAAAACGTGTAAAACACAAAAGTGAAGTAAAATAGACTAAAACATATAGACAAAGAGCTTAACAAGTGTAAATTAAGGGGCTTAAATATGAATATTTAAGCACCTATCACACCCCCAAACTTACATATTGCCAGTCTCTTAGCAATACAAAACTAAAAACTAAATGAAAAATAAAGGTACATAGATAAATCCACTGTTCATGGTGTCCACAAAAGTTAAGGTATCGCACAAAACCATGATGTGCATTCATGAGCAAGCTTAAAAATACAAACACATATTCATAATGAATCCAAGTTTTAAACGTTGATTACTTACATGAGGTAGGTTAAGGCATCACAAGTCTGATTTTTAGTGTATGGTGAATTAGCACATAAAGATGAAGCTTCCAAATATCTCTAATGTATAGTGTTTCAGTGTCTTAACATTCGTTGAATTTCTTATCAGAATGAACACAGGTGGTATAGTTTTCTTTCTTTTCTTTTTCTTTTACTATGAGCCTTTTTTGCCAAGTTGAGTTCCATTAAGCTTTCTAGTTGACCCATGTAGCGAGTGTTTAGCCAATGACTCCCAAACTAGATGGTTTTAGGGCATTAGGTGTAGAGAAATCCCTAAAGACTTACTAACTCGAGTCAAAAAGGCTACGAAACTAACTGGTCTTAATGCTTCCAAGCAAAATTCCCACCTTTTGACGTGACACTCACTGTTTACTGAGGTAAAAGGGCCACTTACTCAGTGGAAAGTTTGGTTACTGATCATTAGGAGTACTTTTCTTTTTGAGCAATAACAATTTTTTTTTGTTTTTTCCTATGCCAAAGTGTGAATCTAACAAGTCATCCGGTTCACAGTTAAGCCGAAGAAACATACATAAAAATTACATGTCATACCCTACACAATTATGTGCTAATGTGCTCGTCTTAGTTTGGGTCAAACTTGTGAATCCTTAAATGCCTAAAAATAAGTGATTAAGGTTTAAAACTTAATTATTAGTCCATGTGTTCAAGGTTTTAAGTTCACTTATGAAGTCAAATCATAGTATTCGTTTAGATCAACCAAAATTTTTTAGAACAAAATGAACATGTATTTATCTTTTAAACAAAAAAATTGGGACATAATGTGTGTGTGAATGTGTCCCCATACCCCCAAACTTAAATTGCACATTGTCCCCAATGTGCGAAAAGCATGGAAGGATATGACCTGGGAGATGGAGAACTTGTTGAGCTGGCATGGCTCATAGCACACCCCCAAACTTGAACGGATGTACACAACGCCCCTAAAAAGAAAAGGAAAAACTAACATAATACGGGAAAACAAAGAGTACGACAAATAAATAAATAACAAAAAAAAACAATAAAAGAATAAGCTGTGGGGTGCCTCCCATGAGCGCTAAGTTTAACGTCTTCAGCCGGACCAAGCCTTATTTTTCCCCAAAACTAAGATTGGCAGCAACTAGCACAGGTGGTGTCTTATTTTCTCCCATATAAGCATAAGTTAAGTGCTTTGGCAATTTCTTCAACTCCAAATTCGGTGCCTGGACAATAAAAGGGAAAATAGTATTAATAAACCCAAGAATTTCAAATGGATCGGTGTACTTACTTGGAGGCTTTGGAAAGGCCTCAAGGAGGTGCATAGTGTCAATGATGTCATCAGTAACATCCTTGCATTTGGGCTCAATATATTCGATCGTGGGACACTATAGGTAAGAGCGGTTTCTACTGGATTAATGTGATGGACTTGAAAAGCTTTCTCAACAACACTTTGCATCATGCATACATTAAAACATTTTATATTATCAGGGGGTAATTTTAATGCATTATATCTTTTGATTTCAACCTTCTCACCATTTACCTTTTCTATCTCACTTACCTTGGATGTGGATGCTTGTGCAGGCTCATCAGCTCCGATGATCTTACCATTTGTTAGAGTTGTCACGACATTTAGTTTTTGATGTCCTCTTGGAGTAGGTAGTGGTTGGACTGGAAGTTCACCCAACTTTCTTTCACTTAGCTCCTTAGCCAATTTCCTCATTTGTTCCTCGAGTCTTTGAATGGCTTGCTCATGTTTTGTAGTGGTTTGTCTTTGCTCAGTCATGAATTGTTCTTGTGAAGTCATCAATTGCCTCATAAGACTCTCTAGGTCACTATTTTTTTATTTCGGCACTGGTTGGGCTACTGGTTGGAAGTGTCGTTACTGTCATTGAAGATTCAAAGCATTTTGAGTGTTACTCCGTGAGAGGTTGGGGTGGTTCTGCCATCCAGGATTATAAGTATTTGCATATGCGCTATTCAATCCCTCATAATTTGCTTGATCTTGATCTGTAGTTGAATATAGAGGACAAGTATAAGTATTATGATCAAAATGAGAGCATATAGCACATACCTGGCGTTGTGTAGCCTGTGGAATAGGTGAGTTGTTCTGATCAGCCATAGCTTTTATAAGCATGTCTAGCTTTCTTTCCATAGCAGCCATCTGATTCGAAGATCCATCATTGAAGCTCACCTCATACATACCCTTGCTTTTAATTCCTTGTCTACCTTTCGAGGAGAATTGTTGGGTGTGCTCACTTAATGTCTTAAACAGCTCTATGGCTTCTTCATTAGTCTTCTCCATCAGCACACCTCCACAACCGGAATCCACTATACCTTGATTTATGCCACTCAAACCTTCATAGAAAGGTAGGACCAGCTCATCTTGAGGTAAGTTGTGATGTGGACATTTGAGTAGCAGCTCATTAAAGTGTCCCCATGCCTCGAAGAAAAGGTCTCCATCCCTCTGTTGGAAGGATTGAATCTCTTTCCTCATCTGCCTTGTCTTTTGGGCTGGAAAAAATTTCCTTAGAAATCTACTGGATAGCTCTTCCCAAATATGGATGGAATCTGCAGGCAATGAATGATACCACATTTTAGCATTATCTTTTATTGAAAATAGGAAAAGAATTAACCTGATTCCCTCTTGATCTAGGCCCCGAATATGCTGGAACTTGCAGAGATCACAGAATTCTCGAAGGTGCAAGTGTGGATCCTCAGCAGGTATACCCCTAAAATGAGTCAAGACATTGAGTATCTGCGGAGATATGTAATAATTTTCTTCCGCCTTAGGTTGATATACAATGCATGAAGGATGGTTGAGGTTCTGTGGAATGAAGGATTGCTTCATAGGTCTCCGTTCTGGTGGCAGTTGGTTGTAAAGCTGTTCCATTGGTGCTTCACCCTCAAATTCTTTTTATTTCTCCTCGAAGTTGTTTCTAGGCCTCTTTTGAATGATCTGCTCATTCTCTATATCAAGTGGAAGGATGGTTGGGTTCCTCACTCGAAGCCCTTGCATGAATCAGCAGGAATACCTTAGTACAGCAGCTTCAGTACTGTTGCTTAGGTAGTCTCTGGACTATTTGCGCTCGAGCACTCCAAGCACTGCGCTCGATCGCACTTAGGTTTGTGCTCGATCGCAGTGCCAGAATTAGCACTGATGCACACCTAAAACAGAAAGCAAGAAAATAACAAAAACGAAGAATTAAGTTAGATAGTTGATGAAAATAAAATAAAACAAAACAGATTAAGAAAAACATTTAATGAAAAATAAGAAAATAAAATTGAACAAAATAAGAAAAATAAACGGGAAATAATTCTAAACAGAAATTTAGCACAATCCCCGGCAACGGTGCCAAAAACTTGTTGTGTGTTTATCTACCTAAATTAATAAGCAAATAACCGAACTTGTTTTACTTGCAAGTGTACAAGGTCAACTTAGTAGTATAGTGTGCGAATGCAAGATCATCTCCACAGGGATTGGTGAATTTCGATTTAGAATTAGTTTCACAATGTAAAAAGATAGAAATAATAAAAGAGTTGATTTTGGTAAAGATAAAATAATAAGGATAAAGGCGTAGGGACTTGATATCCACCACTAATTATGTTACTCATGTCATGAATACCTAATGTTTGTCAACCTAAGGGCATGATATATACTCCTTAAGCTATTGATCTCCCTAATCAATGAGTTAGGCATGGTATCTACTCTAACTCTTTTATCTCTCAAGGGATTCAACATGGTGTATGCTGAGTTGTTCCTTAAGAGAGCATAGGATCTGTGGAAATCAACAACCACACGGGACCTAGGGCATGGTATCTACTCCCGGTTTTCCATGTTGATTAACCCAAGAATCCGGTGTGGATATCTTTTGTTACTAATGTCAGACCCAGGACTCGGTCATCCAAATTGATCTAACTAACAAGTCCATACCACATGCACATATTGATCAAACATATACACATGAGGAATTTAAATAAAAATAGGTATTAATCAAGTTAAACAACACAACATAAATATCGCAAAGGCGTCAATACTGAATTATTGAATAAACATAATTAGGGCTTCAACCAAGCCCTTGCTAAACGTTAAGTACACATAATAAAAATAAAGGAAAGAAGAAACCCGATAGAAGAGTCGTTAATTCCTCTCCACGGTCTCCTTTTGGTCTCCGGCCTCCTGACCTAAAACTAAAGCTAAAAGAAGATTGAAAGATAAAAGAAGGGATAAAAGAAGTCATTCTTTGTATGTGCTTTACAGGTGTATTTATAGGGCTTGAGTAGTCTTAGAAGGCTCATAAGTTCCTAAACTTTCCTAAAACACAAAACTCCTTTTATTTCCGAAATAGGGTTATTTCCAAAATAGAGTTATTTCCAAAATAGAGTTATTTCCAAAATATGGTTCTGCAGTTTACTGTTCACGTCCATACATGTGCGCTCGATCACATTCGTGGTGCACTCGATCGCACAGAGGAGTGTGCTTGATCGCAAGTCTGTGCTCGATCGCACTCTAGCCAGCAGCTGCTCCAGGATTTCCAGATTTCTTTCTTTAAGTGCCAAAAATGCTTCTTTTTCTCCAAGACCCTATAAAAACGTGTAAAACACAAAAGTGAAGTAAAATAGACTAAAATATATAGACAAAGAGCTTAACAAATGTAAATTAAGGCGCTTAAATATGAATATTTAAGCACCTATCAATATGCTAAATTTTTGAAAGATTGTTGCACTAATAAAAGGAAGTTTTAGGAGCATGAAATAGTGGCTTTAACTGAAGAGGTAAGTGCGGTATTGCTAAGGAAACTACCACCAAAGCTAAAAGATCCAGGTAGTTTTACCAGTCCTTGCAGGATAGGTGATCAGCTGCTTGAGCATGCATTACTGGATTTAAGAGCGGGTGTCAATTTGTTACCATACACAGTATTTGAAACACTAGGTTTAGGGGAGCTTCAACCAACTTTCATCACCTTACAATTAGCAGACAGAAGCGTCAAATGACCAAGAAGTATTCTTAAAGATGTCTTGGTGAAGGTAGGTGAATTTATTTTACCTGCTGATTTTATTGTATTAGATATGGAAGAATGCCCTATGCCATTACCTTTATTCATCATCTTAGGAAGACCCTTTATGAGAACTGCTGATACAAAAATTGGTGTGAAAAAAAGGGATTGTAAGTATGAAGGTAAATGGTGAGAAAATAGAATTCAAAATATTTGATGGATTAAAATTACCCCAAGATGATATGGAATGTTTTAATGTCTGTATGATGCAAGGTATTATTGAGTAAGTTTTTCAGGTCCAGCACATTAATCCGTTGGAGACCATCCTAACCCAGAGTTTCAAAAGATTGGATATTGAGCATGCATCTGAAGATGGTACTGATGACATCGTTGAAGTTGTGCACCTCCTTGAGGCCTCTCCAATGCATCTAAGATCGGGTGATAAGAGGAAGTTGCGTTTGAATGAGCTGGGAGAATTAAGGCATGATGAATATACAGCAACGCCAAGAGCACTTGAGCCATATGTAGTGGACTTTAAGTACTCCTTGCCAAAAGACTAGCACTAAAGCTACTGTAGAGGGCGTTTGAGTAGTTCATACTTTGATAAACGTGTAGCTCAAATGCCTCTATTGAGGTCAGTGGTACTGAGGCCACTGAGTATGGTACATTTTTATTTATGTTTTTGTTCTTCATTATTTTTAATTTTTCATCCTTACTTTAGTTAGTTTAGTAGTAGGGTACATTCTAATCGACTGCGATCGAGCGCATCTCACAGTGTGCTCGAGCTTACTCTCCCCTTGCGCCCAATGGCGTGTGAGCATAATCACATGCACACACCTACGCACAAGTGCGGTCGAGTGCACTTCATAATGCAATCGAGTGCATTTGGGGTAGAGAATCACTTACATATTTTAAATCATTTTATTTTCCCCTCACATTCACTCTCACTCACATACACTCTCACTCTCAGCACATTCTCACTCTCTTGCACTCACCACCACACTTACAATCTCTTGCACTCACCACATGGCTGCCACTACATAATTGGCCGCCCCCCCCCCCCAGCCGTCCCCACCCCCTCTCCACCAACAGGTAATTCCCATTTTGACCTTCACTCACACACACGATCACTATCCATATCCTTCTATTTATGCTTGTTTTTGTTGAATAAATTATTGTTTTTTAAGAATTTAATTCATATATATTGTTTTTCTTGTGCTCTTGGGTTGTTTCTGGTGGTTTTGCAAGAGGGTGAGAACCTTTTGGAAGTGTTAGCCACAACTAGGTTTACAGGTCGCACACCACCTGTTTGAGAAAAATTCTAGCTTAATGCACTCGAGCGCAAGAGGTTTGTGATCGAGCGTAGAAGTAGAGTGCGATCAAGCGCACTATACTGAGATCGAGCACACCCCTGCTATAGATTATATCCAGCATGCCTAACACATGCTGCCTCCACATCCCGTACCTCGGGAAGCTGCACACAGTCTTCCCGACCCAGCTTTGAACAATGGGAGATCTTATTCGAGACCATATTCAACATTGATGATGATTTCAAAAACTTTGAAGCCACTTAATGGACTATCCAGGAATTCAAGCGTCATGGTTTGAAGAGGCTATTCAAGCCTATCAGCTCTACTGCCTACACCCGGTTCGTGGTTTAATTTTATGCCTACACCCAGCTCTATATGCATTCCACAGAGGCCACTTGTACTCTATCTCTGCCATCATTTAGAGCCAGATAGATAAGTTCCGGGACCACGTCCATGCTCGCTAGGTCACCACTTCTAATGCCTGGGGGCTCCCATTCACTTTTCTCCTCTCAAACATTTTCAAGAAGAAATGAATTAAGGGCACCTCCATAAATGGACCAGTCAGAGAGCACCCATTCTTTGGAAAGAGTCAGTGGACCCTAAGCCAGTCACACATGTTGAGAGGACTCCGGGGGCCTGCGCCTGCTGCTGAGAGAATAGATGATGATCCTATGGAGATCGAGGACCCAGCAGCTAGCCAGACATGGGAGGAGGACCATGCTAACATGGGACCTACCGAGTATTAGCACATCATTGAGGAGATGTCCTCATTCAGGTGTGAGCTATCTGATATTCGACGAGAGGATCGGGAGGCTATGTGCCTAGTTCATTAGTGCATAGATGGGTTGGAGGCACGCTTTATGAGATAAAAAGTGATGCTCTAGGCCATTCTAGATCGACTACCTCTCTCCCCTGGTGCTTTATCTTCTGCACCACCTGGAGACCATCAATGAGAGTGGTGCACCATCTGGCTAAAGACATTAAACTTAGCGCTCATGGGAGGCACCTCACAGCATATTCTTTTTTTTTATTATTTTTCACATTTCTTGTTAGTGTTTATTTTTATGTTGACCTTTTTTTTTTCTCATTATTGTTTAGTTTTAGTATCTTTTGTTTTCCAATATTACTTTCGTTTTTCTTTTTAATGGAAAATGTGTGCATCAGTTCAAGTTTGGGGGTGTGCTATGAGCCATGCTAGCCAGTTATTTCTCCATTTCCCAAGTCAGATCTTTCCAAGTTATTCCCACGTTGGGGATAATGTGTAGTTTAAGTTTGGGGGTATGGGAGACACATTCACACACACTCTATCCCAGTTTTTTTATTATTAAAAAGATAAATGCATGTTCATGTTGTTTCAAAATTTGTTTTGATCTAAACAAATATTGTGATACAATTTCATTAGTGAGCTTAAAATTCTGAACACATGATCCGATAATAGAGTTTTAAAATTTAGTCACTCACTCTAGGCATTTAAGAATTCACAAGTTTGATTTAATCTGACACGCGCACGTTAGCACATAATTATGTGGGGTATGACATGTGATTTTAATATGTATATTCTATGGCTTAAATGTAACCAGATGGCTTGTTAGATGAATACTTTGGCATAGAAAATTATAAAAAAATTTTATTGCACAAAAAGAGAAAAAAAAATGCTCATAATGATCATCAAATAAACTTTCCACTGAATAACTGGACCTCTTGCCTCAGTAAGCAGTGAGTGTTCACGTCAAAAGGTGAGAATTTTGCTCATAATGATCATTAAAATTTCCACTGAGTAACTGGACCTCTTACCTCAGTAAGCAGTGAGTGTTCATGTCAAAAGGTGGGAATTTTGCTTGGAAGCATTAAGACCAGTTGGTTTTGTAGCCTTTTTTACTCGAGTTAGTAAGTTCTTAGGGGTGTCTTTACACCTAATGCCCTAAAACCATCTGGTTTAGGAGTCATTGACTAAACACTCGCTACATGGGTCAATTAGAAAGCTTAAGAGAACTAAACATGGAAAAAATCTCATAATAAAAGAAAAGAAGGAAATAAAACTATGCCATTTTTGTTCATCCTGATAGGAAATTCAGTGAATCTTGAGACATGGAAACACTACACATTAAAATTATTTGGAAGCTTCATTTTTATATGCTAGTTCACCTAACACTGAGTCGGACTTATGATGCCGTAGCCAGTCTCGTGTAAGTAATTAGATTTTAAAACTCCTATTTATTGCGAAGATGGGTTTGTATTTTAAGCTTGCTCA
This sequence comes from Bretschneidera sinensis, assembly GCA_023935145.1. Lineage (NCBI taxonomy): Eukaryota > Viridiplantae > Streptophyta > Magnoliopsida > Brassicales > Akaniaceae > Bretschneidera > Bretschneidera sinensis. Next base: position 12,241,848 of record CM043700.1, on the reverse strand, counting down.
TGAATAAATATCATAGTTTTGTGTGTGACCTAAATTTTTGGATACCATGAATGATGGATTTATCTTTATTATTGTTTTTCAGTTAGTTTTTAGTTTTGTATTGCTAAGAGACTAGCAATATATAAGTTTGGGGGTGTGATAAGTGCTTAAATATTCATATTTAAGCCCCTTAATTTACAGTTGTTAAGTTTCTAGTTGTGTTATTTTATGCTATTTTATTTCTTTTCTGTGTTTTCCTAGGATATTGAAGAAAATGGAGCATTATCTGGATTGGAAACCAAAAACTGGAAGAACTGGTAGATGCATAGTGCAATTGAGCATAGAAGAGTATGATCGAGTGCACCGGCACTCGTGCGCACAAGAAGAAGGCTCGAGTGCAACCTTGCGATCGAGTGCACCAGCATGCGATCGAGCGTACACGTGCAGTAAAACGGCAGACCCTATTTTGGAAAGTAGGGTTAGGGTTCTGTTTTACGAGTTAGGGTTTCCTGATGTCCTTAAACCTTATAAACCTTATAAAACACAGAAACCGGATCTTCTTTTACTTTGGAGCTTTCCGATGAGAGATTGTGGAGTTGAACTGACGACTTTTCTCCATAGTGTTTCAGGTTTCTTCTTCCCTTTATTTTATTTTATGATTGTTGACCCTCACCTATATTTTAATGATGACAAAACACAACTCTTATTATACTAACGATGCTATCTAAGTGTGTTAAGCAATAAGAGCATTCAACCAAAGGAACAAGGTGCAAGAACTCAACTCGAATCAAACACCAAGTGAAGATAGAAGAACTAGTATAGGTCTAAGGTATTGAAACAAGTCGTAAGTCTCACTTGTTCAAGTAATTAGCTTGTCCAATGACCCTTTTAGAAAAAGCATTTTAACATAACCTCTTAATCAAACGTTTTTAAAGTTAAAATCTATTCAACACATGAAAACTGGGTTGTTAAAGCAACCTAGTCGACTGAGTACTTATACCAGTCTTCTGGTATAAAGGTCAGTATGTTCCCAGTCGACTGGATGCTTCATACCAGTCGACTAGTGTTTTGGTCAGAGATTTCCCTGCCGACTAGTAAGACATATCTAGTCGACTAGTAATATGAGCAGAAGGTTTCCAGTCGACTGGTAAGTCATACCCAGTCGACTGGTACCTTTAACAGCCTTTAAAATGTGATTTTTAAAAAGGACACAGTCAACTAGTACTAAGACTCAGTCGATTGGTAGTTAAAAAAATATGACCGTTGGGACGCGAGATTTCGACACAAATAGCACCAAAATGGACAAAATCAGTTCCAAATGGGCATATTACATCAAGGCTATATAAACACACTCTATTAAGCATTTAAAAATAGAGTATTACACATTCAAATAAATTTTTACTTATTGATACTCAAAAAGCTTTGAAAAATTGATTGTTGAGCCATTCTTCAAGCTTTACCTAGAAAGAGAAATATTATTTAGTTGTATAAGCTTCCATTGTTGTCTCTTTACTATTTTCTTTACAGTATTTATTATAAAGGGATTTGCTTCCAAAAAGAAGGGGTTTTTGCTTCCGAGATGAAGGGGTTTGCTTCTAAAAGGAAGGGATTGTAAGGTTTGTGCAACACCCGTGAAGTCGCACGACTAAGTTTCTTAGTGGAGTACTTCAAGGAGGTTCCTTGAAGAAAGTGGATGTAGGGTCGGAACGATTCCGATATTAGTGAACCACTATAAACTGAGTTTGCATCCTCTATTCCTTAATCTCTTTATTTACAATACATATTACTTGTTATATGCTTGTTGTGTTATTTGTTTTAATAAACTTGTGTTTTAATCCGCAAAAAAAATTTAAAACCCAATTAATCCCCCCTCTTGGGTTGAAACCTCAGTCTACAATTGGTATCAGAGCCTTATTCTCAATTTTAGACTTAATATCCTTGAGTTGATCCGATGGCAGCAAATAGCTATTCTGAGGGACACTCATAAACTAGGCGTCCCGTGTTCAGTGGCTGCAACTATAACTATTGGAAAAACGGGATGAAAATCTTTATCAAATGACAGGATTATAATCTGTGGAGAGTCATTGAAGAGGGACCTAAAATTCCATCAAAGGAAATCACTATTGGAGATATCATTCATACAATGCCTAAACTCAAAACTGAGTACAATGAGGAGGATTATAGAATGATGTCTTTCAATAGTAGAGCAACAAATATTTTACATTGTGCTTTAGATATATTTGAATACAATAAAATCTCTGCATGTGTTTCAGCTAAGGAAATATGGGATAAATTGCAAGTTACGTATGAAGGAACTAGTAAGGTTAAAAAATCAAAAATCTATATGCTAGTATCTGAATATGAATATTTTAGAATGTCTCCTAATGAAACAATTTCTCAAATGCACTCACGTTTCACAACTATTGTTAATGGTTTGAAGCTTCTTGGTAGGAACATTGAGGAATTTGAATTAACAAGAAAAATATTAAGGTCTTTACCATCCACTTGGAAAGCAAAGAAGACTGCTATCACGGAGGCCAAAGATCTTGACAAACTTGATGTTGAGACACTCCTTGGGTCATTGTTGACATACAAAATGGAGGAAATGAATCTCATTGTCAATGATGATGAGAAGAAAAAGAAAGTGATTGCTCTCAAAGCCTCTACATACAACAGAAAAGAGGAATCGGAAGAAGAGGCAGAGAACAATGAAGAAGATTATGAGATGGCTTTAATCACCAAGCATTTTCATAGATTCTTGAAGAAAAGCGAGAAACCTTACACAAAGGATATGATGAGAGTCATATAATGCATCTAAACAATACTTAATTGTTAGCATTTTAGGGTTGATCTCGGTCGTAATCACACTTTTACATGTTAATAACTCTAAAGTGATATTCATAAATCATTGACTTAATTCGATGTATTTTCAGGTGCTTTGAGTACAAAAGAGATGATAAAGCGATCCATGATTAAAGCGCCAAAAGATCTTGGGTGTCGGTGCTCGTATTTGTCCAAGGTTTAGACATGTCCAAACATGATTCAAAGATGGTTGAAGTCTAAACTAAGGTTGGAGTAACAAATTAAAGTAAGTTAAAAGACTGCATACAAGTGTGTGCATCACTTTGGAGCAAGGTAAGGGTAGACACACTAGTGTGTGCACTTCTGCATACAAGCTAAAGGAGTTTCACTAAATTGCCAGAATTTCTCGTACAGATCAATTATCTTTGCAGATTAAACTGTATTGATGTAGGAAGAACCAGGAGATGAGCCATACATTTATAGAAAGATCCGGAAGTCTATTTTTTGGAGAATTTTACGGTTCGTAAAAATGAGTTTTCTAGAGAAAGTTATGGCAGTTTTAGTAGACACAGGTCAGGCCTCCAGATCAGCATCCACCTAGCGCCGCGCCCCTCACTTTCCAGCGCTGCACTCTCACTTTCCAGCGCTGAACCTCTCACTTTCCAGCTCCCACTCGGTCCAAGAACAAATTAGGGCTGCACAATGATATTTTATGGACCAAAATGCCCCTAACTACTTGTGATCTATAGATAAATGCTTAAAGAGTGTGCAGCCAACATTCATTTTCAAGAAAGGAGGAGAGAAAAAAGAGAGGATCCAAGGGATCCAAATCCATCATTCTTCCATTTTATTTCTAAGTTTCTTGAGGGCTAGAAATCAAGGGGGAGAGCATTCATATTGTTCTTCCAACTTGAACTCCATGGCCAAATCAAGGGGAGAGCATCCATATTGTTCTTCCACCTTGAGTTTCATGGCCAACTAATCTTCATACAAGGGAAAGGGATGAATCCTTAGGGATTTATTGTTCCTTATTTCCTTTTCTTGATTCGGTTGTACGAATTTATTGTTGAATATTGTTTGTGAATTATTCATTGATTAAGTAAGAAGGATTTGAGTTCATATGATAGATGCACTTTTTATTCTTCTTCTTTTAGATTCTCTTAATCCGGTGATTGCATCATTCTCCTCCATTGATGTTGTTTGGATGTGATTGATTCCAGTAGATTTATTTTACTGATTGTCCATTACTGCGATATTGTCATTATGATATATTGTCGTTTCTTGATAATCTTTAAGATTGGTCATGTGTGCTTGAACTGAAATCAATGAGTAATTTGTAGCAATTATCTTAGAGTTATAAATGTGCTTGATTGAATATATTCCGATTGCTTGTTTGGGATGTGAAACTTGCAATCGAGATAAAAACAATTGAATCAAGAGTAGAACAAGGCAACGAACCTAAAGAGGATTCCCGGAACCTTCTTATTTCTCATTTGTATTTCATTATATTTACGCAATTTCTCTCGCAATACATCATTATCAAAACTCGTATTTTATCGTTTAACTTTTACCGTTCGTTTTAAGGTTCACACATTTCCTTTGTAATTAACTTGTTTCCCTGTGGAATCGACACCCCAAAACCATGCTACAATAACTGTGTTATACTTTGGGCGTAATCAAATTTTGGCGCCGTTGCCGGGGGAACGCGCTTAAGTACAAAGAAGCTTGTCAACTTTAAGTGTGATGGTAGAAGAATTGTAAATATTTTTCTTTTCAGCAGTTTTTAAATACGGTAATATTGTTCCTTTACCTTTGTTTTGATTTCCTAATTTTATTCTATTATTCTGTTTTATTTATTTCATTTTCCTGTTTTTAAATACGGTAATATTGTTCCTTTACTTTTGTTTTGATTTTCTAATTTTCTTTTATTATTATGTTTTATTTTATTTTATTTATTTTCTGTTTTATTTATTTTATTTTCCCTCTAAATTAATTGGTGCATGCTTAACCGAGAGATTCGTGAGGTAGATTTATTAGAGGACCCGAATTAGAGTTACCCTCTCTTTCCACGTCCGTTGGTGAAACCTCGCCTAGATCAAACCATAGTGCACCCCCACATGAGAATTTAGAGGATTTTGTTAAGATGGCCGATAATCCTAACGAGCATGTTGCTAGGACACTTCAGGATTACCTCCACCCTACAAGCACAGCCACACCATCATGCATCATGTTTCCGACCAATACTCGCCAACTAAATTTTAAACCAGGGATGATTCAATTACTCCCTACTTTTCATGGCTTGGATAATGAAAACCCATATGTGCACATTAAAGAGTTTGAGGAAGTAGTCGCGACTTTTCATAGTCATGATGAAACAGATGACATTGTTAGGCTTAAGTTCTTTCCTTTCGCTTTGAAGGATAGAGCTAAGAGTTGGCTATACTCACTAAGACCACGATCTATTGGGTCGTGGGCTGAGATGACTCGAATTTTCTTTAATAAATACTTTCCCCAACATAAGACCAATGCTTTAAAAAGACAAATCTCCACCTTTGCACAAAAGGACAGTGAGACTTTGTATCAGTCTTGAGAGAGATTTAAGTAGTTGTTAAGTATGTGTCCTCACTATGGGTATGAGAATTGGCATCTAGTGAGCTATTTCTATAAGGGTCTTACCTATAGGGAATGTCAATTTGTAGAGATGATATGTAATGATGGGTTCTTGGAGAAAGATCCTGATAAGGCCATAGAGTACCTCAATGAGCTTGCTGAAAAAGCTCATACTTGGACTAGACCTAGTGCTACTGAGAGCACAAATAGGTCACGACCTATAGAGAACCCAAATGGTGGTGGAATTTACCATCTTAGGGAAAAGGATAACCTTAAGGCCAAGGTCGAGATGCTCACTAGGGAACTAGAGGTGTTAAAGACTAAAAGCTCAAAGCCAACACAAGTAGCTAATCATGCATCGTCTTTGAAACCATGTTTTGTGTGTGGCAGGGTAGATCATCTCGCCCAAGAGTGTCCCACATTTTCTGAGATGAGAGGGATGTATAAGGAACAATGTAATGCCTTAGGCATGTACACGAAGCCTTCTGCACCCTTCTCTAACACCTATAATTCGGGATGGTGAAATCACCCCAATTTCAGCTGGAAGTCTGAAAACCAACAGCTTGCACAACCCCCTGCACCATATCTTGAACTATATCATGCACCCGTGTCTTCTAGGAGTTCTTTAGAAGACACTTTACATACTTTTATTGAAGCACAGGGGAAGACAAATCAAAGGCTTGAATCTTTAATTGTGCAGGTTGTTGAAGAACATAAAGAGATAAAGAGCCAAGTGTCTAAGTTGATGAGCTACTTGAGTGTGACTGAGCGAGGTAAGTGCCCTTCCCAAGCTCAGTCTACATCTTATGGTCAACACCTAACGCAACAGAATAAAAAGGAGGTGAATGCCATTTAGACACTTAGTGGTAAGTCATTACACATCCCAACAATGAAAAAAATTAGAGGATGTGGACGAGAACCACAAAGTATACATGATTGACTCATTTATGGAAAAGGTCTATCACCTTAATCCATTAGAGTCCAGCCTCACACATGGCTTCACAAGAGCATATATCGAGCCAGAGTCTATAGATGTTACTGATAACATCTTTAAGGTCTCTCCAAAGCACACAAGCAGCAAATTTAACTGTAAAGCAGTTGCTGGTGCATTCAACTCATGTTTGTCTAGGAGGGAATAAGAGTGTCTGGCTGAAGACGTAAAACTTAGCGCTCATGGGAGGCACCCTATTGCATATCCTTTTATTTTTATTGTTTTTCATTATTGTTTTTCTTATTTATTATTATTATTTTGTTGTTTTCCAGTTTTACTTTTGAATTTCCTTTTCAGGGGCAAATATATGAAGCAGTTCAAATGGTGGTGCACAATTTTCAGCTTCTATGCACTTTTGGCTACAAAGGAAGTTTCCTTATCTTATGCTTTCACATTGAGGACAATTTCTATTTTAAGTTAGGGGTGGAGGAAACATATTCCTGTTTTTCATATTTTTCATTGAACTGCTTGGTGTCATTTTACCTTTTTGTTTGTTTTTAGCATGCTTTGTGTTAGCCTTGGAGTTAATTCATATGTCGATGATATGAGCCTAATTGAGATAGCATATAGCATTTAGAAGAAGTTAAATCTTGCTTCACTTTGAGAATAAATTAAGTGTCAATTTTTCTTTGGTTTGAGACTCTGGTTTATGGTAAGATTGCATGATTTGTCTAAAGCATTTGGAGAAGTTTTTTGTGCGATTGTTTTGTGAATACTTTTGCGGTCTCTACAAGCTCTAGAACTTATTTGATAATCATTTGAGGCGAAAATCATAGAATGCACATTACTTAGGATATGATCTAGGCCATTTTTGGACTGTTTGAGCCTTTTTAAACTTACCCTTGTTATATTTATCGCTAGTCACCTGTTTGAGCCTTTTTCTTGAAAAGAAAAATTGAGCCTTGTTTCTTTCAATAAACCATTTACTTACTTTTATGAGCCTAAAAATATTTTATCTTTATCTTTCTTTTAAAAGAACTTAGTTATACACATGTTGTGAGAAGCACTTAAAAGGAGTAAGGGTGGAAATATGAGAAAATATTACTACCATAACCCAAGTACATTAAAAGAGATAAGTTGGGGGTTGTGGAAAAGAAAAGAAAAGAATGAAAGAGGAGGTGAATGGTCTTATTCCAAGATAAAAGAAAAAGATGAATTATGGCAAAGGAAGAAGAAAAAAAAATGGTGATTTATTGTGAGAAATTCTCGAAAAATGGTTGAAAGAGTTGGGTGTTGACGTAAGGTTATCTTGTGCTTAAAGCGGTTGTGTTTAAATTAAGAGACTTAGTTCTTTTATTTGTTTAAACTTTCCTGTTCTTTCTTGACCTTTACCCTAGCCTAACGTTACAAGCTTATAAAAGACCTATTAATCCGATGTAGTGTGATTTTTCTACATAGTGGAGAGTGATTTGAAAAGTAAGCATATGGAGCTTGATTTGTGATTGATGTCATGCAATTAATAGGTTTTTAGAGGCCAAGACTTGTATTCATGCTATGTTGTGCATAAAATCTTCCGGGTGTTCGGACTAATGTATTATGGTAAGATGGATGTTAAGAGTCGATATCGATTTTAAGGTTGACATTCGGATTATTCTTGGACTTGAGTGATATTTAATGATTCTATTTGTTGTATGTTATGCATGATTTTTGAGACAAAGATTTTGAATCACACTTGGTTAACACCAGCATTGCTGTATTTCGCTTTGATTTCTAAATAAAGAATTCATTTAATGTCTTTCGCTTGAATTGCTAGGGACTAGCAATAAACTAGTTGGGGGTTGTGATGAGAGTCATATAATGCATCTAAACAATACTTAATTGTTAGCATTTTAGGGTTGATCTTGGTCGTAATCGCACTTTTACATGTTAATAACTCTAAAGTAATATTCATAAATCATTGACTTAATTCGATGCATTTTCAGGTGCTTTGAGTACAAAAGAGATGATAAAGCGATCCATGTTTAAAGCGCCAAAAGATCCTGGGTGTCGGTGCTCGTATTTGGCCAAGGTTTAAACATGTCCAAACATGATTCAAAGATGGTTAAAGTCTAAACTAAGGTTGGAGTAATAAATTAAAGTAAGTTAAAAGACTGCACACAAGTGTGTGCATCACTTTTGAGCAAGGTAAGGGTAGGCACACTAGTGTGTGCACTTCTGCATACAAGCTAAAGGAGTTTCACTAAATTGCTAAAATTTCCTGTACAGATCAATCATCTTTTCAGATTAAACTGTATTGATTTAGGAAGAACCAGGAGATGAGCCATATATTCTTAGAAAGATCCGGAAGTCTATTTTCTGGAGAATTTTATGGTTCATAAAAAAGAGTTTTCTAGAGAAAGTTATGGTAGTTTTAGTAGACACAGGTTAGGCCTCCAGATCAGCATCCACCTAGCGCCCGCGCCCCTCACTTTCCAGCTCTGCACTCTCACTTTCCAGTGCTGCACCTCTCACTTTCCAGCTCCCACTCAGTCCAAGACCAAATTAGGGCTGCACAATGACATTTTATGGACCAAAATGCCCCTAACTACTTGTGATCTATAAATAGATGCTTAAAGAGTGTGCAGCCAACATTCATTTTCAAGAAAGGAGGAGAGAAAAAAAAGAAGATCCAAGGGATCCAAATCCATCATTCTTCCATTTTATTTCTGAGTTTCTTAAGGGCTGGAAATCAAGGGGGAGAGCATTCATATTGTTCTTCCAACTTGAACTCCATGGCCAAATCAAGGGGAGAGCATCCATATTGTTCTTCCACCTTGAGTTTCATGGCCAACTAATCTTCATACAAGGGAAAGGGATGAATCCTTAGGGATTTATTGTTCCTTATTTCCTTTTTTTTTATTTGGTTGTACGAATTTATTGTTGAATATTGTTTGTGAATTATTCATTGATTAAATAAGAAGGATTTGAGTTCATGTGATAGATGCACTTTTTATTCTTCTTCTTTTAGATTCTCTTAATCCGGTGATTGCATCCTTCTCCTCCATTGATGTTGTTTGGATGTGATTGATTCCGGTAGATTTATTTTACTGATTGTCCATTACTGCGATATTTTCATTATGATATATTGTCGTTTCTTGATAATCTTTAAGATCGGTCATGTGCGCTTGAACCGAAATCAATGAGTAATTTGTAGCAATTATCTTAGAGTTATAAATGTGCTTGATTGAATATATTCTAATTGCTTATTTGGGATGTGAAACTTGCAATCGAGATAAAAACAATTGAATCAAGAGTAGAACAAGGCAACGAACCTAAGGAGGCTTCCCAGAACCTTGTTATTTCTCATTTGTATTTTATTATATTTACACAATTTCTCTCACAATACATCATTATCAAAACTCGTATTTTATCGTTTAACTTTTACCGTTCGTTTTAAGGTTTACACCTTTCCTTTGTAATTAACTTGTTTCCTTGTGGAATCGACACCCCAAAGCCATGCTACAATAACCGTGTTATACTTTGGGCATAATCAGGATCTCACCTCAAAAAGGGAACCACTTGTGTGCTATGGATTCAAGAAGCTTGGTCACATCAAGGCCGATTGTATGGCTACGAGTAAATCATACAAGAGCTTCAAGAAGAAGGCTATGATTGCAACCACTTAGAGTAATGATTAAGAAGAAGAAGAATCCTCAGATAAAGAAGTCGGATATGAGGAAATTGCCAACCTATGACTTATAGCAATTGATGATGAAAATGAGGTATTATCTTCTCCCTCTTCTAAGAATAACATTGTGAGTAGTAGTGAAGAATTGTTAGAAGTCATAAATGAAATGCATGATGAATTGAAGAAATTCGATTCTAGGAACTCTACTCTTAAGAAAGAGGTGTCATCCCTTTCTAAAGAGATGATAAGTCTAAGAGAAGAGAAAGAAAAATTATCTTCATTGTTGTATGATGCTTCTCAAGACTTCCTCAAAGATGAAAATGAGAATTTAAAGAAGAAGATATTAGAATTGAATGGTACTATATCTAGACTCATGCTTGGTAAAGAAAAGCTTGATGAAGTGCTTTCTTGCCAAAGATTAAGTGGAGGAAAATCTAGTTTAGGATACTCTCCATTAGGCAAGCAAAAATCAAAATAGGACTTATTCATGAAAGCTTCATGTGTGAATGAAGCCTTTACTTCAAAGGTTAAAATCACACCCCCATTGAATGATAGCATGTCTAGAAATACTAATTCTAATGCTAATATAAGATTGAAGAATCCTAGAAATACTCATGCTTATATGCATGCTCATTCAAGGAATGCTTATGCACATGCTAGGAATAATCATCATGTGCATCCTAGGAACAATTTGTATACTCAAGACTTGCACACTACACAAGCATATCCTAGGAATTACAATCATAGCCATTTTAGAAATAATATGTATACTCATGATAATGCAAGCATGTATCATAGAAATTATCATCATACATTTTTTGAAGATGACATGTATATTCATATTCCTCACAATAGAAACATGTATCATAGGAACTCATATCCTAAGCATTATAGGCATGCACAACTAAAGACTCCTAGAAAATTCAATAACTATCATCCTAAAATTGTGCATTATCACAATGTCTATAGATCACCATATGCTGTTGAGAAAGTATAGATCCCAAAAGGAACCGTATTTTCAAAGACTAACCCCAAAGGACCCAAGAAATTTTGGGTACCTAAAAATGCCATTGTATATCCTTGTGTGATGTAGATATGTCTCCACACCAAGGAAAAAGGTAACTGTTGGTACCTTGATAGTGGATGCTCAAAACACATGACCGGTGATAAAAGCGTATTCAAGGAGCTAACTCTAAAAGATGGTGGACTTGTCACCATTGGAGACAACACAAAAATAAAGATCATCGGGCATGAAAATGTTGGTAATGATTTCTCAACCATAGATAATGTATTGCTAGTGCAAGGCCTTAAGCCAAATTTACTAAGTATTAGTCAACTTTGTGACAAAGGCAACAAAGTCACATTTGAGACCTCTCATTGTCTAGTTATAGACATTAAGAGTAACAAGATCAAATTTGTTGGCCATAGACATGAAAATGTCTATATAGTTGATTTGAAATCCTTGCATTCCGAAAATGAAAAATGTTTTTCTGCCATTAGTGAAAATCCATGGCTATGGCATAGAAGGCTTGGTCATATGAACATAAACTTGCTGAAAATCATTTCAAGAAAAGATTTAGTCATTTGACTTCCCAAAATCAATTTTGAAAAAAGACAAAGTATGTGATGCTTGTCAAATGGGAAAACAAACTAGTATTTCTTTTAAATCAAAGAATATAGTCTCAACTACTAGACCATTGGAACTTCTGCATATTGACTTATTTGGTCCAATTAGTACCATTAGTCTAGGTGGCCATCAATATGCTCTTGTTATTGTTGATGACTATTCAAGATATACCTTTGTTATTTTTATTTCTTACAAGGATGAAGCTTTCAAAGGATTTGAAAACTTTTGCAAAAAGGTTCAAAATGAAAAAGGAATTTGTATTTCAAGCATTAGAAGCGATCATGGAAAAGAATTTGAAAACCAAAGTTTTTCAAAATTTTGTGATGAAAATAGAATTGATCACAAATTTTCAGCCCCTAGAACTCCTCAACAAAATGGAGTTGTTGAGAGGAAAAATAGAGTTCTAGAAGAATTTTCAAGAACAATGCTTTGTGAAAATAATTTACCAAAATACTGTTGGGCTGAAGCAGTAAACACCTCCTGCTATATCTTAAATAGAATTTTAATTAGGTCTATGCTTGACAAAACACCGTATGAATTATGGAAAGGTAGAAAGCCTAATATCTCCTATTTTCGTACTTTTGGTTGTAAATGCTTCATCTTAAATAACAATAAAACTAACTTGGGTAAATTTGATTCTAAGACCGACGAAGGAATATTTTTAGGATATTCAACCTCTAGTAAGGCTTATAGAGTTTTCAACAAGAGAACTCTAGTGGTAAAAGAATCCGTTCATGTAACTCTTGATAAGTCTAACCCAATTAGAAGTAGAGAAGTTTATTTTAATGATGATGCATATTTTATTCCAAGAACGGAAACTCCTACTCCCATTGTTGACCCAAAGAAGAGTCCACCTCAAACAAATGGAGAGATGGAAACTCTCAAAGTAGACCAACTATCTACAAGTCGACAAGAGGATATTCTTCCCAAAGATTGGAGGTATGTAAACTATCACCCGATTGATCAAGTGATTGGTGATCCTTCACAAGGGGTAAGAACTCGTTCCTCTGTTAGAAATATTTGCAATTATATAGCTTATTTGTCTCCAGTAGAACCTAAGACATTTATAGAAGCTGAAAAGGATAATGATTGGATAATTGCAATGCAAGAAGAAATAAATCAATTTGAAAGGAATAATGTATGGAATCTACCCCATAGACCTAAGAATCATTCAATAACTGGAACTAAATGGGTATTTAGAAATAAGATGGATGAAAATGGAATAGTAACTAGAAACAAGGCTAGACTAGTTGCTAAGGGATATAATCAAGAAGAAGGAATAGACTTTGATAAGACCTATGCTTCTGTAGCTAGATTAGAAGCTATTCGAATGTTATTAGCCTTTGCATGCTTCAATAAGTTTAAGTTATTTCAAATGGATGTAAATTGTGCCTTCTTCAATGACTTTATAGAAGAAGAGGATTATTTTGAGCAACCTTTTAGATTTGAGAATCCTAGTCTTCCAAATCATGCCTACAAGCTTTCTAAAGCCCTATATAGGTTGAAGCAAGCTCCAAGGGCATGGTATGAAAGACTAAGTAAATTTTTGATTGACAATGACTTTGTAAGAGGTAAGATAGACACAACTCTTTTTATAAAAACTCATAAAAATGACACTATACTAGTTTAAATATATGTTGATGATATTATATTTGGTGCTACTAATGAATCTATGTGTCAAGAGTTTGCAAAGTGTATGCAAGGTGAATTTGAAATGAGCATGATGGGAGAGCTTACCTACTTCCTTGGACTTCAAATAAAACAACTGAAAGGAGGCATCTTCATCAATCAATCAAAGTACACTAAGGACCTATTAAAGAGGTTTTGGATGGAAAGCTCAAAGCCACTTGGAACACCCATGAACACTTCAACAAAACTTGATCTTGATGAAGGAGGTAAATGTGTAGAGAGCTTTGCTTTATTTGACTACAAGTATACCTGATATAATGTTCAGTGTATGCATGTGTGCTAGATTTCAAGCTAATCCTAAGGAATCACATGTAGTTGCAGTAAAAAGAATCCTTAGATATCTACAAGGAACTCAAATCATAAGATTATGGTACTCTAGAGATTCATCTTTTGAACTTGTAGAATATTCAGATGCTGAATTTTCTGGATGTAGGTTAGATAGAAAAAGCACAAGTGGAACATACTAATTCTTAGGTGCAATGTTAACCTCTTGGTATTCCAAGAAACAAAACTCAGTTGCACTATCAACCGTCGAGGCGGAATATGTAGCAGCTGAAAGTTGTTGTGCTCAAGTGTTATGGATAAAACAACAACTAGAAGATTATGGCATGATCTTTAAAAGTATCCCAATTTATTGTGATAATATTAGTACTATCAATCTAACTAAGATTCCTATTCGGAACTCTAGAACTAAACACATAAAAATTAGATACCATTTCTTAAGAGACCATGCTCAAAAAGGTGATATAAGACTAGAATTCATACCATCAGATGATCAAATAGCTGACATTCTTACAAAACCTCTAAGCGAAGCTAGCTTCTGCAAAATTAGACTATTAATGGGATTGTTAGATTATGATAAACTGATAGGTGCTTAAATAGTCATATTTAAGCCCCCTAATTTACACTTGTTAGACTCTTTACCTAGCTAATTATATGGATTTTACTTCATTTTCGTATTTTATGTGTTTTTCTCAGGACTTGGACAAAATATTAATAAATTTGAGCTTTTAGGAACAAAATGAAGTTCTGCCATCCAACAAGGTGCACTCGAGCGCACCTCATTGAGATCGAACGCAATTCCCCCACACTTAAACAACGCTTGTCCTCAAGCATACAATAACTCAAGTTCGTCACCTTTTCTCACCATCGTTCTTTCTTCTACCTTTACTCATCCTCTATAATCCAAATTATCATGCCTTAAAGATTTAAATCTAAAGACAAATAAGAAACGAACAATTTCTTAGTGTAAATTCTTATAAACCACACCATGAACAATCACCTCAATGATCTTCTCGAAATCAAAATGCAATAGGATCTAACACCCTCTCATTTGATTCACTCAATACGCTCAAAGTGTTTAGGGTATCGATGAACTCTCAAGTCAAAACATAGAAGATCTTAACCATAAGCTTGCTAATATATCACATCAATGGATTGAATTGAATGCAAAGAATCTAAGGGTCTTAAATGGGTTGTAACGGGGCTTAGGTAAGGTGTGATGAGAAGGAATTTTTAGGTGTTTTTGTCAAAGGAATTATACCAACTTATCCACACAAAGCACAACTCAATAACATCGAATGTTTTCTTTAATCAATTCACTTCTCAACAATTGAAATTGCACAACTCTTCTCTCTTTCTAGCCGTCTATATTTTTTTTTCTTTTTTTTTTCTTCTTCTCTTCTTTTTCTTCTTTTTTTTTTATATAGAGAAGAATTAAAGCACTTGTAACTTGAATCACTTTATTCCCAGTATCTTTCAATACTTTCAGAGATAATTTGAAGCTTTATGTGAATAAGCTAGTACGATCCTTTAATTCAAGGTTCAAAAGAGGGAAATCGACAAAAAAGGTCATGTGCATTAGATCCAGCACATTTTTCATTCAATCAATCATCATGAGCAATTAATCACTGTGTAGTAAATAATAATTCAACCATTCATGCTAATCCCTTATTACGCTTTAATTTATCTCAATAATTCACAATAATCCAGATCATTTAAGACAAGCATCAACAGAATCTAGAATTCAGAAGAGAAGGATCACAAACAAGAACTAAAGTATCACTTGGATTTTTGAAAGTTTTCTTGAAAAATGATGCAAAAATTGATCAAAATGGAGCCAAAAGTGAAGTTCAAAGTAAAATCAAATTCAAATTGATATGTCAGAGACCCTCCCCCACACTTAATCCACACATTGGCCTCAATGTATCAAAAATAAATGCTCAAAAGCTATAAAAGAACAAGAGTAAGTAGAAAACTCCTCTGAAAATGTTAAGCATCAACCAAGATATCAGTCATGTGCTTGGGGGTGAAGGTGGTGTGAATCCCATGTAAGCAAAGAAAGCTGTCATGTTTTGTCCATTCTGGCAACTTGGTCTTCGAGTCTTGCAAGCTGATTTAACAATTTCTATGGTTTGTTGCCCAATTCCAGGATTCAAGATTTTCCCTAAGGCTTGCCCACAGGTTACAAAAATCATCTTCTGCCAAATAAATTGGAAAGAAAATCAAATGCACTCCGAAAAATGATTAAAAAAAATCCTAAAAATAATCTGAATAAAAGAAAAAGGAATAAAATAAAGAAAACAAGGAAAGTAAGACAAAAAGTTGGGTTGCCTCCCAAAAGCACCGTTCTTTAACGTCTTTGGCTAGACGTTGTCGATTTATGGCTCTTGGAGAATGGTTGTGGACGATTGAGGATCAAATGTCCCCATGATGTAGTGCTTCAATCTATGCCCGTTGACCTTGAACGTCGCCTTGTTTTTCTTGTGTCGTATTTCAATGGCACCAAAAGGTGATACACTTATCACGGTGTATGGTTCAGTCCACCGAGATTTCAGCTTTCCCGAAAATATATGCATTCTTAGGACTTCCAGCAACCGTTCTTCCATTTTACCTGTCAACGAAGAAGATATTATAACAGGGAAAATATTTTTCTCTAGATAAGCATATTTCAAATGAGTAAGTAAAGTTTTCAATTCAGTTATTATTATTTATTCTTCTGGCACTTCTTTTCCCATTTCAAACTCAAAGTTCCTTGCTTCTTCTTGGATGACGAGTTCTTCAGTTGTAGCAGTCCCTTCAAGAGTGAAATGCCTGCTAAGTATAACTTTCAACTTATCATTATCAATTGGATCAAAGATTTCCTGCGCCAACGGGTCAATAACATCCATAACAAAAACGGAAGACACATCATTAGGGTACCTCATGGCATCATAAATATTGAATTTAATAATTTCACCATCAAATTCCATTGTGAGTGTACCATCATGCACATCAATTTTTGTCCTAGATATTTTTAGAAATGGCCTTCCTAATAACATTAGTGTTGAATTAGAATAGTCATCTTCTTCCATGTCAAGAACATAAAAATCAGCAGGAAAGACCAACCCATTAACTTGTACTAAGACATCCTCTAAGACTCATTCAGGATATACATTAGATCTATCAGCAAGTTGAATAATCACACCTGTTTCTTTTAATGGACCAATATTCAAAGATGAATAAATAGAGAGAGACATGACATTTATTGAAGCTCCTAGATCTAGCATTGCTCTCTCAATCCTAACATCACCTAGTTTGCAAGGGATAGTAAACACACCTGGGTCCTTACATTTTGGAGGTAATTTTTTCTGGAGGACGGCTGAAACATTTTCCCCCATACTTATCATTTCATTACCTTTCAACTTCCTCTTGTTGGTGCACAACTCCTTGAGAAATTTAGTATATCGAGGCACTTGTTTAATTGCATCCAGTAAAGGAATATTTACCTCAACCTTGCGAAAAGTTTTAAGAATTTCCTTCTCCTCCTCTTCTTTCTTGGATTTAGCCAATCTAGTAGGAAAGGGAGGATTTGTCACCAATGCCTTTCGTTGTTCACTATTAAGTCCTCTAGGCTGGTCAGTTTGAGGTTGAGGAGCAACTACTTCTTTTTCAATTTCTTCTCCACGTACTACCTTACTGGGTTCTTTCAACTCCTTCCCGCTTCTCAAGGTAACTGCACTAGCATTTTGTTTTGGGTTAACAATAGTTTGGGAGGGCAATTTACCTTGAGATTCCAATCAGTTCACAGAAGATGCCAGTTGACTCATTTGAATCTCCAATTGTTGAATGCTTATTCTTGTCTCCTATTGAAATTGTTGCGTGTTAGTTGCAAGTGATTTAACAATTTCTTCTAGAGACATACCTGAACTTGTGGAATTTTGTTGTGGTGGTGGAACAGGTGGTCTATGCTGAAAGTGTTGGAATTTTGGTCTTGCTCCATAGCTGAAATTGGGATGATCCCTCCATCCTGGGTTGCAGGTATTTGAATAGGGATCATATTGGCCTGGAAATCCTCCAGCTGCATTGGCATACTCATAGGAATCATCTCGAAGTGTAGGGCATATGTCAGTTGGACGATTGATGGTAGCATAAATCCCATAAGCTTTCACTTGTTAGATTGGATATTTGATTTGCAATGGAAGATATACTTACCTCATTCACCCTTATTGGAGATGTGTCCTGCCTGAATCCAAATTGTTGTGAGTTAGCGGCCATGATGGAGATCAATTCTCTAGCGTCACGAGAAGAACGAAGCATTAAAATAAATCTAATTAATACCAATCCCCGGCAATGGCGCCAAAAATTTGGTGGGTGTCGAATCCAACAAATTATAAAATTTTCACTCTCGAAAAACACAAATTGTAACAGTGATGAGTAAGGTCGTATCCACAAGGATTGGGTAGATTTATTTTAATGAAAATTGAAGCAAAGAAAAAAGGAGTTTGAAATTTCGGAGTGAAATAAAAGAGAAAGCAATTATAATCAACTAAAAACTAAGGAGAAATCAACATCAGGCAAATATCCAACCGAAGGTATAATTTCAGAATTGGTTCAGAGAATTGATCATAGATACAAGGATAAAATCTTCTATTCTTCACCAAATTGATTATAGTTGCTAACAAGCTCTAACAACCTATCTCTCCTTACTTTCTCGATAACCAAAACAAGCTCTTTGATTACTTCCCTTGTTAATAAACAACCCTAAATAAGCTCTTAGGATTTAATCTATCGACAGCATTAATAATTAGAAAGACTACCAATTCTAGCCAACAAATACACAAGCTCGATTCATTTAGACTAGGTTATATATCTCTATAACATAAATCAAAAATCTGGTTATAATCAACTTTGTTATTTTACCACTAATATTAGAACGTTTAAACAATTATGGATTTAAAGTTCTAAATGGAAATTTATTGACCTGATAATTGAACAACAGACCCTTTGCATCAATCAACCAAGACAATAATTGATAATAAACACAGAAGATATATAAATAGAGAATAAATAAAAGAGCAATGAAAATTATTTAGATCTCACAATTCTTGAAGAACCAAGACTTCAATTATCCTTCAGTTGGAAGAAAAGTATTTAGCTACTCATAATTAAAAGAAAACCCTAAAGAAAAGAGAAGAGGGATTTTCTATTCAACAGCCGCGTCTTCTATCCGAGCTTCCTCTTTTCTTTCAGCTAGGGTTAGTATTTATAACTTTCAAAACCCGCGGGCTGGCGCTGTAGCTCCAAGTTTCTGTCCCATCTTCACATATTATCACCATTCTGGCGCTGCAGCCTCAGTTTTCTGGCGCTGCAGCTCCAAGTTTCTATCCAATCTTCACAAATCTCTTGATTTTGAATTCAATTTGATTTAACTCCTCAATATACTCTACAAAATACGAAACATAATCAAAATCCAAGATTTAAGCAATTATAACTATTAAAACATGAGAAAATATAACAAACGTATAGATATTATGAACTCTTATCAAGCGCACAAGGACAAGAGTGCACTTGAAGAAAGCTCGAGCGCACACCTGTGCTCGAGCGCAACCCGCATACGCTCAAGCGTAATTACTCCAAAGGTGGCAGAAGGCAGAATTGGAAAGAAGTTCTCTGACTCCAAATAGGAATTAGGGTTTCGGGACCCTATAAATAGCCTTGTAAAAACACATAATAGATCATCTTTTGTTCTAGACTTGAAGTAGAGAGCTTAGGAGAGGAATTGAAGACTCATCTCCCGAGTTTTCTTCGGTTTTACTTTTCAGTTTTTATTTTCATAATGTTTAGCATGCTTATTCTACTTAGCATGTGTAACTAAACACCTATATGGCTCGATTGAAGCCCTAGTTATGCTTTTCCACATATCTATTCATTGACTATCTTTGCTATAACCTTGTCTGAATGTTTAACTTGATTAATACCTGTTTGTATTTAAATTCCTCGTATATGTGTGCCTGATCAACATATGCATGTGGTATGGATAGGTTAGTTGGATCAATTTGGATGACCGAGTCCTGGGTTCGACATTAGTAACAAGGGATATCCACACCGGATTCCCGGGTTAATCAACATGAGAAACCGAGAGCAGACCAAGCCCTAGGTCTTGTGTGGTTGCAAATCTCCACAGCCCTCATGCTCTCTTAAGGAACAACTCAGTATATACCCATGCTGAATCCCTTAAGAGAGAAAAGAGTTAGAGTATACACCATGCCTAACTCGTTGCATATGGAGATCAATAGCCTAAGGTGTGGACCAAGCCCTTAGGTTGGCAACCATTAGATATTCATAATAAGGCTAGATCATTGAAACTTTACTTAGTGGGAAAGTATAATTAAGGTGGATATCATAGTCCTATATTCTCATTATTGTTATTCACTCATAATCAACTATTATTTCTCTTTTCAAACTTGAAGAAATTAGTCCTATAAAGAAATTCACCAATCCCTATGGAAATGATCTCGCACTTGCACACTGTGCTACCACAGACCTTGTGCACTTGCAAGTAAAACGAGTGCGATTATTTGCATATTAATATAAGTAGATAATCGGCACAACAAGTTTTTGGCGCCGTTGCGGGGGATTGCGCTAAATTTCCTTTTAGTGTAAATTTTTCATTTAATTATTGTTGTTTTTAAAATTATTATCTCATAACCCTAATTTTCTTTTTCTCTATTTCAGGTACTCCACTGTGCCGCTTGTGATTGAGTGCACCTTCCTGTGCGATCGAGCGCAATTGAGGCAGAGAGTGCTCCAAGCAGCAATGTCTGACTGCTGAACTCACATATCAGCCACCAATTCATGTACGGACGTCGGTCCAAGAATCCAGCAATCCTTTCCTTTGATAGTGAGCTTGAGAAATCTATCTGACAAAGGTTTAGAGATAACTCAGAAGAAATAGGAGAGGGGAGTGAGGAAGAGATACCAATGGCAGAACAAATAGCTGAACCACAACCCCCTGAACGAAGGCCGATGAAGCAATCCTTCATCCCACAGAACCTCGAACAACCGTCATGCATTGCGTATCAACCCGAGGTGGAAGAAAACTATTACATATCGCCGTAGATACTCAGTGCACTAACTCACTTTAGGGGTACGCCTAGTGAGGATCCTCATCTACACCTTCGAGAGTTCTTCGACCTCTGCAAATTCCAGCACATCCGAGGATTAGATCAAGAAGGAATAAGATTAATTTTTTTCCCTTTTTCCTTGAAAGATAATGCTAAATTATGGTATAATTTTTTGCCTGTAGTTTCCATCCACACTTGGGAGGAGTTGGTGAGAAAATTTCTAAAAAAGTTTTTCCCAGCCCAGAAGACACGGCAAATGAGGAAAGAAATACAATCCTCCCAACAAAAGGATGGGGATCTGTTCTTTGAGGCATAGGGACACTTCAACGAGCTACTACTCAAGTGCCCACACCACAATCTACCCAAGGACGAACTGGTACAAGCTTTTTATGAGGTTTAATTCTAACAAAAATATTGTTGATTCAGGTTGTGGAGGAGTGCTGATAGAAAAGAGCAGCGAAGAAGCGATGGAACTATTCGAAACCCTAAGCGAACGTACACAGCAGTTCTCCTCACGAGGTAGACACATAACCAAAAGTAAGGGTGTGTATGAGGTAAGCATGAATGGAGGATCATCTCCTCAAATAGCCACCATGGAAAGAAAAATTGACCTATTAGTGAAAGCCATGGCCGCTCAGAACACCTCGACTAATCCATCAGCTGCACCACTCCAAGTATTTACCATTTGCTCATAGTTTGATCATGATACTGATACTTGTCCTTTTTATTCATCTGCAGATCATGAGCAAGAAAATTTTATGGGTCCAAACAATTATCTGCCAAAGAACAACCCCTATGCCAACACATAAAACCCTGGATGGCGGAATCACCCGAACTTTTCATGGAGCAACAACCAAAACAATCAAGGGTAGCAAAGAACTTTCCAACCAGCAACCCAACTTGCCCCTGAACCAAAGAAGAATGACCTTGAAAGCCTGGTGAGACAATTAGCGACTCAGCAACAACAGATCCTAAATAAACATGAACAATTCATGGAAGAGTCAAAGCAGTTTCGGACTAAAATGAGGCAGATCACTGCCAAGCACAAGCAAGCCATTCAAGGACTAGAGGTGCAATTGGGGCAGTTGGCCAAGGAATTGAGTACCAGAAAGCAAGGAGAACTCCCGGCCCAACCACTGCCTAATCCAAGAGGACACCAACAGCTAAATGTTATAACAACCTTAAGGAGCGGAAAGATCATGGGCACCGATAGACCTGCACAAGCATCTCCAAACACAACCTCTAAGGTAAAGGAAATAGAAAAGGTAAATACACCTCCACTTTTTCCTCAAAGGTTAGTTAAGCCTACAAAGGAAACTAAAATGATTGACATATTTGAAACCTTGAAAAAGGTAGAAATAAATATTCCTTTATTAGAGGCATTAAAACAAATACCTACTTATACTAAATTTTTAAAA
The DNA here is from genome assembly GCA_023935145.1 of Bretschneidera sinensis. Classification (NCBI taxonomy): domain Eukaryota; kingdom Viridiplantae; phylum Streptophyta; class Magnoliopsida; order Brassicales; family Akaniaceae; genus Bretschneidera; species Bretschneidera sinensis. The sequence continues at coordinate 12,219,740 of CM043700.1, read as the reverse complement.
GAATACTACACTAACAAACGGAAGTTTCAGGAACATGAGACTGTAGCTTTGACTGAGGAGGTAAGTGTTGTATTATCGAGAAAATTGCCACCTAAACTTAAAGATCCTGGTAGTTTCACTATTCCTTGCAGGCTAGGTGACCAACTATTTGAACGTGCATTATTGGATCTAGGAGCGAGTGTTAATTTGCTACCTTACAGTGTATTTGAGACACTAGGGTTGGTAGAACTCTAACCAACCTCCATTACGTTACAATTAGCTGATAGAAACATCAAATGGCCTAGAGGTATCCTCGAGGATGTTTTGGTAAGAGTAGGTAAATTTATTTTACCTGCTAATTTTATTGTGTTAGACACAGAGGAGTGCTAGATGCCTGTACCACTCCCTATCATTCTAGGGAGACCATTTATGATCACTGCTGACACAAACATTAATGTACAAAGAGGTATTGTCACAATGAGAGTAAATGATGAGGAGATGGAGTTTAAAATCTTTAATACCATAGACCCCCCTGAGACTAGTGATAAGTGTCATAATGTAAACTTCATACATGGTTTTAATGAGAAAGTGTCTAAAGCCCAATTCACTGATCCATTAAGGACTATCCCCTGCCATGCCACTACAAGATTAGATAGTAGGCCAGAAAAAGATAAGGTAAACTCAAATACTCATGGAGCTATGCATACCCTCAAGATCATACCCAAACTCTCAAGTAAGTATAATGTGGCACTTACTAACATTGTTTCTCCTTGTTTTAAAGACCAGGCACCACAATTGGAAACAAAGCAGCTATCCAATGCACTAGACTCACCTGATAAGGGCCCTAAGTGCCCTCTTCACAAAACATAGCCACCATAGAGAGCACTTGAGCAAATCCAATTGCTTAGTTTATAGCTCAAGTGCCTCTATCATGGTAAGTGGTACTGAGGCCACTATAAATTGGTAAGACTGTATCATTTCCGTATTTTTTGCTTTTCCTCATTTCTTTATGCTTTTTACAATATATCAAATTTCTAGCATGCAATCGAGCGCATACCTCATGCGCTCGAGCGCCACCTCGCCCTGCGTTGCGAACGAGTGCAATACTTTATGCACTTATGCATCATGCGATCGAGCGTACTCAGCCAATGCGCTCGAGTGCAATCGGGGCAGGGAGTGCACACACATATTATACACAGCTTCCTTTCTTTCTCTCATTTACGCTCTAGAGCACCATACACCCTAAAAATCGCACTTGCTTCCTCTCGCCCTAAGTCGTGCAAGATCACTGCACTCAAGCCTCATCCACCACTTCACCACCTAAAACCACCACCGATCCACCACATTTCCTTGCATATACGTTACCCTCCTCCACACACAAGGTATACACACATTCCTTTTGGTTTGATGTTTCTTAAATACTCACACACATGACATTTGAACTTCAATATGCACATACATTATCTAGATATATGTTATTCTTGTGTATTGATCTGGTATCCTTACATTTGTAAGAGGTTTGAATCAAGGGTATGAAACGTTCTACAGCTTCTGGTTTTGGTGCACATCAAGTGTTCGACAAAGTGCCTGACCGAGTGTGATCGAGCGCTAGGTATCAACGATCGAGCGCATTACTCCTTGTGCGATCGAGCGTATAATACCAAGCAATTGAGCGCAATTTTGACAGTAGTACTTACCCAGATTCTGAAAACAAGGCTTCCATATCCCGAGCTGTAAGCAATCATCATCCGACATCCCGGCCCAGCTTCGAACAGCGTGAGGTACTACTTGAGACTACATTTAATATCGAAGAGGACTTCAAGACTTTGGACGCCATGAGGTGGGCAGTCCAAGAATTCAAGCGCCGAGGACTTAAGTGGCTATTTAAGCCGGCCTGCTCGACAGCATATATTCGATTCGTGGTCAGTTTCTACGAGAACCTGACCTATGACTGCACCAAGCCAGAGATCCTATCTTCTTCAGTACAGGGTCGATTCATCGAGTTGACAACCACTGACATAGCCAGCTCTCTACACTGCTGCGATGAGTCCCCACCCGAGGACAGCCACATAGAGGAGCAGCCTGACTCATTCCCACTCTCACACATTATTGAAGACATGTGTGCGGGGCAGTATGCTGACCGTTACAACAATGCGGGGAGCCAGTCGAGGTTGCCACCCCGTCTATGGTTCATTGACTCAGTCCTACAGCGGAATGTGTGTCCCCTTAGGCACAAGACACAGAGGTGAGATCAGTTCTTACAAGCCCTCTATGCTTTTCACCAGGGTCATTGGTACTCCATCCCAGCGGTCATATGGAGTCAGATTCACAAGTTTTGGGATGGGGTACATAATCTACAGACAACCATAGCTAATACTTAGGGTCTTCTTTTCCCCTTCTTGCTCAGTCATATCTTCAAGAAGAAGGGAATTCGAGGATCTTCTGTAGATGGCCCGGTTAGTGACCATCCTTTCTTTGGGAGAGCACAGTAGAGCCTCAGCTAGTCACACATGCCTCGAGGACCCCGGGCACAGATTCCTCCCGCCAAGCCTAATGTCAATGATCCACTAGTGGATGATCCGATGGAGGCCAAGCATCCACCGGTGAGCCCTTCATGGGAGGGGGATCATACAGACATGGGCTCCATGGAGTATCAGCATCTCCTAGACGAGTTATCTTCTTTCCGCTGTGAGCTATCCGACATTTATCGAGAGGATCGTGAGGCAGCTCATTCGATCTATCTGTGGATCGATAGGTTAGAGGCACAATTCACATGACAGGAGGCGATGCTGCAGGCCATCCCTGACTGTTTACCTCCTGCACCCAATACCTTCTCGACTGCACCCACTGATAATCAGCAGTGAGGAGATACGACGTATGGCTGAAGACGTTAAACTTAGCGCTCATGGGAGGCACCCCAGACATATCCTTTTTCACTTTAGTACTTTTCGTTTATTTATAATCATATTTACATGTCTACTATTTATATTTTGTTTTCCGGAGCAACGTTTGTTTTCCTTTGTCAGGTACTTAGTGCATGCATCCAGTTCAAGTATGGGGGTGTACACAAGCAATCAAACAACCTAGTTCGCCATCTCCCAGGTCAGATCTTTCCATGCCACACACATTGGGGACAATGTGCATTTTAAGTTTGGGGGTAGTGGGAGATGCTAGATACTATCACACACGCACTTAAAACACATGCGCACACACTAAGTCCCAGTTTTTTTAGGAAGACAAATGCATATTCTGTTGATAAACAAAAATTTTGGTTAAATTAAAAAATTTTGATAACACTTCATTAGTAAGCTTAAAAACTAGAACATATAGTCTTGCAATACGAGTTTTACAAAGTTTAATTACCTACCTCAAGGCACCTAAGAACTCACGAATTTGATCCAAATTTGCACAAGCACATTTAGCACGCATTTGTGTGGGGTATGACATATAATTCTTCTGTATTGTTTCCATTACCTAAACTATAATCGGATAACTTGTTGAAAAGAACCCTTTGGCATAATAAAAATAAAGAAAAATAATCATCATGCAAAAAGAAATTCAAAAAGCTTCTAAAAATCATTAAAAACTTTTCACTGAGTAACTGGGCCTCTTAGCTCAGTAAGCATTGAGTGTTCACGTCAAAATGTGGGAAATAAGCCCTTAATGATCATAATGGAAATTTTCACTGAGTAACTGGGCCTCTTGCCTCAGTAAGCATTGAGCGTTCAGATCAAAAGGTAGGAATTTCATTAAAAAGTATAAAAACCTGTTAGTTCTGTAGCTTTTTTTACTCGAGTTAGTAAGTCCTTAGGGGTGTTCTTACACCTAATGCCCTAAAACCATCTGGTTTGGGAGTCATTAGCCAAACACTCGTTACAAGGGTCAAATAGAAAGCTCGATGGAACTCAACATGGCAAAGATCGCATGATAAAAGAAAAAGAAAAACAAGTATTATGCCATTTTGTTCTCTTTAACAAGAAATTCGATAAAGATTTGGGCACCAAAGCACTATACACTACAATTATATGGAAGTCTCATCTTATATGTACTAACTTATCACACACAAATCAAACTTGCGATGCTCTAAGCCAACCTTAGGTAAGAAACATAAAACTTTTGAAAGTCCTCTTACAATCCAAAATGTGTTTTTATTTTAAGCTTACTCATGAACAGTTATCATAGTTTTTATGCACAACTCAAATTTTTGAGTATCATGAAAATGAATTTATCTTTCAACGTTTTGTTTTAGCATAGTCTTTAGTTTTGTATTGTTAAGGGACTAGCAATATGTAAGTGTGGGGGTGTGATAGGTGCTTAAATAGTCATATTTAAGCCCCCTAATTTACACTTGTTAGACTCTTTACCTAGCTAATTATATTGATTTTACTTCATTTTCGCATTTTATGTGTTTTTCTCAGGACTTGGACAAAAAATAATAAATTGGAGCTTTTAGGAGCAAAAATGAAGTTCTGCCATCCTGCAAGGTGTGCTCGAGCGCACCTCATTGAGATCGAGCGCACAAGGACAAGAGCGCACTTGAAGAAAGCTCGAGCGCACACCTGCGCTCGAGTGCAACCCGTATACGCTCGAGCAAAATTACTCCAGAGGCCACAGAAGCCAGAATTGGAAAGAAGTCCTCCGACTCCAAATAAGAATTAGGGTTTTGGGACCCTATAAATAGCCTTGTAAAAACACATAATAGATCATCTTTTGTTCTAGACTCGAAGTAGAGAGCTTAGGAGAGGAATTGATGACTTGTCTCCCGAGTCTTCTTCGGTTTTACTTTTCAGTTTTTATTTTCATAATGTTTAGCATGTTTATTCTACTTAACATGTGTAACTAAACACCTATAGGGCTCGATTGAAGCCCTAGTTATGCTTTTCCACATATCTATTCATTGACTATCTTTGTTATAACCCTGTCTAAATGTTTAACTTGATTAATACCTGTTTGTATTTAAATTCCTCGTATGTGTGTGCCTGATCAACATATGCATGTGGTATGGATAGGTTAGTCGGATCAATTTGGATGACCGAGTCCTAGGTTCGATATTAGTAACAAGGGATATCCACACCGGATTATCGGGTTAATCAACATGGGAAACCGGGAGCAGACCAAGCCCTAGGTCCTGTGTGGTTGTCGATCTCCACAGCCCTTATGCTCTCTTAAGGAACAACTTAGTATATACCCATGCTGAATCTCTTAAGAGAAAAAAGAGTTAGAGTATACACCATGCCTAACTCGTTGCATAGGGAGATCAATAGCCTAAGGTGTGGACCAAGCCCTTAGGTTGGCAACAATTAGATATTCATGATAAGGCTAGAGCATTGAAACTTTACTTAGTGGGAAAGTATAATTAGGGTGGATATCGTAGTCCTATATTCTCATTATTGTTATTCACTCATAATCAACTATTATTTCTCTTTTCAAACTTAAAGAAATCAGTCCTAGAAAGAAATTCACCAATCCCTGTGGAAATGATCTCGCACTTGCACACTATGCTACCATAGACCTTGTACACTTGCAAGTAAAACGAGTGCGATTATTTGCATATTAATTTAGGTAGATAATCGGCACAACATAAACTGAATGTCTAATTGCTTCATCATTCATCATTTTGCATACTTGACATCTAGTTAATGAATATTAATCCTTATTTAATATCTCCCTCACTCAAGATGGCATAGATAAACAAATTTCGTGCTAAGACTCAAGAATGAAAATTTTCTCAAGAGTCCAGTCGACTGGTAAGGCTATCCCAATCGACTAGTTCAACTAAACCTTGTTTGGAGCCAAAATTTTGAAATTCAATTATCACCCCAGTTGATTGGTAAAAACTACCCAGTTGACTGGTATCTCTCTGCTTATTCTTTCAGTTGACTGGTATGCAAAACTGTTCATCTTTGCAAAGGACCCAGTCGACCGGTACCCTTACCCCAGTCGACTGGTATCGCGATTCTATAAATAGTCTCTTCATTTTTTCCAGATTTTCACGCCATTTTCAAAAACCCTAGCTTTCTCTCTCCACAAAATCTCACCATTTTGATCCAAAAACCACCAAAACACTAACAAACACATCGATCTACTCATCCCCAACATCTATTTAAATTTTTACGGTTGAAATCCACCATTTCCTCTCAAAACGCCTTTTACCCAAAAACTCTTTTTCCTAAAAATAACCGATAGAATCCAAGTTAAATACACCGCTGGGGGACCAAATGCGCCTACAAGGCCAAGGTCCACCAAATCCACTGTTCTAGATTCGAGGGGCAAAGGCATGGCAGGCTCATCCAGCAAAAAGCCCATAACAGAGCTTGACAACACTCTGTTCTCCAGCCCAGCGGCAAAGGCCAGGTATAATTCCGTTATCCGGCACAAGAAAATCATGACGGGTAGAGTTGTCGATTTCAACTCTATTCATCATGATAATTTTGACATATTACCTGCCTTCGAAGCTATACACTTAACCCCACTGATCAAGGTACATGAGAAATACTACCCCAGATTGATTCACCAATTCTATGCGAACTTGGTGAAACCCAGTCCATTGGCTCTGACGTTCAGAACCAGTGTCATGGGTGTGGAGTTTGAGGTCAATACTGGCTTTTTTATGAGCGTTTTGAGAATCTCTGTGGGAGGGATCCAATAGAGTCTAGATGGATGGCCATACAATTTCGAGATTGAGAAGGCGTGTCAGATCGTTAGGGGCGACCCTACCTATCTATTCAGACCCACTACATTTCACACATGTAGTGATATGCCCCTAGACTCGAAATTGTTCAATCTCATCGTGAGTTGGACTATCCACCCGAGACTACGGAGTCGGGGGTATCTATCAAAAATAGATACCATATTGATTTGGTGCCTTAAAACTGGGCACCACTTCAATATATACCCCCTAATGCTTGCCAACATGATTAATGGCAAAGCGAGCGACTCTAGATGTCTTCCCTACAGGATGCTCATCACGCTCATACTCTAACACTTCTAAGTGCCTCTCCCTGCCTCTGAGGCTTAGGATTTCAGGCCCAAAGACATCATCAATGTCTCCTCGCTGAAGAAGATGGAATGCATGGTCCGCGACAGTTTCATTTACTCCAAGGCCGGGAAGCACATTCGGATTAGAGATGATGACAGTAATGATGATGAAAATGCTGCTACTACTACTGAAATGGATATGGATGCCTGAGCACCTCCTCTGGGTGACTCAAAATTTGGTCAAGCTGGATACGATGATCTACTTTAGGCTATCACGAGCCTCCAGCTGACCATGAAGTTCGGATTCCAGACCTTGAGCTCCTCCATTGAGACCCTCTGAGATGACTTCGAGCTGCATCGAGAGTTCACTAGCTGAGATTCGTGATCTCATTCGTGATGGCTCAGACTCTCCTGCTCCATGAGTCATATTACTATCTTCCTTTCGAGATGTATTTTTTCATAAACTTTTTCATTGTTCTTAGCACGGACATATTTTCATATTTTTATGTCATTTTGAACTTCTGCATGGCTCTACGAAGCCTGTACTTGTATAAAAATTTTATATATATGCTGATACCTTATGATTAGACCTGTGTCCTGTACTCGTTCTATATAAATGAAATTTAGTTGCATGCTTTATATCACTTTATATTCGTTAAAAGCTTTATAACTGCTTCTACATGTATGGGAACTTTCGGTTCTTCTCGGGAAGGCTTTCAAACTCCGAATGATGTCAAATTTTCGCATACAAGTTTGTTTGTACATTCTCTTGATGACTATAGTCGTATGTAGCTTATATTTTAGTTTCAAGCCCCTTTTCACTGTTGTCAAAACGGGAGAGAAAAATGAGAAAATGTGAAAACCTAATGAAAACTCAAGATACTACATAAATTTAGGGGGAGCAGTGCTCTAAAGATATTGGAATATGATTGTATATGTTGAGTTGCTTGGTTAGGTTGAATATAAACTGCTTTTGATCTTTTATATGTTAGTTTTGTTCAAAAAACAGAGGAGACTCTGCCCAATTTTTTTTTCAGAAAACCAACACTTAGTTTTTATTAACAATTTTCTCTCATTAGTTTTGTCATCATCAAAAAAATGGGAGATTGTTGATCCTAACCTATAATTTAGTGATGACAAAACACAACTCTTATAATACTAACGATGCTATCTAAGTGTATTAAGCAATAAGAGCATTCAACTAAAGGAACAAGGTGCAAGAACTCAACCCGAATCAAACACCAAGTGAAGACAGAAGAACTAGTATAGGTCTAAGGTATTGAAACAAGCTGTAAGTCTCACTTGTTTAGGTAATTAGCTTGTCCAATGGCTATTTTAGAAAAAGTATTTTAACATAACCTCTTAATCAAATGTTTTTAAAGTTAAAATCTATTCAACACATGAAAATTGGGTCGTTAAAGCAACCCAGTCGACTGGGTACTTATACCAGTCTTCTGGTATAAAGGTCAGTATGTTCCCAGTCGACTGGATGCTTCATACCAGTCGACTGGTGTTTTGGTCAGAGATTTTTCAGTCGATTGGTAAGACATATCCAATCGACTGGTAATCTGGGCAGAAGGTTTCCAGTCGACTGGTAAGTCATACCCAGTCGACTGGTACCTTCAACACCCTTAAAATGTGATTTTTAAATAGGACCCAGTCGACTGGTACTAAGACCCAGTCGACTGTTAGTTCAAAAAATATGACCATTGAGACGGGAGATTTTGGTACAAATTGTACCAAAATGGACAAAATCAGTTACAAACGGGCATATTACATCAAGGCTATATAAACCCATTCTATTAAGCATTTAAAAATATAGTATTACACATTCAAACAAGTTTTTACTTATTGATACTCCAAAAGCTGTGAAAAAATTGATTGTTGAGCCATTCTTCAAGCTTTACCTAGAAAGAGAGATATTATTTAGTTGTATAAGCTTCCATTGTTGTCTTTATACTGTTTTCTTTACAATATTTATTGTAAAGGGATTTTCTTCCGAAATGAAGGGGTTTTTGCTTCCGAAAGGAAGGGGTTTGCTTCCAAAAGGAAGGGGTTTGCTTCCAAGAGGAAGGGATTGTAAGGTTTGTTCAACACCTGTGAAATTGCACGACTAATTTTCTTAGTGGAGTACTTCAAAGAGATTCTTTGAAAAGAGTGGATGTAGGGTCGGAACGATTCCGATATTGCCGAACCACTATAAACTGAATTTGCATCCTCTATTCCTTAATCTCTTTATTTACAGTATATATTACTTGTTATATGCTTGTTGGGTTATTTGTTTTAATAAACTTGTGTTTTAATCCGCAAAAAGTTTTTAAAACCCAATTCACCCCCCCTCTTGGGTTGAAACCTCAGTCTACAATGATGATGTTTAGCATCAAAACCATGTGTAACTAAACTCTTAGTAAGGGCTTGATTGAAGCCCTAAATTATGTTTACTCAATAATTCAGTTTTGGCGTCTTTGCGATATTTATGTTGTGATGCTTAACTTGATTTATGCCTATTTTTCTTTAAATTCCTCATATGTGTTTGCCTGATCGACATGTGCATGTGGTATGGATTAGTTAGTTGAATCAATTTGGATGACCGAGTCCTAGGTTTAACAATAGTAACAAAAGAAATCTATATCGGGTTCTTGGGTTAATCAACATGGGAAACCGAGAGTATATACCATACCCTAGGTCTCATGTGGTTGTCGATTTCCACAGATCTTATGCTCTCTTAAGGAACAACTCAGTATACACCATGTTGAATCCCTTAAGAAAGAAAAGAGTTAGAGTATACATCATGCCTAACTCATTGCTTAGTGAAATCAATAGCTTAAGGAGTATACACCTTGCCCTTAGGTTGACAAACATTAGATATTTATAGTGTGATTAAAGCATTGACATGTTGTTTTATTATGATAGCATGATTAGTGGTGGATATCAAGTCTCTACGCTTTTATCATTATCGATTCAAACTCAATATTTATTTCTCTCGTTTTATATTACAAAACTAATTCTAAATCGAACTTTACCAATCCCTGTGAAGATGATCTCGCATTTTGCATACTATACTACTAAGTTGACCTTGTGCACTTGCAAGTAAAACTGTTCGATTATTTGCTTATTAATTTAGGTAGATTTTCGCACAATAGCCACCCTCGAGATAGTGTTGTCACATTATGAAAATCTCAGCGCGACACATATATGCAACAATAAAAATAATACCAATTGAAATTTTTACATCAATCCTCAACCCTCAACAGGGGAGATATATCATTCTGATCTTGACTTAAACATTATATACAACGTAATATGCATGAATATTTACAAATAATTTTTTAATTTTATTTTCTCATTAGTCTGAGGATGTGGACATGCACGTGGCTTACAGATAATGACTTCGTCTGAATCTCAATTCACCAAACTATATGTCCTGCCTGCTACCTGAAATCATTGTACAATGAGGAGTGAGCTTCACAAGCTTAGTGAATTAAATTTACTAGACGTATTCAATTTTTATACTCCTAGTTACATCTTATAATTCAATTACTTCAAAAAAAATCTTTCGATATTCATTCATCTTTTTCCTCAAATAATTCAATAACGATATTCTGTAATCACTACTCAATTTCATAATTCCTCTATTATACAATCTCTTCTTAAGTCACTCATCAGACATATTTCCATATTTCTTCCTTAGCATATTTGTCTCTCTGTGAGACTTATTCCTCTATCAATAGATTTACAGTCATAAATAGTACTTTAACATATCAAGCAATAACAATCAATATTTAAAGCAAATGCAATGTGTGAAGTTAAATGTTATTATTATTGGGAACATCTTCCCACATGTCGACATGTTTTTATTTTAGACCAGCTGCTTTCCCAGTTCTTTCATTCTCATTTAGACCGGCTGCTTTCCCGGTTCTTTCATTCTCATTTAGACTAGCTATCTTCCTGGTTCTTTTATTCTCATTTAGATCAGCCACCCTCCCGGTTCTTTTATTTCCAGTATATACCAGCTGTCACGGTTTTCATTTAGACTGATTGCTTTCCCGATTCTTTTATTTTCATTTAGACCAGCTGCCTTCCTGGTTCTTTTATTTCATGCGTATGCATATAAATAATTATATGAAATATACATATGAACAATAATATAGAAACAAGTATGAATTCAAACATTTAAATTAGTTATCCTGATTATTCTCAAATTATTATTTGAAAAATTCCACTAAATTTCTCTCCTCATAAATCATATCAAATCATCAACCATAGCTTGTCAAGATCCATTAAATTTTCTCTCCTCATAAATCATATCAAATCATCAATCATAGCTCACCAAGAATTTCATTTATCACCTTTATTATTAAATCAACTCATTATTCCAATAATATTATTTCTCATAAAATAATTCTCTACACATCCACTATTCCTATCATACCTATCAACCAACTTTCATCTATCACCAAATCATAAGTTAAGGATTTATTCAAATACTATCACTATATTTTTCATATTTATCTTGATTACTTAAAGTAAATCTAACTCACCACATAGCACTTAGAGCTACCCGTGGATCACCTCCTTGCCTTTCCTGTTCCTCTCAGCAATTTTCTTCAGTTGCTGATCATCAACACTCGACATAATATTTATGTTAAAAAATTTTAATTTATTCTTCAATTCCTTAATAAACACCCTTTGAAAATTCTCACATTGAATTCTGAGAAATTTCGTGTATGCTAGATCTCAAAAATAAAACTCATGTTATTACCTTCTGTTTTTCTTAGAGCTTCTCATGACTCTCTATAAAATTCTCCCATAAACCCCTTAAAAATTTTACTCTTTCAACTTTCTTTTCAGTCCCCAAATGTTTAAAGAAATAGAGTAGTTTGTATTTGACGAAATAAGAAAACCAAAGATTTGGTAAGAAATAATTAAAGTAAAGCAATATATATATATATACACACACACACATACAAATTGCATTAGTCAGCCCTTTACCCCCCTTAATCTTTGCCATGTCCACCTGTTCTGTCTAACATGCATTTGCATGTTAGACAAGTGTTTGCGAGGTGTGGTTTTTTTTTTTTATTTTACTTTTAGTTTTCATTTTTCTTTTTCTTTTCTTCATGCTGTCCACGAATTTTTTTTTCAAGAGAATTATTTTATTCAATAATAATTCTTTCACATACATATTATTTTAATTTCATATTATATTTATTAAATTACTTCTTTACCCTTACTTTACGAATACAGGTATTACAATAACGTACTAAAGATGCATGAATATCTACAATTTTTTTTTCTTCTCTAAGTGTGAGGATGTGGACCACGAGACTTACAGATAATAACTCAGTCAGAATCTCAGCTCACAAATTTATCTATCCTGTCTGCTATCTGAAATTATTTAACAATAAGGAGTGAGCTTCACAAGCTCAATGAATTAAATTTACTAAAAGTACTTGATTTGTATACTTCTAGTTATATTCATTCATTGTTAATTAGTATAATTAATGATCTATCTCTTCTCACATTCTAATTCAATCATTTATCAATTTCTATTACTAAATAAATTTTTAGGTTATCCTCTTTCAATACATATAACTCATATATTTTATCAATTTAAAATTTTCAATTTAATATCATCATAAAGTTCACATCATACAAACAATCAATAATATTTTTCTTTATTATATCATCTTTTCTACTTATTTATCATCAAAATTCTCTCATTATGAGACTCATCTATCTATCAATAATTTAATAATCAAAACTAATTCTTTACTATCTTAGTCATTAATAATAAATACCAAAAACAAATATATGCATGAATTTAAATTTTCTTTCTTTCTTTCTCATCAGATCATTTCATATTATCACACGGGAACATCTTCCCACATGTCGACATGTTTCAGCAAGACTAACTACTTTCCTAGTCTTTTCAGCCAGACCAGCTACCTTTCTAGTCTTTTAAACCAAACCAGTTGCCTTCCCAGTCTTCCTTTTTATGCATATGAGCAATGACATGCAAACAAGCATACATCAAAGCATTCAATTCAACTAGCTAGCTCTTTCTCAAAATTATTATTTTTATCATATTTATTAAATTGTTTCCTCATATATCATATCAATTTTTAATCATATTTTCAGAAATTTCATGTAACTTCTTAGATATTTTTCATTAATCCATCATTTTTAAAATATAAATTCTTATATAATTAATATTTGATATACTATTTAATCCCTAATCAATAAATCAATCAATTATCACACGTAATAGAAAATACATTATTAAATCATTATAATTCAATAATTTATTCAAATATCATAAATTTATATTTTTATTGGTCTTAATTACTAAAAGTAAATCTAACTCACTACTTAGCATTTAAAAATATCCCTAGATCACCTCATTGTCTTTCCTGCTCCTTTCCGCGATTTCTTGAGATTGCTGATCACCAACACCTAATCATAAACTTTCATGAATCTTACTATTTCATAACTTAAATCAAACAATATAATTATTTGGTTATGAGTCTTATTGAAAATTTATCTCAAATATGATGAAATCTTGCTATTGTAATTGGATGACTGTAACTATCTCTAATATTGAAGAAGTTTTCTTTATAACTTTTCGCTAAGAAATTTGAATTGAAGAAAGAAAGAAACCAAATAGTATTTGGAGGAAATAAAGTCTCTTAAGCTGAGAAACTTATAAACTTCCTTTTTTTTTCCACCATTTCACTATTCAAAGATTTTTTTTTCTACGGCTTCACTGTCCAAAGATTTTTTTTTTTCACTTCACCACTTAGAGACTATTTTTTTTTCTCGTCACTTCACATGAATTTTGCGATTTTTTTTCAAATACAATTTACATATTTTCCATCGATTATTTACAATTCTGCCATCATTTAAAATTTACTATTTTGCCATTACATAATTACACTTTTTCCATTTACCCTTTAAAACTAAATTTTTCATCTTTTCTTCCTTCCAAAAATTTATAAAAATTATAGAGAAATATAAAAACTTATATTTTCTTCCAAAATTTTTAATTATTTTTCTCAACTTCAGTCAATATGTTTCTTCAAAATTCTTTCATTTCAACTTCAAATTTTTTTTAGTACTTTCTTCTTCAAAAATTTCGAACTCTTTCCAACAAAATTCTCAATAATATCTTTCAAATCAATACTAAATCTTTCATCAATGGATTATTTAATTCAATATAATATATGTGAAATTACTTCTTTACCCTTATTTTATGAACATGAGTAATAAAGCTCCCCCCTGCAAAAGTTATCAAGTACCCTGAAGTGGACTTCCTAGCATCAATATCACCAGTAATGTCTACATTTGTGAATCTATCCAACATAGGTTTGCCATCACCAAAGCATAGACATACCTTGGAAGTACCTCTGAGATACCTCGGTATCTATTTTCCTACAGTCCAATGCATTTTTCTGGGATTAAAAAGGAATCGACAAACCACACCTACAACATGAGCGATATCCGGTCTAGTGCATACCATAGCATACATCAAACTACCAACAATAGATGTATAAGGTATTTTCTTCATTTTCTCTTTCTCACTTGTAGGGCATTGCTTAGAACTGAGCTTGAAATGACCTGCAAGTGGACATTAAACTGCTTTGCCCTTGCTCATATTGCATCTGTCAAGGACATTTTCAATGTACTTTTCTTGAGATAACCAAAGCTTCCAAATTTTCTTTCGGGTGATCTTCATACCTAAAATCTATTTTGTCTGTCCCAAATTCTTCATGGTAAAGGATTTATTGAGTTCTTTCTTTAACTTGTCAATTTTACCAGCATCATGGCCAACAATCAACATGCCATCAACATAAAGTAAGAATATGATAAAGTTGTCATCAGAAAGCTTCTTTGAAAATATACAATAATCAAAAGTTGTCCAACTGTACCCATGGCTCTCCATAAAAGAATAAAACTTCTTATACCATTGTCGAGGTGCTTGCTTTAGCCCATATAAGATGTTTTTTAACCTACACACCAAATGCTCTTTAACTTTGGTTTTGAACTCCTCTAGCTGGTCTATATAGATATCTTCCTATAAGTCACAATGGAGAAAGATATCACATCAAGTTGTTTAATATCAAAATTTAACAACGGGTGAGAAGATTTCTTTAAAATCAACCCTTTTTTTTTAACTGAATCCTTTTTACAACTAGTCTTGCTTTATACCTTGGCTGTAAGCTTTTCTCTTCAGTGTTCAACATGTACACCAATTTATTATTGACTGTTTTCTTTTCTTTGGCCAGTTTCACTAACTTATAAGTGTTATTCTCATGCAAAATTTCCATCTTCTCTTGCATGGCTTTCAACCACACTCCTTTATGTTCATGCTCGATGGCCTCTTGGTAACTGTTTGGCTCTCCCCTGTCAGTAAGCTGATTAGGGCATGAAAATGCACTTCAAATAGAGTTAATTATATGTATTTGTTGAGATCAATTTTGATTATTCATTGAATTTCTTGACAAGTGTGGTCCTTTGGAGAATTCTGTGTTTTAGTGTGTTTTGCAGATTTAAAAAAACAAAGAAGCCTTAAACAAAAAATATATAAAATATGTTTGAAGAATCCACAACATCCGGACCAGTTCAAAGCAGAGAAACCGGGTTTCCCAAGAGGAGTGCAACAAAACCCATCATTTCTATAATGTTAAAGATAAACTGAGCATTTTGCTAAGTCATGTTGTCACTAGCAAAGGGTGAAAATGAGTTTAATTAAATTGCCAGAATTGACCGTACAGATCAGTCATTTTTTTGAATTAAATTGTATTGATTTAGGAAGAACCAGGAGATGACCCATATATGTTTGAAAAGATCCGAATGTTTATTTTCTGGAGAATTTTACGGCTTGTAAATATGATCTTTCTAGAGAAAGTTATAGCGGTTTTAGTAGACAAAGGTCAGGTTTTGTGTGATTTTAGCGTGGCAGAAGTGAAGAAGCCATTAAATTTTGATTTTTTTTTTGTATTTGTACGGCCTGGACAGCAGTACAACCTGACCAGTTCTGGACAGCAGAAACTGGGCCTGGACAACAACAAATGCATAGCCTGGATAGCAACAGAACCAGGCCTGGACAGCAGCAAAAGCACACGGTCTAAAGGAAAACCCTAGGACGAATTTTCTCTCTACAAAGCCATCTCCATATGTTAGAGTTGGTGCATATTTCACAAGACCAGATCTATAGAACCCCAGATGAATTCGGGGTTCCGTTTCCCAGAGAGCCTAATTAGACCCTAATTAGGACGTCTTAAGTTGCATATAAAACTCTTTATATACTGAACATACATTGTAACAGAGAGATTTCTAAGGTTGATAATAAGAAACTTCTGGCAGAACGTAGCCCTATTCTTGGGTGAACCTGGGTAAATCTTATCTTTTTTTTTCTTTTTGTTTATAATTCGTGTGATTGATAGGTCTTGGATCGTTCACCATATAGCTATATATAGGATTTTAGACTTAGAGAACAGGGGGCTGAAGAGATACACACTGAATTTCTAGAAAGCTGTTGTGATTATGTTTTATTGACTAGGCTAAGTTTCACCAAGACGAAGAGGTGAACTCCTAGACATAGCGGGTTTGGCTTGTGTTTAATTCAGTATTTGTGTTTTTAACATTGAATAATTATTTTGAGCTGTTCCCTTTATTTAATATTGAAGTTGATGTTTTTGTGTGACAGACAATTATATTTTCTTCTCCCATAGATTTTATTTAACTCCAATGATTTTTGTTCTTTTTCTCCATATAAGTTCAGTCATGCTTCTCTTATGTGTGGAATTTAGGATGTAATTGATTTCGGTATATTAATTATATATGCTGGTCTTTTACTGCGTTATTGTCTTTGGATATATCGTCGATTTAGGATATCATATATGATTGACCGTTGCATTACTTGTAAAAACAAGCATATTAATTTACAAAAGAATATTTTTGGTGCTTTCACTATTATTTTTCGATTACGTATTTGGGATATGAAATATGTAGTTGAGTTATAATTACTAAATTGATACAAGTTGAAGTTGTGAAATTTAGGAGGGATTCTTGGACCCTTGTGTTACTCATTATTGATTTTCTTTCACTTAATTCAATTATATCATTTAATTCTCAACATTTTCTTAATATTAATTTTTAATTTTATTTCCATTATTTTTTGCCTAAGACTTGGATTGTAGAACATTCTCTTCGCGGGATCGACACCACATTCTATACTGCTGCTACAGCATAGTACTGTTTGGGCGTAATTCAAATTTTGGTGTCATTGCCAGGGAGAGTGTCAGTCTACAAAGAGGTTTTCGAGTACTATCTTTCTGAACTCTTTCTTTTAGTTTCTTTTTAATTCTAGTTTTAGTTCATTTTTTAGTTTTCTTTTAATCAAGAAAAAAAATTAATTGATTAATAATTAAAATAATAAATCAAATAAAAAAAGAGAGTGTTGGTGGTTTGTGTTGGGATAGAGATGAACACGGATGATTGGTTAGAATCTTTCAGTTAGAATAACCACCGAATTACATTATGAGTGAAACAGGTTCAAACACAAGCTCTAACACCATGAGCAATCATGGAGATGACCTTGTTAGGACCCTAAATAACTACCTTCATCCCACACGCACACCTACACCATCATGCATCATGTTTTTGCCAAAAACACCACATTCGGATTTCAAGCCGGGCATGATAGCATTGATACCCACCTTCCACGGTTTAGAAAACGAAAACCCTTATGTTCACATTAAAGAATTTGAGAAAGTAGTGGCTATGTTTCATGGAAGACATGAGGCTATTAACTCGATTAAACTGAAGTTCTTTCCTTTTTCTTTGAAGGACGAAGCAAAGAGTTGGCTATACTCTTGGCGACCGAGGTCCACAGGTTCATGGAAAGAAATGACGCAAGCATTTTTCAATAAATACTTCCCATTTCACAAAATTAATGGTATGAGAAGACAAATTTCAACTTTTACCTAAAAGAATAGCGATATATTATATCAGGCATGGGAGAGGTATAAGGATTTGTTAAATATGTGTCCACACCATGGGTACGAGAGTTGGCACGTAGTTAGTCATTTTTACGAGGGACTTACGAGTAGAGAACTGATGGGATGATTACCTACCTAAATAAATATGCAAATAACCGTACTAGTTTTACTTGCAAGTGCACAAGGTCAATGGTAGCATAGTGTGCAAGTGCGAGATCATTTCCACAGGGATTGGTGAATTTCAATTTAGAATTAGTTTCTTCAAAGTAAAAAGAGAAATAGCTGTTGATTGTGAGTGAATGATAATAATGAGAACATAGGACTACGATATCCACCACTAATTATACTTTCCCACTAAGTAAGGTGTCAATGCTCTAGCCTTATCATGAATATTTAATGGTTGCCAACCTAAGGGCTTGGCCCACACCTTAGGCTATTGATCTCCCTATGCAACTAGTTAGGCATGGTGTATACTCTAATTTTTTTTTCTCTTTTAAGGAATTCAACATGAGTGTATACTGAGTTGTTCCTTAAGAGAACATGAGGGTTGTGGAGATCAGCAACCACATGGGACCTAGGGCTTAGTCCGCTCTCGGTTTCTCATGTTGATTAATCCAAAAATCCGGTGTGGATATCTCTTGTTACTAATGTCGAACCCAAAACTCGATCATCCAAATTGATTCGACTAACTTATCCATACTACATGCATACGTTGATCAAACACACATATATAAGGAATTTAAATACAAACAGGCATTAATCAAGTTAAACATTCTAACAAGGCTATAGCAAAGATAATGAATGAATGAACATGTGGAAAAGCATAACTAGGGCTTCAATCGAGCCCCATAAGGGTTTAATTACACATGCTAGTTAAACTAAACATTCTAAACATAATGAAATAAAACCGAAGAAGACTCGAGAGACGAGTTATCAATTCCTCTCCTAAGCTTGCTAATTCAAGTCTTGGACCAAAGGTATGGTTTATGTGTTTCATAGGGCTATTTATAGGGTTTTCAAGGTGTCCCGAAACCCTAATTTCCTATTTGGAATCCGGAGACTTCTTTCCATACATGGCTCTGCTACCTCTAGAGTTCTTGCGCTCGATCATATGCGGTATGCGCTCGAGCGCAAGTGTGCGCTTGAGCCTTCTTTAAGTGCGCTCGTGTACCTGTTCACTCGATCATAAGGGAGGTGCGCCCGAGCGCACCTTGCTGGATGGCAGAACTTGACTTTTACTCCTAAAAGCTCTAAATTATCATTTTTTTGTCCAAGTCCTGTGAAAAACACATAAAACACGAAAATAAAGTATAATATACTGAAATAGATAAATAAAGAGTCTAACAAGCATAAATTAATGGGCTTAAATATGACTATTTAAGCACTTATCACACCCCTAAACTTACATATTGCTAGTCCCTTAGCAATACAAAACGAAAGACTATGTTAGAACAAAAAAATAAAAGATAAATTCATTTCCATGATACTCAAAGATTTGGGTTGTGCATAAAACCATGATAACCATTCATGAGTAAGCTTAGAATAAAAACACATCTTTGTCTTGGAAAAGGATTTTCAAAAGCTCACATTACTTACCTAAGGTTGGCTTAAGGCATTGCAAGTTTGATTTGTGTGTGATGAGTTAGCATATATAAGATGAGGCTTCCACATAATTTTAGTATATAGTGTTTCGATGCCCAAACCTTTATAGAATTCCTTATCAAAGAGAACAATAATGGCATAATGTTTTCTTCTTTTTCTTTCTCTTTTATCATGCAATCTTTTGCCATGTTGAGTTCAATTGAGCTTTTTACTTGACCCTTTTAATGAGTGTTTGGCTAATGACTCCCAAACCAGATGGTTTTAGAGCATTAGGTGTAAAGACACCCCTAAGGACTTACTAACTCGAGTAAAAAAGGCTACGAAACTAACAGGTTTTAATGCTTCTAAGTGAAATTCCCACCTTTTGACGTGAACACTCAATGCTTACTGAGGCAAGAGGCCCAGTTACTCAGTGTAAAGTTTTTAATGATCATTAGAAGCTTTTTTTTCTTCTTTTTGCATGATGAACATTCATTTCTTTATTTTTCTTATGCCAAAGTGTTCTTTTTAACAAGTTATCCGATTGCAGTTAGATTAAGGAAACATATACAAGAGAATTATATGTCATACCCCACATAAATGCGTGCTAAATGTGCTCGTGCAATTTGGATCAAACTCATGAATTCTTAAGTGCCTTGAGGTAGGTAACTAAACTTTGTAAAATTTCTATTACAAGACTATGTGTTTTAGCTTTTAATCTTACTGATGAAGTTTTATCATATTTTTAAATCAACTAAAATTTTTGTTACCAAATGAACATGCATTTATCTTTTCTTAAAAAAAACTGGGACCTAGGGTGTGCATGTGTTTCAAGTGTGTGCGACCTAGTGTGTGCGAAATAGTATCTCCCACTACCCCCATACTTTAAATACACATTGTCCCCAATGTGTGTATGGCATAGAAAGATATGACCTAGGAGGTGGAGAACTAGGTTGCTTGCTTTGCTCGTAATACGCCACCAAACTTGAACTGGATGCACGTACTAAGCACCTAACAAAGAAAAATAAAAGTTGTTCTGGAAAACAAGAAATATGAATAATAGATATATAAATATAAACATAAACAAAAGTAACAATACTAAAATGAAAAGGATATGTCTGGGATGCCTCCTATGAGCGCTAAGTTTTATGTCTTCAGCCAAATGGGGTATTCTCTCACTGCTGATCATCAGTGGGTGCAGTCGAAGAGGTACCGGGTGCAGAAGGTAGGCGGTCAAGGATGGCCTGTAGCATCGCTTCCTGTCGTGTGAACTGCGCCTCTAACCCATCGATCGCTGATGGATCAAACAGGCTGCCTCACGATCCTCCCAGCGGATGTCGGACAGCTCACAACGAAAGGAAGACAACTCATCTAGAAGGTGCTTATACTTCATGGATCCCATATCTGGCTGGTCCTCCTCCCATAAGAGGCTCACTGGCAGATGCTCAGCCTCTATCGGATCATCTGCCATAGGCTCTACAGCTGGAATCTGTGCCCGGGGTCTGTTGTGCAAAAATCTACCTAAATAAATAGGTGAATGATCGTACTTTGTTTTACTTGCAAGTGCACAAGGTCAATAGTGTAGCATAGTGTGCGAATGCAAGATCATCTCCACAG
Source organism: Bretschneidera sinensis (assembly GCA_023935145.1). NCBI lineage: Eukaryota > Viridiplantae > Streptophyta > Magnoliopsida > Brassicales > Akaniaceae > Bretschneidera > Bretschneidera sinensis. Next base: position 12,198,582 of record CM043700.1, on the reverse strand, counting down.
GGATTGGTAAAGTTCGAATTAGAATTATATTTGCTATGTAAAAAGATAGAAATAATAATCTGAAGGGTGATTCGATAATAATAAAGACATAGGGCTTTGATATCCACCACTAGTCATACATTCCCGATTTTGTATAAGGTATCAGTGCTCTAGCCTTATTATGTGTACCTACTGGTTGCCAACCTAAGGGCATGGTATCTACTCCTTAAGCTATTGATTTCCCTAAGCAACGAGTTAGGCATGGTATCTACTCTAACTCTTTTCTTCCTTAAGGGATTCAGCATGGTATCTGCTTGAGTTGTTCCTTAAGGAAACATAGGTACTGTGGAAATCGACAACTACATGAGACCTAGGGCATGGTATCTACTCCCAGTTTCCCATGTTGATTAACCCGGGTATCCGGATAAGATGGTCCCTTGTTACTGATGTTAGACCCAGGACTCGGTCATCCAAATTGATCTAACTAACCCATCCATACCACATGCATACGTTGGCCTTACACATACATATGAGGAATTTAAATAAGCACAGGTGTTAATCAAGTTAAGTAACATAATAAGCTATGCAAAGATTTAATCAATGATTAGAAATATGGGAATGCATAACTAGGGCTTCAATCGAGCCCTATAAGAGAGTTAGTTACACATACTAACTGAAGTAAACATAATTAAACAAAACATAAGGGAGAAGAATAAACCCGAGAGAAGAGGCGTCAATTCTCTCCCAAGCTCTCCACTCCAAGTAAAAGAAAAGAGAAAAGTGTTTTCTATCTAAGGTGTCTTTTTGTGTGTGAGTTACAAGTGTATTTATAGGTCTTTGAGAAGTCCTAATAGACCCATGAGTCCTAAACTTTCCTAAAACGAAAATCTTGTATTTTCCAAAATAAGGTTCTGCAGTTTACTGTTCACGCCCGTATTTTTGCGCTCGATCGCATGTGTCCTTGCGCTCGATTGCAATGTGCGCTCATGTGCACTCAATCGCATGTGTCCTTGCGCTCGATCGCAATGTGCGCTCGATCCTATAAGTGTGCGCATGATCGTATGTGCGCTCGATCGCATTGCATTTGCGCTCGATCGCACTTTGTCCAGAAAGTGCTCCAGTGCTTCTAGATTTCTTCCTTAAAGTGCCAAAACTGCTTCTTTTTCTCCGAGACCCTATAAAAACATGTAAAACACACAAATGGAGTAAAAGATACCAAATTAACGTAATAAAGGATCTAACAAGTGTAAATAAGGGGGCTTAAATATGTATATTTAAGCGTCTATCACACCCCCAAACTTACATATGCTAGTCCCTTAGCAATACTAAATTAAAAACTAAAACAGAAATATAGATAAATCCAATGTTCATAGTGTCAATAAAAAATCTAGATTTTACACAAAATAATGATGCGCATTCATGAGCAAGCTTAACAAGTGTAAACATATATCTGCAATGAATAAGAGTTTTGAACGTAAATCATATTCACTAGGTATCTTAAGATATCACAAGTTTGACTTCGGTGTGTGGTGATTAGCACATAAAAGATTGAGTTTCCAAGAAATTCAAATGGGTAGTGTTTCGATGACTCAAGATTCACCAAACTTCCTATTAGAGTTAACAAATATGGCATAGACTTTTATTTGCGAGATTTTTGCCAAGTTAGTTCCCTTAAGCTTTCTTGATGACTCGTGTAACGAGCGTTTGGCCAATGACTCCCAAACCAGATGGTTTTAGGGCATTAGGTGTAAAGACACCCCTAAGGACTTACTGGCTCGAGTCAACAAGGCTACGAAACTAACTGATTTTTATGCTACCATTTAGAATTTTCCACCTTTTGACGTGACACTCAATGCTTACTGAGGCAATAGGGCCAGTTACTCAGCGACAAATTCCTTTTTAATGATCACTTAAGATTTTCCACCTTTTGACGTGACACTCAATGCTTACTGAGGCAAGAGGGCCAGTTACTCAGCGGAAGATTTGTTTTTATTGATCATTAGGAGCATTTTTTTCTTTCTGAGCACGAATCAATCTTTTCTATTTTTATATGCCAAAATGTCAATCTAATAGGTCATCTAGTTCACAGTAAAGCAAAAGAAACATACCAATCCAAATATCATGTCATACCCCACACAGCTATGTGCTAATGTGCTCGTGATAGTTCAAGTTAAACTTGTGAATTCTTAAATGCCAAAAGGGCAGTGATCTAGGTTCAAAACTTGTTTATTGGCCTATATGGTCAAAGTGTTAAGCTCACTGATGAAGTCGAATCATAACATTTTGTTTAGATCACAAAAAAAAAAGTTTATTATACATTACGAACATGCATTTATCTATGAAAATAACAACAGAACTAAAAATGTAGGACATAGTGTAGTGTGTGAATGTGTCCCCATACCCCTAAACTTAAAATGCACATTGTCCCCAATGTGTAAATAGCATGGAAAGATCTGACCTGGGAGAGGGAGAGCTATATGGCTGGCATGGCTTGTAGCACGCCCCCAAACTTCAACTGGATGCACGAACACTGTCCTTGAAAAAGAAAGAAAAGTAAACATAAAATGGAAAACAAGTACTAATAACAAAATAATAAACAAGTAAAATACTAATACTATAAAAAGGATATGCAGTGGGGTGCCTCCCATGAGCACTAAGTTTTACGTCTTCAGCCAGACGTGGTACTCTCTCACTGCTGATCATCAGGTGGTGCAGTCGGAGAGGTACCGGGTGCTGGAGGTAGGCGATCAAGTATGGCCTGCAGCATGGCCTCCTGGCACGTAAATCGTGCCTCCAAACTGTCGATGCGCTGATGTACAAGAGTGGTAGCGGCAGCGACCTCACCTCGGAAGGAAGATAGCTTAGCCAAGAAATGCTGGGACTCGGTGGGTCCCATATCTGAATGGTCCTCCTCCCGTACCGGGCTCATGACAAGGGCCTCGGTCTCCATGTGATCTGCCTCTACTCGCTCAGCTGCTGGAGCAGGAACTGGGGGACCTCGTGGCATGTATGATATGCTCTGTGTCCACTGAGCCCGCCCAAAGATAGGATGCTCTCGTACTGGCCCATCACTGTGGGTCCCCTTAATCCCCTTCTTCTTGAGGATGGAGGTGAGTAGGAACGGGAAAGGGAGTCCCCAAGCATTGGCCGTGGTAGTCTGACGGCCATGTACGTGATCCCAGAACTTGTGCAGCTGGCTCCAAATGACAGACGGGATGGAGTACCAGTGGCCTCTATGGAAGGCGTATAATGTCTGAAGAAACTGGTCTCGCCGCTGTGTCTTGTGCCCCAACGGACACACATTACGCTGGAGGATCGTATCGATGAGCCATAGTCTAGGGAGCAGCTTGGATCGGCCGGCCGCATTGTTATGCTTGTCGGCATACTTGCCAGCGCACATATCCATGATGATTTCAGCCAGGGCAAAGGACTCCGGCTGCTCCTCAATATCAGTGCCATCAGGAGGGGACTCATCCGTGCAATGAAGAGCAGTGGCGATATCGGTACTGGTCACCTCGATGGGCGTGCCCCTAACTGAAGAGGTGAGGACCCCCGGTCTGCTGCAATCGAAAGATAAATGCTCACAAAACTGCACTACGAGCTGGGAGTAGGCAGTGGAGCACACCGGCTTAAACAGCCTCTTCAACCCTCGGAGTCGGAGTGCTTGGACAGCCCACTAAGTGGTATCCATGTGCCAGAATATGTCGTCGATGGCGAAAGCGGTCTCAAACAACAACTCTCGTTGCTCGATGCTGGGCTAGGATGAGGAGGCATGACTGCTGGAGGCGCCAGACGTGGAAACAGATGGTCAAGACATGCTGGTGCTTGGCTTCTGGCTGATTTGCGATCGATCTCAGTGGTGTGCGCTCGATCGCACACTGTCTATGCGCTCGATCGCACCGACCTTGCGCTCGATCGCACCGACCTTGCGCTCGATCGCACCCGGTTAGGATTTACGTCGAACAGCTTATGTGCACCAAACAGGCAAGCTATGGTCTTTTCAATGTGGAACTCGTTCCTACCCCTCCTGCAACCAAACAAACATTCAATCAAACACACAGTAATGTATATGTAAAATGAATTCACAGTTTCTATTTAAAATTCGTGTATGTGTACAATACCTTGTGCACTGTATGACGGAATGTGAATAAGAAGGGGGGTTGACGGCAGTGCTGGTGGAGGACGGTGGTGAGGGTAAGGTGATGATGAGGTGTTGTGGTGGTTAGGTGTTGTGTGCGAGTGAGAGTGAGAGTGAGAGCAAATGTGCAGGGGGCGAGTGAAGTGAGTGAAGGAAGTGAGTGAGTGAGTGAGTGAGTGAGTTTTTTATAAATGTCTCTGCCTCGAGTGCGCTCGATCGTACTCGTGCGCTCGATTATGTTTTTAGGACACGTTCGATCGCACTCTTGCGCTCGATCGCACTGAAGGGTGCGATCGATCGCAAGTGTGGCATATGAGTATAATTAAATACTTACCTTAGCAAAAAGAATGACTAATTGAAACAACACAACCTTACCAGTTGTTAGTGGCTTCAGTACCACTAACCTTACCAGAGTTGCTTGAGCTTAACAGATGATCAAATTTTTACTTTGCTCAAGCACTCTCTTGCGACCGTGCTAGTTGTTTGGAGGGAAGCACCTAGAGTCCACCTCTTGGAGCTCTAGTGCTTGTGTTTTAGCTGTATACTGTACTGATTCAAGTGCTGTTGATAGTGTCTTCATCTCCCATCTTGACATCTGGTCAACATAATAAGGAAAAGTAGTATGAGTAAGTGCAGGATGTTTAATTTGTAGAGCACACTTACTTGAAAGTTTTGGTGTGTCCTTGAAAAGGTGCACATCTTTAATCACATTATCCTCCTCCGTCCTAATGTCTACTCTCGTGTTTTCATGGTAGGGGAGAGTCTCCAATGTAGTGGTGCGATGGACCTGAAAAGCTTTCTCAACAACACTTTGCATGAAATTCATATTAGAATTTTCATCATTATTACTGGTCGATTTTAATGTATTAAACATTTGAAATTGTATTTCCTCATCATTTACTCTCATTGTGATAATGCCCCATTTTACACTAATATTAGTGTCAGCAGTTATCATAAAGGGGCGTCCTAGAATGATGGGGAGAGGTAATGGCAAAGTACATTCTTCCATATCTAATACTATAAAATCAGCAGGTATAATGAATTTTCCTACTCTTACCAACACGTCCTCAAGGATACCTCTTGGTCGTTTGATGCTTCGGTCAGCTAGTTGCAAAGTGACGGAGGTTGGTTGAAGCTCCCCCAAACCTAGTGCCTCGTATACACTGTATGGTAGCAGGTTGACACTCGCTCCTAGATCCAATAGTGCATGTTCGAACAGCTAGTCACCTAGCCTGCAAGGAATAGTAAAACTACCCTGATCTTTTAGTTTAGGTGGTAATTTTCTTAAAAGCACAGCACTCACCTCTTCAGTTAAGGCTACCATCTCATGCTCTTGGAACTTCCTTTTGTTAGTGCAATATTCTTTTAAAAATTTAGTATATGCAGGGATTTGTTTAATGGCATCTAACAAAGGAATATTAATCTTTACTTTCCGCAAGGTTTCAAAAATATCAATTAGTTTATTGACTTTCTTTTGTTTTACTAACCTTTGTGGGAAGGGTAGAGCATTCACCTTCTCCGTCTCACTTACCCTTGATGCTGATGGTGTCTCTTTGGACGGTGCTGTAAGCTCATCGGACCCTATCACCTTGCCATTTCTTAAGGTTGTGACAGCTTTTAGTTATTGATGCCCACCAGGGTTGGGTAGTGTTTGAGCTGGGAGCTCTCCTTGCTTTCTGATACTGAGCTCTTTAGCTAATTGTCCCATTTGTACCTCTAGTCTTTGAATTGCTTGCTCATGTGCAGCATTGTTTTGTTTTTGCTGAGTCATGAACTGTTCTTGTGACGTCACCAGTTGTCTTACTAGACTTTCAAGGTCGTTTCTTTTTGGTTCAGAATTAGCATGGGCAGTGGGCTGCTGATTTCGTTGCTGTCCTTGGTTGTTTTGATTGTTGCTCCATGAGAAATTTGGGTGATTCCGCCATCCAGGGTTGTAGGTGTTTGCATATGGGTTATTCTTTGGCGGATAGTTGTTTGGTCCCACATAATTTGCTTGCTCCGGATCTGCAGATAACGGACAAGCATTAGTATTGTGATCATATTGAGAGCATATCGCACATACCTGTAGTGGTGTAGCTGAGGTAGTTTGAGCAGCCATGGCTTTTACCAATAAATCTAGTTTTCTTTCCATTGCAGCCATTTGAGGGGAAGATCCTCCATTCGTATTTACCTCATACACACCTTTACCTTTGGTTATATGTCTACCTCGAGAGGAGAATTGCTGAGTGTGTTCGCTGAGGGTTTCAAACAGTTCCATTGCCTCTTCGCTGCTTTTCTCCATAAGGACTCCTCCACAACCTGAATCAACAATACATTTATTAGTATCACTTAAACCTTCGTAGAATGCTTGTACCAGTTCATCTTGAGGTAGGTTGTGATGTGGGCATTTGAGTAGCAATTCATTGAAGTGTCCCCATGCTTCGAAGAAAAGGTCCCCATCCTTTTGTTGGAAGGATTGGATCTCCTTCCTCATTTGTCTTGTCTTTTGGGCTGGGAAGAATTTCCTCAAGAATTTGCTTGCTAACTCCTCCCAAGTGTGGATGGAAACTGCAGGCAAGGAATTATACCAAAGTTTAGCATGATCTTTCAAGGAAAAAGGGAATAGAATTAACCTTATTCCTTCTTGGTCTAGTCCTTGTATATGCTGGAACTTGCAAAGATCAAAAAATTCTCGGAGATGTAAGTGTGGATTTTCATTAGGAGTTCCCCTAAAATGCGTCAAGCCATTCAAGATTTGCGGAGATATATAATAATTTCCCGCTGCCTCAGGTTGATATGCGATGCATGATGGTTGATCGATGTTCCGAGGGATGAAGGATTGCTTCATCGGAACTCGTGCAGGTGGTTATTGGTTTTCGAACTGTTCCGCCATTTGTGTTTCGTTCTCGATTTCTCCTTTGTTCTCCTCAAAGTTGTCCCTAAGCCTTTGTCGGATGGTTCGTTCAAGCTCGGGATCGAGGGAAAAGAATTCCAGATGTCGGGATCGAAGTCCGTGCATAAAGCAGAAAAACCAGTTTTAGTGCAGCAGTGCAACTCTGCTGTTCGGGTACTCTCTGCCCAAAATGCGCTCGATCGCACAGGAGCTTGCGATGGATCGCAAATTCCACAGAAAGTGCAAGTAGGGTTTCGTGAAGTACCTGAAAGATAAAACAACTTTGATTAAGTTTTGATAAAAGACTGAAAAAATAAAATAATAACAATGATAAAATGAAAGTAATCCTAAAATGAACTTTTAGCGCAATCCCCGGCAACGACGCCAAAAACTTGTTGTGCGATAATATACCTAAATAAATAGGTGAATGATCGTACTTTGTTTTACTTGCAAGTGCACAAGGTCAATAGTGTAGCATAGTGTGCGAATGCAAGATCATCTCCACAGGGATTGGTAAAGTTCGAATTAGAATTATATTTGCTATGTAAAAAGATAGAAATAATAATCTGAAGGGTGATTCGATAATAATAAAGACATAGGGCTTTGATATCCACCACTAGTCATACATTCCCGATTTTGTATAAGATATCAGTGCTCTAGCCTTATTATGTGTACCTACTGGTTGCCAACCTAAGGGCATGGTATCTACTCCTTAAGCTATTGATTTCCCTAAGCAACGAGTTAGGCATGGTATCTACTCTAACTCTTTTCTTCCTTAAGGGATTCAGTATGGTATCTGCTTGAGTTGTTCCTTAAGGAAACATAGGTACTGTGGAAATCGACAACCACATAAGACCTAGGGCATGGTATCTACTCCCGGTTTTCCATGTTGATTAACCCGGGTATCCGGATAAGATGGTCCATTGTTATTGATGTTAGACCCAGGACTTGGTCATCCAAATTGATCTAACTAACCCATCCATACCACATGCATACGTTGGCCTTACACATACATATGAGGAATTTAAATAAGCACAGGTGTTAATCAAGTTAAGTAACATAATAAGCTATGCAAAGATTTAATCAATGATTAGAAATATGGGAATGCATAACTAGGGCTTCAATCGAGCCCTATAAGAGAGTTAGTTACACATACTAACTGAAGTAAACATAATTAAACAAAACATAAGGGAGAAGAATAAACCCGAGAGAAGAGGCGTCAATTCTCTCCCAAGCTCTCCACTCCAAGTAAAAGAAAAGAGAAAAGTGTTTTCTATCTAAGGTGTCTTTTTGTGTGTGAGTTACAAGTGTATTTATAGGTCTTTGAGAAGTCCTAATAGACCCATGAGTCCTAAACTTTCCTAAAACGAAAATCTTGTATTTTCCAAAATAAGGTTTTGCAGTTTACTGTTCACGCCCATATTTTTGCGCTCGATCGCAATGTGCGCTCATGTGCGCTCGATCGCATGTGTCCTTGCGCTCGATCGCAATGTGCGCTCGATCCTACAAGTGTGCGCATGATCGTATGTGCGCTCGATCGCATTGCATTTGCGCTCGATCGCACTTTGTCCAGAAAGTGCTCCAGGGCTTCTAGATTTCTTCCTTAAAGTGCCAAAACTGCTTCTTTTTCTCCAAGACCCTATAGAAACATGTAAAACACACAAATGGAGTAAAAGATACAAAATTAACGTAATAAAGGATCTAACAAGTGTAAATAAGGGGGCTTAAATATGTATATTTAAGCGTCTATCAGGGTCCTCTGGGCATGTGGGACTGGCTGAAGCTCCACTGGGCTTTCCTAAAGAAAGGGTGATCATTGACCGAGCCGTCTATAAAGGAGCCTCTGATCCCCTTCTTCTTGAAAATGTGACTGAGCAAGAAGGGGAAAGGGAGGCCCCAAGCATTAGCTGTGGTCATTTGCTACTTATGTACCCCATCCCAGAACTTGTGTATCTGAGTCTATATAACCGTTGGGATGGAGTACTAATGACCTCGGTTAAAGGTGTAGAGAGCCTGCATAAACTGATCTTGCCTCTGTGTCTTGTGTCCCAAAGGACACACATTACGCTACAGGACTGAGTCAACAAACCATAAACGGGGAGGCAACCTCGATCGGCTCCCAGTATTGTTGTGGCGGTCTGCATACTAGCCCGCACACATGTCCTCTATGATCTGTGGTAGAGAAAACGGGTCAGGCTACTCCTTCATATGGCTGTCCTCCAGTGAGGACTCATCACAGTAGTGTAAAGAGCAGGCTATGTCGGTGGTAGTCAACTCTATGAACCTTCTCTGGACTGAAGAAGATAAAATATCTGGCCTGGTGCAGTCATAGGTCAGGTTCTCATAGAAATTGACCACAAATCGAGTATATGCCATCGAACAGACCAGCTTGAATAGCCGTTAGAGACCCCGAGCTTTGAACTCCTGGACTGCCCATCTTGTGGCGTCCAAACTCTTGAAGTCCACATCGACATTAAATGTGGTTTCAAACAGTACTTCATGCTGTTCGAAACTGGGTCGGGATGCCTGGTAGCGGCTGCTAGAATCTCGGGATGTGGAAGCCATGTGTTGTGGAAAAAAAATGTTGTTTCTAGTGTGATTGTGCTCGTGCTCAGCTGTTGGTGCGCTCGATCACACAGATTAAGGTGTGCTTAATCACTAATACCAAGCGCTCGATCGCACTCGGTCAGGCAATAAGTCGAATACGTCATGTGTAACAAAAACCAGAAGCTGTAAAAATTACACACCGTTAAGCCGAACATCCTGTAAATATAAAATTACCCAATCAACACATAAGATAAACATATATGAATATGTAAACTAAAGATCAAGAACCATATGGGATGGTATGCATATGAATGGACAAAAAGTGGTTTACATACTATGTTAGATTTGGGAAATTTAAGGGGAAGATGGTCTTATGGATGGGTGATGCACGGTGGGAGGGTGGTGATTATGACGGATGAGCGGTGGTGGTTTGGATTGCTGGAGGTGAAATGGGTGGCTTCAATAGATTTAATGGTTGGTGATGGTATTTGCGATAGACCAGAGGACAAAGTGCGCTAAAGCGTAATGTGAGAAAAATGGGGTTGTGAGTGAAGTGTGCATAAAATATCACGTACTTTCTCTACCCCGAGTGTGCTCGAGGGTATTTGTGAAGTGCACTTGATCGTACATGTGTGAAACTTCTTAATATGATGCGCTCGCGTGCACTGGTGTGAAGGGCAAGAGGGCACTCGAGTGCATGTGGTGTGCGCTCGATCGCACGACAAAATTTTGTTAAGAGTAAAAGGAGTTTAAATAACGAAATGAATAAGGGTAAAAATAGGAATGATACAGTCTTACCATCTTGTAGTGGCCTCAGTACCACTAACCTCGATAGAGGCACTTGAGCTATATGTTATGCAAGTGGAATTGCTCAAGAGCTCTCTATAGTAGCTTCAGTGCTAATTTCTTTGAAGGAGCCACTTAGGGCCCACGTCAGGTGGTTCTAGTGCTGTTGACATCTTCTTTGTCTCTAATTTTTGTGCCTGGTCAATATAATGGGGAAAAGTAGTATTAGTAAGTTTAAGATTTTTAATTTAAGGATTACACTTACTTGAAAGCTTGGGTGTGTTTTTGATGGTGTGCATAGCTCCATTAATATCTTTAATCATGTTATCATCCTCTGGCCTAATGTCCAATCTCGTATCAACATGGTTGGGGATGGTCTCTAATGGAACAGTGTAATGGACCTTAGAAACTTTCTCATCAATACTTTGCATGAAGCTCACATTATGACACTCATCATCAGTTTTAGTGGAGTCTAGTGTATTAAATAATTTAAATTCTACCTCTTCATCATTTACTCTCATAGTGACAATGCCGTTTTTTTATATTAATATTCATGTTAGCAGTGATCATAAATGGTCTCCCTAAGATGATAGGAAGTGGTACAGGCATATAGCATTCCTCCATGTCTAACACAATAAAATCTGCAGGTAAAATAAATTTACCTACTCTTACCAAAACATCCTCGAGGATACCTCTCGATCGTTTGATGCTTCTGTCAGCCAATTGTAAAGTAATGGAGGTTGGTTGGAGTTCCCCCAAACCTTGTGTCTCGAATACACTGTATGGTAACAAGTTGACACTCGCTCCTAGATCCAATAATGCATGCTCGAAAAGCTGGTCACCTAGCCTGCAAGGAATAGTAAAACTACCAGGATCTTTTAGTTTAGGTGGGAATTTTCTTAATAGTACAACACTCACCTCTTCAGTCAAGGCTATCGTCTCATGCTCCTGAAACTTCCTTTTGTTAGTGCAACAATCTTTTAAAAACTTAGCATAAGCAGAAAGTTGTTTTATTGTATCTAATAAAGGAATGTTTATTTTCATTTTTCTTAAGGTTTCGAAAATATCACTTAGTTTAGTTTCCTTTTTAGATTTTACTAACCTTTGAGGGAAGGGATAGAGGTTTATTTACCTATTCTATCTCACTTACTTTAGATATGGAGGCTTGGTCTGGAGATGCTCGTGTAGGCTTATTGGTGCCAATGATCTTACCACTTCTTAAGGTTGTTACAGCATTCAATTGCTGATGTCCTCTTGGATTAGGTAGTGGCTGGGCTGGAAGCTCTCCTTGCTTTCTGGTACTCAATTCCTTAGCTAATTGTCCCATTTGTACCTCTAGTCCTTGAATGGCTTGATCATGTTTTGCAGTGATTTGCCTCATTTCAATCCAAAATTGTCTTGTCTCTTCCATGAATTGATCATGTGTATTCAGGATTTGTTGCTGCTGAGATGCCAATTGCCTCACAAGACTTTCGAGGTCATTCTTCTTTGGTTCGAGAATAGATTGGGCTGCTGGTTAGAAGTTTCTTTGCTGCCCTTAACTGTTTTGATTGTTGCTCCATGAGAAATTCGGGTGATTCCACCATCTAGGGTTGTATGTGTTTGCATAAGGGTTGTTCTTTGGCAGATAATTCTTTGGTCCCACAAAGTTTGCTTACTCATGATCTGCAGATGAATATAAGGGACACGTATCAGTATTATGATCAAATTGTGAGAAAATAGCACATACCTGGAGTGGTGTAGCTGGTGGGTTGGATGAGGTGTTTTAGGCAGCTATAGCTTTAACTAATAGGTCAAGTTTCCTCTCCACAGCAGCTATTTGAGGAGATGATCCTCCATTTAAGCTTACCTCATACATACCCTTACTCTTGGTTATATGTCTACCTCGAGAGGAGAACTGCTGCATGTGTTCACTTAGGGTTTCGAAGAGTTCCATAGCCTCTTTGCTGCTCTTCTCCATCAGCACTCCTCCACAACCTGAATCCATAATATTTTTGTTAGAGTCACTCAAACCTCCATAGAAAGCTTGTACAAGTTCGTCTTGAGGTAGGTTGTGGTGGGGGCATTTGAGTATTAGCTCGTTGAAGTGTCCCCAGGCCTCGAAGAATAGATCCCCATCCTTTTGTTGGAAGGATTGTATTTCCTTTCTCATTTGCCTCGTCTTTTAGGCTGGGAAGAACTTCCTTAGGAATTTGCTAGCCAACTCCTACCAAGTGTGGATGGAAACTGTAGGCAAAGAATTATACCATAATTTAGCATTATCTTTCAAGGGAAAAGGGAAAAGAATTAACCTTATTCCTTCTTGGTCTAAGCCTCAGATGTGCTGGAATTTGTAGAGGTCGAAAAACTCTTGAAGGTGCAAATGTGGATCCTCACTAGGTGTACACCTAAAGTGAGTCAGTGCATTGAGTATCTGCAAAGATATGTAGTAGTTTCCTTTCACCTCAGGTTGATACGCAATGCAAGATGGTTGATCGAGGTTTTGCGGGATGAAGGATTGCTTCATCGGCCTCCGCTCAGGTGGTTGTTGCTCAGCTATCTGTTCTGCCATTGGTATCTCTTCCTCGATTCCTCCTTCTACCTCTTCCGAGTTATCTCTAAACCTTTGTCAGTTAGTCCTCTCAATCTCGGGATCCAGAGGAAGGAATGTCGGATGCTTAGATCGACGTCCGTGCATGAATCGGTGGCAGTTACCTAAGTGCAGCAGTCAAACACTGCTGCTCGGGTAACTCTCTGCCTCAATTGCACTCGATCACATAGGAGGGTGTGCTCGATCGCAAGTGGCACAGAAAGTTCTCCTGGAATACCTGAAACAAAGAATAAAGAGATTGATTAGGGTTTTAATGAAACGAAAAAATAAGACAATTTTTTTTTTTAAATAGGAATAAAATAGAATAAAAAGTAATAACAATAATTAAACTTAAACGAAAAATTAATTCTAAAAGAATTTTAGTGCAAACCCTGGCAACGGCGCCAAAAACTTGATGGGACGATTATCTACCTAAATAAATATGCAAATAACCGTACTAGTTTTGGCCCACACCTTAGGCTATTGATCTCCCTATGCAAAAAGTTAGGCATGGTGTATACTCTAACTCTTTTCTCTCTTAAGGGATTCAGCATGGGTGTATACTGAGTTGTTCCTTAAGAGAGCATGAGGGCTGTGGAGATCGGCACACACGGGACCTAGGGCTTGGTCTGCTCCCGGTTTCCCATGTTGATTAACCCAAGAATCCGGTGTGGATATCTCTTGTTTCCAATGTCGAACCCAAGACTCAATCATCCAAATTGATTTAACTAACTTATCCATACCACATGCATACGTTGATCCGACACACACATATGAGGAATTTAAATACAAACAGGCATTAATCAAGTTAAATATTCTAACAAGGCTATAGCAAAGATAATCGTTGAATGAACATGTGGAAAAGCATAACTAGGGCTTCAATCGAGCCCTATAAGGTTTTAGTTACACATGCTAGTTAAACTAAACATTCTAAACATAATGAAATAAAACAAAAAAATAAAACCAAAGAAAACTCGGGACACGAGTTGTCAATTCCTCTCCTAAGCTTGCTACTTCAAGTCTTGGACCAAAGGTATGGTTTATGTGTTTCACAGGGCTATTTATAGGGTTTTCAGGGTATCCCAAAACCCTAATTTCCTATTTGGAATCCAGAGACTTCTTTCCATATCTAACTCTGCTGCCTCTGGAGCGCTTGCGCTCGATCGTATACGGTATGCGCTCGAGCGCAAATGTGCGCTCGAGCCTTCTTTAAGTGCGCTCGTGTACCTGTGCGCTCGATCTGCTGGATGGCAGAACTTGACTTTTACTCCTAAAAGCTCCAAATTATCATATTTTTGTCCAAGTCCTGTGAAAAACACATAAAACACGAAAATGAAGTATAATCTACTGAAATAGATAAATAAAGAGTCTAACAAGCATAAATTAAGGGGCTTAAATATGACTATTTAAGCACTTATCAAGAAAGTCAATTCATAGAGATGATATGCAACAAGGACTTTATGCAAAAGGACCCTGATGACACAATTAAGTATCTGAATGACTTGGTTGAGAAGGCCCACACTTGGATAGGGCCCAATGTTATTGAAAGCATAAATAGATCATGACCGATCGGGATCTACTAACTTAGGGAAGAGGATAGCATGAAAGCCAAATTAGAGCGAGTAACTCGAGAGTTAGAGGCACTTAAGACCCAAGATGGTAGACACACACATACTGTTGCAAGAGTCGAGTCACAAGGTGCTTGTTTAGTTTGTGGGGGAGTGGAACACTTAGCTTAGGATTGCCTGACTTATGCAGAGATGAGAGGGGTTTTTGATGAACATTATAATGCCTTAAGGATTTATAGAAAGCCTTATAATTCTTTCTTTAATAAATATAATCCTAGTTGGAGTAACCACCCGAACTTTAGCTGGAGGCCCGACACAAACCAACCCACACACGTACATACACAACCACCTGTGTCATATCCTCCAACCTCACACAATGTGCAACCTAATAGAATTCCTTTAGAGGAAAAATTAAACGCATTTATGGAGTCATAAGGTAAAAATATTCAGAGATTGGAAACTATTGTGACACAGGTAATGGAAGAGAGCAAGGAAATTAAAAGTCAAATAACTAAGTTAACAAGTTCTCTCGCAGTACAAGAGCGAGGCAAATTCCCATTTCAGTCTCAATCAAATCCAAAGGGGCAACATATGGCATAAACCTCTACTTCAGATTCATAAAATATCACAGAGGTCAATGCTATAACTACTCGGAGTGGTAAGGTGTTAGATGAACCAAGCTGGATTATGACCACAAGCACCTCTCCGAGCACCGAGGAGAATGTTCCAAGAAATAGACAAATGAAAATTTTCTGATTCAAGTCCTTTTTCCCCAAGCACTCTGACCAAAAGGAAAAAATCTAAAAATACAAGGTGAGATCCTAGAACATTTGAAACAAGTTAAGATTAACTTGTCTTTGCTTCATGTGATTAAATAGATACTAACATATGCAAAGGTGGTCAAGAATTTGTGCACCATAAAAAGGAAGTATCAAGTTAAGAAGATTGCATTCTTGACTAAGCAAGTGAGTGTGGTGATTGAGCAAAAGACACTGCTCAAATATAAAGACCCAGGGTGTCTCACGATCACCTGTCAAATTGAGACTCATGAGATCGGTCAATATTTGCTGGATTTAGGAGCCAATGTGAACCTAATGCCTTATATTATTTACTTGCAATTGGGTCTAGGAGAGATCAAACCCACATCTATGGTACTACAATTGGCTGACTGGTCGACTAAGCAACCAAAGGCGTCAAAGATGTACTAATATAGATAGATAAGTTCTACTATCCTGTTGATTTTTTCATTATGAATACTCATTCTATGGTTGATAAGGAGTCTAAAGTTCTAATCATTTTATGAAGACCTTTCCTGGCCACCTCTAACGCTCTTATTAATTATAGGAATGGTCTAATGAAGCTGACTTTTAGGAACATGACTCTAGAGGTCAACATTTTCAACATCAAAAGACAACCACATGATGATGATGATTGTTATCATACTTATATGATAGACACATTGATCCCAAAGGAGGCTCACTTAAGCAAAAATTCAGAATCTTTAGAGTATCTCCTTGGTATTTCTGATTCTGAGAGTTCACTTTATCTTGACGATGTTTTCGATGTTTCTGTTATTTCAGGGTCAAAGGATAAAGAAGAACGAAAATGGAAACCAAGCTTTGAGGAGTTAACAAGAGATGGAGAAAGACCTAAGCCATCTACTGAGGAGACCCCAAAGATCGACTTAGCGACGCTACCTGAGGGACTCAAACATTCATTCTTGGGACCAGGTGATACCTTTCTTATTATTTTTTCCTCTTTACTTAGTGATTCACAAGAAAAGAAATTGATTGACATGTTAAGTGAGAACAAAGAGCTGCATTAGGATGGACAATTGCTAACATTAAAGGTGTTAGCCCTTTGATATATTCCTATAGGATCCATTTAGAGGAAGGAACTAATCCCCACTACGAAAAAAGTCATGAAAAATGAAGTTTTAAAATGATTAGATACGGGTATCATTTACCCTATCTCTGATAGTAAATAGGTTAGCTTGACTCAAGTAGTACATAAAAAGTCTGGGGTAACTGTGGTAACCAACTTGGAGGGGATGCCTGTTCTTACCAAGGTAGTGACAGGGTGGCGCATGTGCCTAGACTATGGAAAACTTAATTCCGCCACCCGCAAGGATCACTTCCCACTTCTAGTTTTAGACCAAATCTTAGAACATGTAGCTGGCCATCCCTTCTATTGCTTTCTAGACGGGTATTCGGGATATTATCAGATAGAGATTGCATTAGAAGATCAGGATAAGACTACGTTAACATGCCCATTTGGTACTTATGCATTCCGGCGTATGCCTTTTGGACTGTGTAATGCACCGGCTACATTTCAAAAATGTATGATGAGTATATTTAGCGATATGGTTGAAAAATTTATGGAAGTCTTTATGGATGATTTGACTATGTTTAGTGATTCTTTTGATTCATGCCTATTCCATTTATAGGCTGTTTTGAGCAAATGTGAAGAAAAAGTTCTAGTGCTTAATTGGGAAAGAGTCATTTCATGGTTCCCTTTGGACTAGTTTTGGGGCACATAATTTCTGAAAAAGGGATCGAAGTGGATAAATCAAAAATAGAATTGATCTCTAAATTGCCCACACTCAAAACTGTTAAGGATGTTAAATCCTTTATTGGGTATGCTGGTTTTTACCTACCGGTTGAGTTATAACATTGTGCTTATTTGGCTGTAAAGGGCATTAAATTTGATCTTAATGATGCAGGAATTCATAGGAAGCTTCAGTTGGTTGAGATTGAAGAGTTGCGAAATGATGCCTATGAAAACTCCAGAATCTACAAGGCAAAGATGAAGGCGGCTCATGACAAGCAAATTCTGAGGAAGCATTTCGAGCTCAATCAACGAGTCTACCTCTATGACTCGAGGCTTCACCTTCATCCCGGCAAGCTAAAATCGAGATGGACAGGCCCATTCGTGGTAAAGCAAGTCTTTCCCAATGGTTCAATTGATATAGAAGATCCAAAATATGGGAGAGTATTTCGAGTGAATGGGCAACGTCTGAAGCATTATGTGGAGAAAGTAGAGGAACCAAAGGAGATATCTTTGGTTATCCCTGTCTACTTTGATTGATTTTTGGTACTTCTATCTATATTATATTTTACTGCTTTCTAGTTTAGTTTCTTTTGTTTTACTTTGTTTCCTTTTATGTTTTGTTTTGTGTGATGTAGGTTTACCTACGCTACGTTGTTGGAGTTCCTCTCTCTCGTCGGTATAACTTTCTTATCTTTTGGTGACTATAAGGACACTGTCACATTCTGGTTGAGGGTGGTAGCATATGTATGCTTGTTATATATTGTTTTGTGTGAAACTATCATGGCATGTTTGTGAGATTTCACGATTTTGTGAACTGTTGATGCATGATTACAACTTTGTTTTCGTCAATATCCAATGACACTATCTTGATTAACACTAACTATTTTCTGGAAACTCATTTCTATGCATATACTAAGCTTTGTGGATTGTTTAGAGAGTGATGCATATGATCTTTGGTTTTTAACCATGTTTGAAGCACATTTGTTTTTATTGAGTGGAGAGTTTGAGAAAACTAGCATTGTGAACTTTTATTGCCTACTTGAATTGGTTTTATTTCTATTTAAGATGCTTTGTTTGGCTTACCTTACATGTGGAGAAATGATTTGGTTAGTCATTGAAGCCTTCGAATCCATCATTGACATTTGCGCAGAGTTTTGATCGTCGACAATATTTTAGGAATGATTCTTCTTTCATCAGTTTATTTATTTATATTGTAATTCTCTAAAAGAAAACAAAAGAAGAAAAAAATCATTCTTCTATCAGCTTATTTATTTATATTGTAATTCTCTAAAAGAAAAAGAAAAAAAGAGAGAAAAAAATAAAAGAGAAGAAAATATAAGTTTTTGTTTACTTCAGTTTTAAGTTTGTATTTGAAAGAAAGAAGATTCAACAAATTAAGGAAGATAAGTTGTCGCACCACACACAAAAGAAAGGAGCTTCAACACCAAGGTTTATTGATTAACCATTGAAATTTCGAGGCATTATATTGGTAAGTCGGATAAAGTGTTCTGAATTGTGTGATTTGCCTATCTTGTTGTCGATTCTTGTTCACTTGCTTGTCCTAAACTGCTTGACCCTTTCACTGAGTGTTTTTAACTACTATCAAACTCCATGAGTAAATACCTTGCCTCTTTAAATTGATAAACACTTTACCTGTGAGAATAATGGAGTTAAGGCTTCTTTCTTGGTTGAATTCAAAATTTTATGCATCATTGGTTTGTGGTAAGAAGGTTTAGGCTTAGTGCACACACTCACAGTTTCTCAGAAGACATGATTTGAAAATCTCGTTAGCATCTGTGAGCTGTGGCCAACGTTTGTTTGAATGCTAAACAGTTCTGCAAAATTCTTGGATAAACAACATATATGCTATGTTACTTTTCATGCATTGCTGTTTCGCTTGCATCACTAGGTACCAACATTCATACTGGTTGGGGGTTGTGATTAGGGCATGAAAATGCACTTCAAATAGAGTTAATTGTATGCATTTTTTGAGATTAATTTTGATTATTCATTGAATTTCTTGACAAGTGTGCTCTTTTGGAGAATTCTATGTTTTAGTGTGTTTTGCATATTTAAAAAAACAAAGAAGCCTTAAACAAAAAATATATATAAAATATGTTCTAAAGAATCCACAACATCCGGACTAGTTCAGAGTAGAGAAACTGGGTTTCCTAAGAGAAGTGCAACAAAACCCATAATTTCTAGACTGTTAAAAATAAATTGAGCATTTTGCTAAGTTATGTTGTCACTAGCAAAGGGTGAAAAATAGTTTCACTAAATTGCCAGAATTGCCCATACAGATTAGTCAATTTTACGGATTAAACTGTATTGATTCAGGGAGAACCAGGAGATAACCCATATATACTTGGAAAGATCCGGATGTCTAATTTCTGGAGAATTTCATGGCTCGTAAATATGATCTTTCTAGAGAATGTTATGGCAGTTTTAGTAGACAAATGTCAGGCTATGTGTGATTTCAGTGTGGCAAAAGTTATGGTAGCACAACCGGACCAGTTCTGAACAGTAAAAACTAGGCTTAGATAGCAGCAAACGCACAGCTTGGACAGTAATTGAACCAGGCCTGGACAGCAACAGAAGCACGCGGCCTAAACAGGAACCCTAGGGAAACTTTTTTGTCTACAAAGCCATCTCCATACAGGTATATATAGGATTTTAGACTCAAAGAACAGGGGGCTGAAGAGATACACACTGAATTTCTAGAGAGCTGTTGTGATTATGTATTATTGACTAGGCTCACATAGATTTTATTTAACTCCAGTGATTGTTGTTCTTTTTCTCCATATAGTTCAGTCATGCTTCTCTTATGTGTGGAATTTAGGATGCAATTTATTTCGGTATATTAATTATATATGCTGGTCGTTTACTGCGTTATTGTCTCTGGATATATCGTCGATTTAGGATATCATATATAATTGACCGTTGCATTACTTGTAAAAACAAGAAGGAGATTTCTCATAATAATTTAAAAAATAATATTTTTGGTCCTTTCACTATTATTTTTCGATTATTTATTTGGGATGTGAAATACGTAGTTAAGTTATAATTACTGAATTGATACAAGTTGAAGCTGTGAAATTTAGGAGGGATTCTTGGACCCTTGTGTTACTCATTATTGATTTTCTTTCACTTAATTCAATTGTATCATTTAATTCTCAACATTTTCTTAATACTATTTTTTTTATTTTGTTTCCATTATCTTTTGCCTGAGACTTTGATTGTAGAACATTCTTTTCATGGGATCGACACCCTATTCTATATTGCTGCTACCGCATAGTACTGTTTAGGCGTAATTCATAAGCATTACATATTCTTACGAAAAATACCGTCTAGAAGGTCATCTTATTCTGGCGGATCTTCTCAACGGGGGTTCTGTAGGGGGTTGTTGAACCTCCTGTTCTGCCTAACTGTTTTCGGGAACATCAATGACTGCAGGCTCATATCAACTATAGGAGCATCACCATTATCAATTGTAAGAGAATCACCATCATCAACTGCATTCCTACGATCTTCGTGTACCTTTTCCCTATAATCATCAAACACTTTAGGAGGAGTAGAAACTGGACACAAGTTAACGGGCTCTTCATT
The DNA here is from genome assembly GCA_023935145.1 of Bretschneidera sinensis. NCBI lineage: Eukaryota > Viridiplantae > Streptophyta > Magnoliopsida > Brassicales > Akaniaceae > Bretschneidera > Bretschneidera sinensis. Next base: position 12,177,967 of record CM043700.1, on the reverse strand, counting down.
GGAGGACTTAGGCTTTTTTTATTCTTTAAGTCTTCAATGGTTTCATCTTCACAAAAAACTACGTCCCTGTTTCTGATAATCTTTTTGTTCACTGGATCCCACATTCTGTAGCCAAATTCTTCATGTCCATTTCCTATGAAGATACACTGTTTTGTCTTGGTATTAAGCTTGGACTTCCTATCTCTGAGAATATGAACAAATACTCTGCATCTAAACACCCTCAAACGGTTGTAAAAGACATATTTCCCCATCTACCCCATTTCTAGGACCTCATCATCCAAAGAAATTGAACTAGAAAGGTTGATCAAATCCACAACAGTCCTCATTTCCCTACCCTAAAATGATTTAGGCAATTTTGCATGAGAGAGCATACACCTTATTCTTTCACAAATTGTTCTATTCATTCTCTCTACCATTCTATTATATTGAGGTGTTTTAGGAATTGTTTTTTTAAGCTTGATACCATGGATTCTGCAGTAATGCTCAAATGGACCCCTGTATTCACTTCTATTATTTGCTCGAACACATTTGAGCTGCTTTCATGTTTCTTTTTCAACTTTCACATGGAAATGCTTGAACACTCGATCACTTGATCTTTAGTTTTCAAAGGAAATTCTCACACTTTTCTAGAGTGATCATCAATAAAGGTAACAAAGTAGATAACACCACCAATACTTTTATCTTTCATAGAATAAACATCAATATGAACCAAATTTAGGATTATAGTACATCTAGATAGAGAAGTTCTACGAAATTAAACTCTACTTTGCTTACCAGCTAAATAGTGAGAACAAGTATTAAGGGGTGTACCTTGCATGAATGGTAGATGTTGTTTCTTTGTCATACTGAAAGTTTCTTCTCACTCATATGGATAGGTTACTTATGCCAAAGTTTAATGGAATCATAGTGAGCAATATTCACCTAACCCTAACTCACCTTTGTTTGCAGTCTGTATAGAGTCTCACATTTCTTTCACCTAGCTATAAAAAAAAAAAAAAAAAACCTCTAAAGAGCTTCCACTTTCCACAACCAAAGTCATTGTGATAGCCTTCATCATCAAGTTGACAAGTGGAGATCAGATTGAAGCGGAGATCAAGAACATGTCTGACATCTTTCAAAAGCAACGTGCACTAGACATTGGTTTTTAACCAGATAATGCCCATAATTTTGGATGAAACACCATTTCTCGTCTTCACATAGCCAAAATCACCACTGTTGTAAGATGAGAAGAAATCTTTACAATAAGTGACATGGAATGAAGCACCAGTCTCAGCAACCTAGGTAGAATCCTGGCATGTGAGGTTCACACAAGTATCATCACAAACAATCATAACATTCTCATCAGATGCAACTGTAATAGTGTCTTTGTCTTCCTTCTGCTATTTTTGTCATTTTTATATGTCGGTTTATTTCTTACAATAGGTTCAAGCATATCATTCCAATACAGCAAATCCAACATCCTGGGCTTCCAAACTGAATAATTAGTGGCAATGAGTTTAATCATGGACCCTGAACTTGAAGTCTCATCCATTTTAATCCACAAAAGAAGAATTAACAATCCAATCAAACAAAGTGCTTTGATACCACTTTGTTGGGAGAACTATAAATAATACAACAAATAAAGTGGTCAGAAAAAAATTATTCCTTTTTTGTGTGATTAAAATAGGATGAAAGAGCAAACTACTAATTAAACAAATCACTACAATAATAATAGCTGAAAATAATGACAAATAAATCAACCCACAAGTACCCCAAAAATTTTAGATGGAAAACCTTTTTGGGAAAACTACAAGACCTAATCCAATCAAACTTCTACCATGTAAAATAATGGGGTACATAATACAAGTCTTTCTAACCAAGCTAGAGATCACCAATACATCAAGAGCACTAACCTCTTGGATAACAATAATATATCATCACAAAAAAAGTGGATAACGACAAGAGATATAGGAAAGAACTCACCAAGTGGATAGTGAAAACACACGAATAAGGAAGTCAATAAATGATTGGAACGGTAAAAATGTTCTTCACTTTGCTAGAAACAACATATTGAAATCTGGTCGAAATTGGGCCACAAATCACAACCAGATCGTGCTAGCAAAATGGTGGTCCTGTTTTGTTCTTCAAATAAAACACTTTATTTTTCTCTATATTTTTCTTTTCCTGTACATCTCAATTTGCTGACCACTTATGGGTATATAAATACCTATAATTCCTTTGAAATTAACAACCCTCTTAATAGGTTTAAAATTTACAACACCATTTGGAACAAGAACCTTCATAATGGGATTATAATTTTAAAAAATTTGAAAACTACGAGTCAATGTGTTTAATATTCTCAATTTACATAGAAAATAACAAGTTACTAATTCTAACATAACTTCTTTTTAATTAATCTGTTGTGGTTCCCTTAGGGAACACTCAACAAAGCTGTCAACCTTTGCATCAGTTTTCTGTTAAAGTAGGGGGCGGCAGGTAGGGAACAACACCATAAATGCTCCATAGGTAAGGAGCAACACCATAAATGCTCAATAGGTAGGGGGGCAGCACCATAAATGCTCCATAAGTAGGGGACGGCACCATAAATGCTCCTTAACTCCTTACCTAAAATCCACCAGCATTTGTTTTTTTTTGGAAGCCTATAAAATCTTTGGCTCTCAGTTGTTCATCATCTGAGTGTAGAGAATTAGAGAGAGCTTGAGAGGAAAGCTTAAAAGAAAATATAATTGAGTGTGGGTTGTGAGTTGTAAGTGTTGTAAACACTTTGTATATTTTCTCCCTTCAGTAAAAACGATCTGCAGCAGGTCCAGAGACGTAGGTACAATTGGCCGAACTCCGTTATCAAATTGTGTGTGTGTTATTTCCGTTGTTATTTCGCATTCTCACTAATCTGGTTTATAGGAAAATCTATGTAATTTCCCCAACAACTGGTATCAGAGCGTTTGGAAGTGAATTCTGTCAATTTTCTGTGAGGTTATTATTCATATAAATAGTGAATTTTGTGAATAGTGAAATTTTATCGGTGATACCGATTCATCGGCAATGGTGTTCTAATACAGGGAGGTTCGCAGTAATAGTCAGAAATGATCCAGATAAAGTCAGATTCGAGTGGGAGCAATGGCCGCAGACGAAAAGAAGATGAAACTCGAGAAGTTCGATGGCGCAAATTTCGGGTTCTGGAAAATGTTGATAGAGGATTATCTGTATCAAAGAAATTTGTATCAACCTCTCTTAGGAGATAAGCCTGAAACTATGAAGGATGAAGACTGGGCTCTTCTCGACAGACAAGCCCTCGGAGTTATTCGGTTGACGTTATCCCGCAATGTTGCTTTCAACATAATAAAGGAAAAGACCACGGCGGGTCTTATAGCGGCTCTCTCCAGTATGTATAGGAAGCCATCAGCCTCTAACAAAGTTCACTTGATGAGGCAGTTATTCAATTTGCGGATGACAGAAGGCACATCGGTAGCTCAACATCTCAATGAACTCAATACAGTCACAACCCAGTTGAGTTCAGTTGAAATTGAATTTGATGAAGAAGTATGAGCATTAATACTTTTGTCTTCTCTACCAGAAAGTTTGAATGCTACTGTCACGGCTGTGAGTAGCTCGTCGGGAAGCAGTAAGTTAAAATTTGATGATGTTCATGATCTAGTTCTCGGTAGCTCAACCTCTTCAGTTTTATATACAGAGTCAAGAGGAAGAAATTCAACCAGATGGAATAGACGCTGCAGATCAAAGGACAGGAGGTCCAAATCCCAATAATTCCCATAACTCGAAGACCGTCGAGTGTTGGAACTGTGGGAAGACGGGGCACTATAAAAATCAGTGCAAGAGTGCACCGAAGGACCAGGAGGCGAAGGCAGAAGCAAATGTTACTTCCACTTCAGGAGGAGATGATGCGTTGATATGCTCTTTGGAGAGCAATGAGGAGTCTTAGGTGTTAGACTCTGGAGCATCATTCCATGCTACTTCGCAGAAAGAATTCTTTGAAAGGTATATCCCCGAAAACCTTGGAAACATATACCTTGGTGATGATCAACCTTGTGCTATTATTGGTAAAGGTGTAGTGAAGATTAAGTTGAACGGGTCTGTTTGGGAGCTGAAGGATGTTAGGCATATTCCCAACTTGAGAAAGAACTTAATCTCAGTAGCACAGTTGGCTAGCGAAGGCTACACTACGATCTTTTATGGTGATGACTGGAAGATTTCAAAGGTTGCAATGACAGTTGCTTGGGGCAAAAAGAGAGGTACTCTTTACATGACAGCAGGGGCATGCTGTTCAATTGCAGTTGCAGCAGGAAATGAAAATCCCAATTAGTGGCACCAGAGACTTGGCCACATGAGTGAGAAGGAGATGAAAATTATGCACTCGAAAGGGAAACTTCCAGGTCTACAGTCAGTTGAGATAGACATGTGCGAAGATTGTATACTTGGAAAGTAGAAGAGGATCAGCTTTCAGACAAGTGGCAGAACCCCAAAGAAGGAAAGACTAGAGCTCGTCCACTCTGATATTTGGGGACCAACGACCATTTCATCCATTGGTGGGAAACACTACTTCGTGACTTTCATTGATGATCACTCTCGGAAGGTATGGGTTTACTTTCTAAAGCATAAGTCTGAAGTGTTTGAGGCTTTCAGGAGATGGAAAGCTATGGTTGAAAATGAGACAGGTCTGAAGATTAAAAAGCTCAGAATCGACAATGGTGGTGAATATGAAGACACCAGACTTAAGAAGTTTTGCTATGAGCACGGGATCAGAATAGAGAGAATTGTGCCGAGTGTGCCTCAACACAATGGTGTAGCTGAACGTATGAACCGAACGTTGACAGAAAGAGCCAGAAGCATTCGTATACAGTCAGGTCTACCGAAGCAGTTTTGGGCAGAAGCAGTCAACACAGCAGCTTACTTGATCAACCGAGGCCCATCGGTTCCATTGAAGCATAGGATACCAGATGAGGTATGGAGTGGAAAAGAGGTAAAACTATCACATCTAAAAGTTTTCGATTGTGTAGCATATGTGCATATTAGTGATCAAGGTAAGAATAAGCTTGATCCTAAATCCAAGAAATGCACCTTCATCGGCTATTGCAAGGATGAGTTTGGCTACCGCATTTGGGATAAAGAAAACAAAAAGGTGATCCGCAACAGAGATGTGATTTTCAACGAAAGAGTGATGTACAAGGACAGGCATAAAACTGACGCCAGCAACTTAGAGCAGAGTGGGCTAGTATCTGTAGATGCAGATGCAGATGATGTCCCAGATACCCGTGATGGAGCCAACTGTAGCAAGTTCTCCACTAGAGGAACTTGTTGGACAGAGCAATGTGCAGTAGTCCGACACACTGCAGCATTCTACTCCAGCTCTTGTATTGAGAGGGTTTTCTTAGCCTAATGTGCCTAACAGGAGATACATGAATTATTTGTTGTTGACTGATGGAGGGGAGTCTGAATGCTATGATGAAGCTAGTCAGACTGGAGATGCTAGGAAGTGGAAGCTTGCCATGAAAGAAGAGATGAAGTCTCTGATCTCCAACCAGACATGGGAATTAGTTGAGTTACCCATGGGGAAGAAGGCACTTCACAACAAATGGGTGTACCGAGTGAAAGAGGATATGTTGACAAAGACGGTGACTATCGACAAACTGAAGTTGTGTTCAACTTTAGTTGGCCTGCAAGAGTAACAAGACCGGAAAAGATCTGCTGCATAGATCAAGGTGTGAAGACAGATTAAAATTGGTCTTCAAGTGGGGGATTGTTAAGGTAGGGGGCGGCAGGTAGGGGGCAGCACCATAAATGCTCCATAGGTAGGGGGCAGCACCATAAATGCTCCATAGGTAGGGGACGGCACCATAAATGTTCCATAACTCCTTACCTAAAATCCACCAGCATTTTTTTTTTTTGGAAGCCTATAAAATCCTTGGCTCTCATTTGTTCATCATCTGAGTGTAGAGAATTAGAGAGAGCTTGAGAGGAAAGCTTAAAAGAAAATATAATTGAGTGTGGGTTGTGAGTTGTAAGTGTTGTAAACACTTTGTATATTTTCTCCCTTCAGTAAAAACGATCTGCAGCAGGTCCGGAGATGTAGGCACAATTGACCGAACACCGTTATCAAATTGTGTATGTGTTATTTCCGCTATTATTTCGCATTCTCACTAATACGGTTTATAGGGAAATCTGCGTAATTTCCCCAACATTTTCTTCGAGTTTTATGGAAATTTCACAATTGACCATAAAGTTAAAACTATGACACCCTACGCTGTTGATATTAGACTAAAAAAATTCCATGCTAAATAAATTTCAATGCCGTAATGCTCCAACCAAAGGTGGATCCAGCTAGCTACATTATGCAAACACGTTAATTAATTTAACAAATTATGCAACACACCAGATACACGAAGCCAATAAATCATGAACTCTGTATATTCGATACTACGCACATCGCTTTTCTTCCTTCTTTTTCAATCCTCCATCTCCATCGACATTATTTCACCAAACAAATCTATCAAATATGGTGACGTTTTAGTCTCTGAAAGACAGATTTTCGCTCTTGGGTTCTTCAGCCTTGGAAATTCAAAGAATCGTTATGTTGGAATTTGGTACAACCAAATCTCTGAACAGACCGTTGTGTGGGTTGCAAACAGAGACATCCTATCAATGATACCTCTGGCGTACTCTCAATCAACGGTCACAGAAACCTTGTTGTCTACAAGAGAAATGGAACAGTTCATGTTTGGTCCACCAATGTTTCAGTCACGGTCACTAACAGTAGTACTATTGTTGTTGCTCAGATTTGGGATTCAGGGAACCTTGTTTTGATTGATAATCTTACCAGAGGAGTTTTATGGCAAAGTTTTGATTATCCTACAGATAGCATGCTTCCATTTATAAAACTTGGATTGACCCGGAAGACTGGTCTGAATAGATTTCTAACAGCTTGGAAGTCCTCGAATGACTAAGGAACCTGTAATTACTCATACCGGTTTAACCCGAGTGGGTCTCCTCAGTTGCTTATATACATGGGTTTGGGTCCAATATGGCATACGAAGACATGGACCAGGAAGAGATGGAGCGGATTGACCGGGAAGAGATGGAGTTTTATTTTCAATATTACTTTTGTGAATAATCAAGATAAGATATATATCCAGTATTGTTGGGTATATAACCAAAGTCCCACATTGGCTAGAAGTGGGGAGGATCATGGGTATATAAGGACGGACAAATATCTCCATTGGGATGAGGCCTTTTGGGGTAAAAACCCAAGAGCAAATCCATGAGGGTTTAGGCCCAAAGTGGACAATATCACAACAATGTGGAGATATGTGGTGTCCATAGTCCTTACAAGTGGTATCAAAGCCATGCCCCAGAGTTAGCCATATGGATGAATCCTCGGAATGCCGAACGAAAGGTGGTGGGCCCAGGTTTGATCACGATGAGATCTGTGGATTGAGCTCGATTTGACAGGCGGTGTGCTCCAGATTCTTCATGGACGTGTCCTGGTCATAACACGGTGAAGAGGAGTTGACCTGGGATAGAGCAAGCTCTCGAGGCAGGTGGTGCTCCATGTAAGGCGTTTGCTCCAACGCAGTGGAGTGGAGAATCCTGGTTGGTAGAAGAGTGGACGGATGGATGATCGTTTGAGGGGAGGTTCGGTGGTCCTTTGTTCGAGGGGAGGATTGTTGGGTATACAACCAAAGTCCCACATTGGCTAGAAGTAGGGAGGATCATGGGTATATAAGGATGGACAAATATCTCCATTGGGATGAGGCCTTTTGGGGTAAAAACCCAAGAGCAAATCCATGAGGGTTTAGGCCCAAAGTGGACAATATCATACCAATGTGGAGATATGTGGTGTCCATAGTCCTTACAGGTATTATTTAACTGATGATTCAATCATGTCAAGAATGGTGATTAATGAAACTGGGATCCTACAACGTTTTTTTTTGGAATTCTCAGGATCATAGGTGGATCGAGTTGTGGTCCACCCCAAACGAGCAATGTGATTATTACGGGTACTGTGGGCCGAATAGTTACTGTGACGCATATAATTCAGACAAGTACGAGTGCACATGCTTACCCGGGTTCGAGCCCAAGTCAGCCCAAGAATGGTTCTTGAGGGACATGTCATCAGGGTGCGTGAGAAAACGTAGGGAATCCATGTGTAACAACGGAGAAGGGTTTGTGAAGTTGGCACATGTAAAGGTGCCCGATACGTCTATGGCACGTGTGGAAATGAGTTTGGGATTGAAAGAGTGCAAGACTTTGTGCTCAAGTAATTGCTCTTGCGTGGCTTACTCAGTTGCATATTATGAAATCAATGGAGGGAAGGGGTGCTTGACTTGGCACGAAGATTTGTTGGATACAAGGACTTACTCAGGTTCAGCGCAAGATTTTTATGTACATGTGGATGCAACTGAGTTAGGTATATGTCTATTTGCAACAATAACTTATCAATGTTAGGTAGATTTTAAATAATTCTTCAAAGATTCATAGACATCGTGTTAAGTATCTCCAAAATGGCTATGATTGTTTATGCTCTGTCATAATCATCCTAAGTATGAAAATTTGGTAACTTTCTTCCTTTTTAGCTCGTTGGAGGAAGAATGGCTCACTTGGCAAGAAGGGAATGATTGCAATTGTGGCAGCTTCTCTAGCTACAATATTTCTCACGGTTTGCTTTTTGTGTTGGTTGATAAGGAGGAAAAGAAGAGGTAACCAAATTCATCTTTACAGTTTCTATTTTTCATGCATTATCTGTTGGTCAAGTTGTCTTGTATGTTATTAGTCGAATCTTCTTCTGTTTTTCTTTTAAATACCAAGCATTATTTGTTGATGTGTGCTTGATTACAGCGAAGAAAAGACATAGCAACCTTTCATTTAATTTTACCACAAATTCAACATACCTTGAAGACAATTTCGATTGAAAGGAGAGTAGAAGAAACAGAGATTTACCCTTATTTGATCTAAGCACCATAGCTGCAACCACAAATAATTTCTCTTTGGACAACAAACTTGGACAAGGTGGTTTTGGCTCTATTTATAAGGTAGTTTAATAATATTTTCAGTGCAAAGAAAAAAAAGTTGCTTCAGATAAGTATCTCAGTTGCATTCTTCTGTTAATGTTCCTGTTTACTCTGCTTCTATCATATTTGGAGGGCAAGTATAGAGTTAAACAGTAACACGTAAGGTAGAGTTAAACTTAAACAAATAAAGGATTTTAGCGAATTGAACTGAAAAAAACTTTGAATTATACATGAGAGTGGTTTTGAATGAGGATTTCAAGGTATGTTAAATAATGGGAAAGAAATAGCTGTTAAAAGACTGTCAAAGTACTCGGGACAGGGAGTAGAAGAGTTCAAGAATGAAATTACATTGATTGCAAAACTGAAACACAGGAATTTAGTGAGGATTCTAGGTTACTGTATTAAAGGAGAAGAGAAGATGTTAATCTATGAGTACTTGCCCAACAAGAGCTTGGACTCATTTTTATTTGGTATGCCTACCCTTTATATATAAATATATATGTTCTTAGCATGTAGATTATAGAATATGTTTTAAAATGCATGATTTGATTCTTTCTTTTGCAACTTTAGATTCGGATGAAACAAAAAGGTCACTCTTAAACTGGGGAAAACACTTCGAAATTATTTTTGGTGTTGCTCGTGGAATCTTATATCTTCATCATGATTCAAGATTGAGAATCATTCATAGAGATCTGAAGGCTGGCAATGTTCTATTGGATGCTGCATTGGATCCAAAAATTTCAGATTTTGGCATGGCTAAAATATTTAGAGGGGACCAAACTGAAGTAAAAACAAATCGCATAGTTGGAACATAGTAAGTCTCCACCCAAAAGGAAATTTCATTTTTCCCTTTTTCTTTAATTGACAATCTTGGATGGGGTCTTTATTAAATTCTGCTAAATGTTAATTACAATAAACTGGTTCTTACAACATTTTCCTCATTTTGCTGATGTAGTGGTTATATGTCACCAGAATATGCAATGAAAGGGTTATTTTCGATCAAATCTGATGTATAGAGCTTTGGAGTATTACTAATAGAGATCATTGCTAGTAGAAAGAACAGCGGTTACTATAGTAAAAATCCCTCGTCAAATTTGGTTGAACATATAAGTCCAATATTTCTCATTTTTTTCCTGCTATGCATATAATTCCTATACGATAATATCAAATATAAATTGTGTTTAGATTTGGGACCTATGAAGAGAAGGCAGAGCAATGGAGATAGTGGATGAATCATTGGGTGAGTCATATCTTGCTAACCAAGTTAAGAGGTGCATCCAAATTGGGCTCCTTTGTGTGCAAGAATGTGCAACAGATAGACCAACAATGTCTACAGTAGTTGTTATGCTAGGTAATGACGCACCTCTTCCTTTTCCTAAACACCCTGCATTTATCATAGGAGAAGTTACAATGACAATGACATATGGGCTACTGAAGGAGTTAATGGCTCTGTAAATGAAGTGACGGTTACCATGATTCAAGCTCGCTAGAGAGATACAATTCTTTGTTGTATGTATGCTCATGTGCCACAACAACATGTAGTATTCTACCATAATTTTATTTATCCAGAGTTGGTGTAAATTTAATATATTTGTCATAAACATTTGAATGCGACCTTCATTAGTTTAACTATTACTTCCCCTCAAAAAATCAAACGCGGGAATTTTAGCTTCCTAGTAATTAGATTGCTTGATTTGTTGAAGTTAGTTTCTTCAATTTTGGGAATCTAGCTTTCTAGATATCAAACAGCCCTTAAAGCAGTGACGGTGGAGTATAACTACTCTAATGTTGTTTTTCAAGCAAAAGAGCATCAGAAGCAAAACAAGGAGGCTAAGGATAAAAGTCAGATGCACATTGCTATAAGTGTGAATGAGTATCCTGCCTCCTTCGAAACATTGACGAAACATTTGAATTGAAACCCATGATAAAATCATAAGAGAAGATGTAATTTCTTGGCTCAAATGCTTCAACTGGTAATCTTGGCAAAGCATGTGGAATAGGAAACTTTCTTCTTGGTTGGTGCAATCCTTTCTTTGCGTCCTTTCATATCTCCTCCACCTAACTTTCCAAGCAAAACCTTCACATCCAACATATACAAGCCCTTTTTGTTTATAGTAGCCTTCAACACTACATTTGATCCATTAAAAACTTGCATCTCTCCATTACCCGCAATCTATGTGTATCCCATTTTATCAAGCTCCCCAAAAGAGATGATATTTTTAGTGAGAGAGGAAGCAAACTTTACATTCTCAAGTATCTTCACACATTCATCATGGAGCTTCAACCTTAAGATTCCTTCACCATCAATTACTGTGTTTCCCACATGCTGTAGCAACTGTGACATGAGTAGGTTCCTTCATACAATCAAAGTACTTCTTCTTATTAAATATGTGAATGGAGGACGCTGAATCAAGTAGCACCATATTACTCTCATCAACTTTTTTTTTTCAATGTGCTCAATAACTAGCACCTCTTCATCACTTCCCTCGATGATCCCACTCATCATTTTCAACTTTTTTAAATCATTCTTTTTAACCTTACAATAATATTGTATGTCTCCTATCTCTTTACAGTAGAAGCACTCCTTCTCACTATCATCTCCAAGTTTAGATTTAGATCTCCATCTTGAGCCACTGTTCGCTCTGAATTGACTCCTCACTCGATTAAAACTCTCCACAACAAGTGCTTGACTACCACTAAATGAGCTCTTGTTTTCCATAAATATGTCATTCTCATGCGGTCACATCATATAAGTCAATGTCGACTTGCCCACTAACATTGATTGCTCCGATGGTTGGTAATATTTTACAATGATGATAACAAGAGAATAGTCTTCTCCTTCTCCTTAAATGCTTCTTCTATATTCAACAATTGAGACACAAGCTTGTTCAATTCATTCAAATGATCATGAAGACTTGTACCTTCTTCCATCTTTAGAGAGTAGATATTCATCTTGAGACACAATTTGTTGGTCAAGACTTCGATGCATAAATGCTCTCGAGTTTATCCTACAAACCCTTGAGAGTAGTTTCCTTCAACACAGTATACTTGATCTTAGAATTAAGAGCTAACTTGATTGTACTAACAGTTTTTCTCTTAATTGACTGTCACTTTCTATTAGTCACTCTTTTTGGCTTTTCTTCCTCTATAGTCTGATCAAGATCTTATTGCACCAAAAGATCTTGAATTGTGCTACGCTACAAAGTAAAAGTATTTTTTCATTAAATAAAGGAATCTCAAATTTAGCTATAGCTGTCGACATGGTGGCACAGACGCAACAAAAAGTAATAGGCAGCCTGTCCAAACAGATGACCAAACTCTGATACCAGTTGTTGGGATTTTATCTCTAAAATCTACTTACTCAAATTTTAGGCAATAAACAAAAAAAAGTATCAAGCACACAATAAGTTAACCTGGTTTAGTAACATCTTTGCCTACGCCACCAACAAACTCACAACTTTATTAATCTGTAACAACAATTTTAGGAAAAACAAAGTTATTACTCTAACAATTTCACAACCCAAAATCCTCAATACACCAAAAGTTTTCAACCTAGCTATAATTTTAAATTCCTCTAATTTATAATGTATATTGAAATTATGAGTGTACCTTAAACCTTCTCTATGACCACCTTTATATGGAGGATATTTTCCTAATACTATTAGGAAAAGAACAACAACATCATAGTAGACTACTATTACTTATACAAGGAATATTCTAATAAGAAACTAGTATTACTCTTTCTAGAACAACCAACTATAAAATAAGAAACTAATTTTGCCAAATCTTCCTTGTGAGGATTTAAGCCAAAATCTTAGCATTTAGCAACACCAAATTTGGGTCTAAGCAAGAGAAAGAAAATGAGGGTTATATTTAAACAATAAAAATATATATGCTTCTTTAACATAATAAGAATTGGTGTGCTTACCAATCCACATAAGTTGGTCATTATTTGACATGGTAGAAATAAGAAGATCTAAGATCGATAACTGTGTTTATTGATGCAAAACTGTTTGGAGTTGGGTAAGATCCCAAGTTCTTGAATAAGTATTTATAATATGACTGGCCCTATAATGAGTTAACTGAAAAAGTATAGGCCCTAGATTGATGATGTGTTTTCAAGGGCAAAATCCTATTCATTGATCATCTCACAACTTTACATCTTCACCATTTTCAATCTGTCATTTGATATTTGAAGAAAATTTAACTAAAACTCTGTACATACCTCACCACATGTATGAACTAGAAAACCTACATGAAGCATTTAGAAAAGTAAAATTATGAAAATATTTTCCTTTTAGAATTTGAATCTTGAAGTCCATACATGTTTCATTAACAAAGCTAGAACGAAAAAAGTGAATTTTCTTGAACCCTAAGGGTTGTTTAGTTGTGAAAAAATGTTTTTTCATTTTTCATCTTCATTCTTCTTAGTACTTTCTTCAACAATTTGCACATTTTTATCATAATTTAAAAAATAACATTTCTCTTTTAGACATAATATTTGAAAACTCACTCCAACCTTTTCAATTATTCATCATCACCAAACGCGGGAGGGGATGCTGAAGGTAAGGCTAGTGACTAGAGTGAAGATCTCCTGCTTGTTAGTATATTTTTACATATAAACAAAAAACATAGATATGCAACCCATATAAGTGAATTCCAAGATTAATAGTTGATTCTATAATGCCAAACAAATAAATGAGTTGGTTCAAAAGATTTTTAATAGAAATCTACTATAATGGATATGAGTTACTTATCGGAATCAAATTGAGAAAGTCCCAATCGAACTCTCAACAATTCTTTAAGACCTAATTACTGGAAATACCAAATAGTTAACAGTTAAACCAAGAAAAATCATGTAGGTGCCTATTTACTTCCCAATGCATGTTTTGTAAGGTTTGGACAAAGATCAAACCTATACATGTAGCTAATTAATACGTATGCCATTGGAAATCTCGTGTGATCTACTATCCATTGGTATTGATTTTAAGCAAATAAAACCACCTGAAAAGCGGTTCACAAGAATCAAAATTCCCTACTTGCTATTGATTTGCAAATTTTATGCATTTGATATTTTCAAGGTACCTACTTTACAGCTTTGGTTCTCTCACTACACGACTGACTTGGGTGCTAATGTTATGTGGTTAGAAAGAGCTTACGGAGCTTTACAACATTGAAATCAAAGTAAATAAGAAAATTAACTCTTTTAAAAAAAATTACAGGTGTTATAGTCATATAACATCTAAGGTTACAATTTCTTGACCTTCCAAACTGAATTTTGTATCAATAAAGATCCTCATTGAAGTAAAGGTGAGTTGTCTAGGCATTTGAAGTATTGGATCTTTTTTTTTTTTTTCGTTATAGGTGTGATATTGCTTGTCCAAATTAGTTTTCACCCATTGCTTATATTTTTTCCACGTTACCCAAATAATACAAGTACAGCTGCCATGTCCACAAAAACCTTTAAAAAAGGCAATTTAAATTTTGCCACTTCATAAAAAAATGGTTGTTCTGTTTTCTCTACTACTTCACTTGCATGGTCAAATTATGAATACACCTTTTTTTTTCTAGTCAACTACAATTTGTCTATGAAGAACAGTAATAAAGTACTCCACCAACATAAAGGTGTTTAATTGAAGAAATGAGACGTGTCTCCATTTCTTAAAGAAAATTGGCATCTCCTATTAATGCATGTTGGGAAGAACAACAAATAAATTTTTCAAAAAAAAATCTTTCATGTTTATGTGATTAAAATAGAATGTGACAGCAAACCACTAATTAAACAAATCACCGCAATAATAATAGGAAAAAAATAATGCTAAATAAATCAACCCACAAGAACACCAAAAAATTTATGCAGAAAACCTTTTCAAGAAAAACCACGGGACCTAATCTAGCCAAACTTTCATTATGTAAAATAATGGAGTACACAATAAAAGTCTTTCTAGCCAAGTTAGAGATCATCAATCATCAATACATTAAGAACACAAAAAAAAAAAAAAAAAAGTTGATAACAACAAGAGATATTGAAAAGAGCTCACCAAGTGGGTAATGAAAACACACAAATAAAGAAATCAATCAACGATCGGAACCTGTAGAATCATTATTCACTTTGCTAGGAACAACATACTGAAATCTTATTGACACCGGACCACAGATCACCACCAATGGTGCTAGGAAAGTAGGTGTCCTATTTTGTTCTTCAAACAAAATACTCTATTTTTCTATACCTTTTTCTTTTCTTGTACATCCTAATTTATTGACTATTTATGGGTGTATAAATACCCATCAACCCTTGGAAATTAGCATCCCTCTTAATGGGTTCAATATTCCCAATTTGCATGGGAAATAACAAGTCAACAAATGATTAATTCCAACACAACTTGTTTTTAATTAATTTATTGTGGTCCCCATATATGAGGGACCACCCAACAAATCTCCCCCTCCTGAATCATGTGGGGACCATCACCCCAATAGGTGGCAACTTCATGCCTACTTTCTTCTTACACTACTCAAATTTCACCTTAGGTAAGGTTTTAGTCATCATGTCTGAGCCACTCTCATTAGTGTGAATCTTCTCAAGCTGTAACAGCTTCATCTCTAAAGCATCATGTATCCAATGTACCGAACCTCAATATTCTTGGATCTTAAATGAAATGTTAGGTTCTTGCAAAGATAGATAACACTTTGTTTGTCATAATAAAGTACATATTTCTCTTGCTCGAGACCCAATTCTTGTAGGAATTTCTTCATCCACGGCAAGTCTTTGCTATCTCCAATCATTGCAATGTACTCAGCCTCTATGGTAGACAAAGAAACACATTTCTGCAACTTAGACTGCCATGACACTTCTCCCCCTGCAAAAGTGAGCAAGTACCCCGAAGTGGACATCCTAACGTCAATATCACCAGCAATGTGTACATTTGTGAATCTATCCAACACAGGTTTGCCATCACCAAAGCGTAGACACACCTTGGAAGTACCTCTGAGATACCTAAGTATCCATTTTCCTACAGTCCAATGACTTTTTCCTGGATTAGAAAGGAATTGACTAACCACACCAACAACATGAGCGATATTCGGTCTAGTGCATACCATAGCATACATCAAATTACCAACAACAGATGCATAAGGTATTTTCTTCATTTTATCTTTCTCACTTGTAGGGCATTGCTTAGAACTGAGCTTGAAATGACCTGCAAGTGGACATGCAATTGCTTTGCCCTTGCTTATACTGCATCTGTCAAGGACCTTTTCAATGTACTTTTCCTGAGATAACCAAAGCTTCCAACTTTTCCTATCTCGAGTGATCTTTATACCTAAAATCTATTTTATCGGTCCTAAATCCTTCATGGCAAAGGATTTACTGAGTTCTTTCTTTAACTTGTCAATTTTACCAGCATTATGGCCAACAATCAACATGCCATCAATATAAAACAAGAGTATGATAAAATCACCATCGGAAAACTTCTTTAAGAACATACAATGATCAACAGTTGTCTGGCTGTACCTATGACTCTCCATAAAAGAATAAAACTTCTTATACCATTTTCGAGGTGCTTGCTTTAGCCCATATAAGATCTTTTTCAACCTACACACCAAATGCTCTTTACCTTTGGTTTTGAACTCCTCTAGCTGGTCTATATATATCTCTTCCTATAAGTCACCATGGAGAAAGATAGTTTTCACATCAAGTTGCTTAATCATCAAATTTAATTTAGCAGCTAAAGCAAGAACAATTTAGACATAAAATCAACTCCTTTTTTTTTATTGAATCCTTTTATAACTTGTCTTGCTTTATACCTTGGCTGTAAGCTTTTCTCTTCAGTCTTCAACTTGTAGACCCATTTATTCTTGAGTGCTCTCTTTTCTTTGGCCAGTTTCACTAAATCATAAGTGTTATTCTCATGCAAGGATTCCATCTCCTCTTGCATGGCTTTCAACCACACTCCTTTATACTCATGCTCGATGGCCTCTTGGTAACTATCTGGCTCTCCCCCGTCGGTAAGCATTACATATTCTTCAGGAAAATACCATCTAGAAGGTCGTCTTATTATGGTGAATCTTCTCAACTAGGGTTTTGTAGGGGGTTGTTAAACTTTATGTTCTACCTAACTGTTTTAGAGCACACCAATGACTGTAGGCTCATATAAACTATAGAAGCATCACCATTATCAATTGTAGGAGAATCACCATCATTAATTGCATTCCTATGATCTTCGTGTACATCTTCCCTATAATCATCAAACACTTTAGAAGGAGTAGAAATTGGACCCAAGTTAACAAGCTCTTCATCGGAGAACTTAGGCTTTTTTGACTTCTCTAAGTCTTCAGTGGTTTCATCTTTACAAAAAACAATGTCTCTGCTTCTGATAATCTTTTTGTTCACTGGATCACAATTCTGTAGCCAAATTCTTCATGCGCATAGCCCATGAAGATACACTGTTGTGTCTTGGTATTAAGCTTAGACTTCTCATCTATAGGAATATGAACAAATACTCTACATCCAAACATCCTCAAACGATTGTAAAATACATCTTTCCCCGTCCACCCCATTTGTAGCACCTCACCATCCAAAGAAACTGAAGCAGAAAGGTTGATCAAATCCATAACAATCCTCATTACCCCACCCCAAAATGATTTAGGCAATTTTGCATGAGAGAGCATACACCTTATTCTTTCACAAATTGTTCTGTTCATTCTCTCTACCACTCCATTCTACTGAGCTGTTTTAGGATCTGTTTTCTCAAAATTGATACCATGGCTTCTGCAGTAATGCTCAAATGGACCCCTATATTCACTTCCATTATTTGCTCGAACAAATATTAGCTGCTTTCATGTTTCTATTTCAACTTTCACATGGAAATGCTTGAACACTCGAGCACCTGTTCTTTAGTTTTCAAAGGAAATGCTCACACTTTTCTAGAGTGATCATCAATAAAGGTAACAAAGTAGATAACACCACCAATATTTTTATTTTTTATAGAATAAACATCAATATGAACCAAATTTAGGATTATAGTACGTCTAGATAGAGAAGTTCTATGAAATGAAACTCTACTTTGTTTACCAGCTAAATAGTGAGAACAAGTCTTAAGAGGTGTGCCTTGCATGAATGGTAGATGTTGCTTCTTTTTTATACTGAAAGTTTCTTCTCACCGATACGACCAGGTAGCTTATGCCAGAGTTCAATAGAATCATCGTGAGCAACATTCACCTGACCCTAACTCATCTTTGTTTGCAGTCTGTATAGAGTCTCACATTTCTTTCCCCTGGCCATAACATTCTCATCAGATACAACTGTAATAGTGCCTTTGTCTTCCTTCTGCTATTTTTGTCAGTTTTGTCCGTCGGTTTATTTCTTTCAATATGTTCATGCATATCTTTACAATATAATAAATCCAACATCTTGGGCTTCCAAACTGAATAATTAGTGGCAATGAGTTTAATCGTAGAACCTGAACTCGAAGTCTTATCCATTTTAATCCACACAAGAATTAATAATCCAATCAAACTAAGTGCTCTGATACCACTTTGTTGGGGAGAACCACAAATAATACAAAAAATAAAGTGGTCAGAAAAAATTCTTCCCTATTTGTGTGATTAAAACAGGATGCAAGAGCAAACTACTAATTAAACAAATCACCACAATAATAATAGCATAAAATAATGACAAATAAATCAACCCACAAGAAAACCAAAAACATTACATGGAAAACCCTTTCGGTAAAAACCACGAGACCAAATCCAATCAAACTTTCACTATGTAAAATAATGGGGTACACAATACAAGTCTTTCTAACCAAGTTAGAGATCACCAATCACAATACATCAAGAGCACTAACCTCTTGGATAACAATAATATATCATCACAAAAAAAATGGATAACAACAAGAGATATATGAAAGAACTCACCAAGCAGATAGTGAAAACACACGAATAAGAAAGTTAATAAATGATCGGAACGGTAAAAGCGTTCTTTACTTTGCTGGGACAACATATTGAAATCTCGTCGAAATTGGGTCACAAATCACCAACAGAGCGTGCTAGCAAAATGGCGATCCTATTTTGTTCTTCAAATAAAACACTATATTTTTCTCGACATTTTCCTTTTCTAGCACATCTCAATTTGTTGACCACTTATGGGTATATAAATACCCATCAGCCCTTGAAAATTAATAGTCCTCTTTATGAGTTTAAAATTCACAACACCATTTGGATCAAGAACTTCCATAATAAAATTATAATTTTCAAAAATTTAAAAATTACAAATCAACATAATCAATATTCTCAGTTTACATAGAAAATAACAAGTGACTAATTCCAACACAACTTCATTTTAATTAAGCTGTTGACCCTTGGATCAGTTTTCTTCGACTTTTGTGGAAATTTCATGATGGGGCGAAACCCATTATATAGGACAATTGATGTTAGTCCCGATCTGTAGAATCTGATCAAACCAAGCATTTCTCTTATTATTTGTAACAGTACTTATCTACGTGTCGCAACTAACTTTTTTGTTAGGTCATGGCCTTTTTTATTTGACATTGAGACTTGTTTAAAATGAGAATGATTAAAGAATTTTTTAGACAGGTTTGACAAGTCATCTTTTGATCTAACCAATTATAAAAAGACATGCCCTTTTCTGGGAGTCTTTTTTTCTTTCTCCATTAATCAAGTTGGGTTAAAAACATTGGCCAAAGATTCCCAAATATCTACCGTGTCTGCTTATTGGATTGGTCTAAAGATTAGATGTTAAGTCTGTTCTATCCTGTAGCCACTCTTTGCAACGAGTCTATGACCCATCCATTTTTTTAATTTGTACTATATTATATGTTTTGCTTTGCAAAAATATAATCCTACAATTATCTCCCCCAAAAAAATATATAAAAAATCTTTCAATAAAATTAAATTATATGTAATATATTAAAAATTAAAATTCACGTGTAACAATTTTTAAAATGAAAAAAATAAATTTCAACCATAATCAAATATCTTTTATCACTCTAAAACTTAGAATCAAACTCTTTACATGTTACTTGATTCTTTTTCTCTTTAGTTTTTAGCTTCTTTCAAGGTGAAAAATAAAAATAGCTCTCATTCTTTCAATTTTTAAAATTTCCATTTTAAGAGCAATCTCTAAGGGAAAAGTTCACATTATTTTTTTCAAGTTTTTGTATATATTTTTGTATATATCGGTTAATTTAGTTCATAAGTTGGTAAATTAATTGATTGCTAATATTCAGTTGAATCCTCCAAGTTGTAACATATTTTTTCATGTAATGAAAATGAGAAAATATTATGTTAACACTTGGTTGCCTTGACGGTACATACTTGATTGCCTTAAGGGTACTGAGGTCAATTCCTTATGACAACTCTTTTATGAATGAGGAGGATTGTTGTGTAGGAATGTGAAGATTAAGTCATCACTATAAATAAACAAAAAAAAGAAAGTCGAATTAATTCACCTTTTTAGGGACTTTAAATAGTCAACAATTACGTTTACGAACTTGGAAAGCATATGAAAATTTGAAAATCATATACATCTAAACATGCATATGTACATTCGTAGCAGCATCTATAATTTGTGGTGATTGTGTGAATAACCATTATTGCTTGATCTTAATGATGACAATGTAATTAATAAATCTCTACCTTTTTGGAAAATAGATTTGTAACATCGGTGTGCAAACTTACTTCCTTTTTAGCTCGTTAGAGGAAGAATGGTTCACTCATCAAGAAGAGAATGATTGCAATTCTGGCAGCTGCTTCTCTTGCTACAATATTTCTCATAGTTTGCTTTGTGTGCTGGTTGATAAGGAGGAAAAGAAGAGGTAACCAAATTTATCTTTACAGCTTCCTTTTGTCATGCATTATCTTTTGGTCATCTTTACCAAACCTTCTTCTGGTTCTTCTTCTTCCTTTTTTTAATTTGTTAATGTGTGCTTGATTCCAGAGAAGAAGCAATGTAACAAACTTTCAAATAGTTTTACCCCAAGTTCAACATACTTTGAAGACAATTTTGATGGACAGGAGAGTATAAGAAATAGAGATTTTCCATTTTTGGATATGAGAATTATAGCTGCAGCCACAAATAATTTCTTTCCTGACAACAAACCTGGACAAGGTGGTTTTGGCTTTGTTTATAAGGTATTTTAATTTGGTTTACATAAGTATCCTTCTCTTCTTACTGCACTAGTTTCCTGTTTACTCAGCTCGTCATATTTTATGGGCATGTATAAAGCTAAACAGTGACATGTAAGGTAGAAGAACTTAAACAAAGAAAGTGTTTTAGTAGATTTTATTTGGAAAAAAACATTTTGAATTGTACATGAGAGTGAAATAGATTTTGAACAATGATTTCAGGGTGTACTAGATAATGGAAAGGAAGCAGTTATGAGACTGTCAAAGCACTCTGGACAGGGAATAGAAGAGTTCAAGAATGAAATTACATTGATTGCAAAACTGCAACACAGGAATTTAGTGAGGATTCTAGGTTGTTGCATTGAAGGAGAAGAGAAGATGTTAGTCTATGAGTACCTACCAAACAAGAGCTTGGACTTTTTTATATTTGGTATGCATTTCCTCTATATATACTCTAAGCATGTAGATTGTAGAATACATTTTAACTATGTAATGCATATGCATGATTTGATTACTTTTTTTTGCAACTTGGGATCCAGAAGAATCAAAGAGGTCACTGTTAGATTGAGAAAAACGCTTTGAAATTATTTGTGGGGTTGCTCGAGAAATTCTATATTTTCATCAAGACTCAAGAGAATCATCCACAGAGATCTAAAGGCCAGTAATGTTCTACTGGATGCTACAATGGATCCAAAAATTTCAGATTTTGGCATGGCTAGAAGTTTTAGAGGAGACCAAATTGAAGCAAATACAAATCGCGTCGTTGGAACATAGTAAGTCTCCACCCAAAAAGGAATTTTTTTCTCTTTTTTTAAGTTATGATTGGTAGAGAGGCAAAGTGTAAGGAACTAAAGAGAGGAAAAAAAGTGGGCGAATAAAATTTTTCTATCGTATGGCAGGAAAGAAAATAAGATAATTGATATTTTCTTACTACATGTAAAAATCACAATCCTCTCAAATTGGAATGACTGAGAAGTAGAAGTTAAAATAAATCGATTTTTTTTGTCATATTTTTCCCTCGAATATGAAAAACATCAATTTTCTTATTTTTCATACTTTTCCTTTTCTTTCTTCATACATTTTTTCTCTATCAATCAAAATCTAGGTGACAATCTTTGGTAGCTTCATCCGCATATAAAGGCACACTTGAATGCAATGGAATGGAATCTTCAATAAATTCTGTTGATGGTTAATTACAATAAACAAACTCTTAACAATTCCTTCCTGGCTTTACTGCTGCAGTGGTTTATATGTCACCAGAATACGCAATGGAAGGGCTATTTTCGATAAAATCCGATGTTTATAGTTTTGGGATATTATGATTAGAGATCATTACTGGTAGAAAGAACCGTGGTTATTACAGGGAAAATCCCTCTTCAAATATGGTTGGACATGTAAGTTCAATATTTTTATTCCTTTTCTTTTTCCTTTTTCCCTATGCATACACTTCCTTTGTGATGATATCTATAAATTGTGTTTAGATTTGGGACTTATGGAGGGAAGGAAGAGCAGTGGAGATAGTAGATCAATCATTGGGTGACTCATATCCTTCTAACCAAGTTTTGAGGTGCATCCAGATTGGGTTTTTGTGTGTGCTCAGAATGTGCAACAGATAGACCAACAACGTCTACAATTGTTGTTATGCTGGGTAATGCTGTAGCTCTTCCTTCTCCCAAACATCATGCGTTTATCATCAAGAGAAACTACAGTGGTAAAAACATATGGGTAAGTGAAGGAGTTAGTAGCTCTGTAAATGAAGTGACAATTACCATGATTGAAGATCGCTAGAGTGGCACACTTTCTTAGTTTCTTAGTTGTATGCTATGTAAATGTATTATTCTACCCATAGTACTTTATCAAGACTTGACAGTATAAGATAAATTAAAATATGTCTCAATGTAATTCTAGAATGGAAGAGTTAATGGGATACACATCATACGTAATTTTCAGTAGCTTGTTCTTGGTTTGTGCAGTTTCCATAACTGACCCCAGAGGAGAAATACACAATACAATAATGTCTTTGTTTTTTGGATAACAGTGCTTCTAGAAACAATTATATTTGCATAAAACTTAGTTGAAATCTTCAGATCGTATATTGTAAATCTCTAAGACAATGGAAATTCAATAAATTGCAAAGCACGGTCTGAATTCTTTTACCTTCCTTCAACTAGTGATACAGTGGCCTCATTTTCAGAGCATATATAGCTGCTTGGTGATGGAAGGGCATTGCTTTGAAAAGTAAACAATGGTCGCTTTGGTTGTAGAAGATCTGTTTCACTGCTTAGCATTTGAACAACAGCAGGCATGGCTGGCCAATCATTAACCTGATCTTGCACGCATAAGAGCCCAAGATGTATGCAAGTCATTACTTCCGAAGGGGAAAATGAGTTAGCCAATGCTTGATCAACTAATTCTAATCCCCTTCCCTTACTCCACAACTGCCATGCCTGAAACGATATTGCACTTGTCAGTATGTAACTTAAAAAATTGAAAATAAACACAAAATACTCAAATTCACCTCAAGGTGAGAATATTAGCATACATAACCAAGGAGGTTCAAGTATTGTTCAAGATAATCAAAGCATGTATTCTTCTCAGTACTAACAATCAATAACAACAATACTCCAAAGCTAAAGACATTGGACTTCTCAGAAAGAAAAAATACTCCTGTAAGATAATTGAAGTGATGAAGGTAAAGGAGAATACAAAACAGAGGATGTTGGAAATGCTTCAGTTCTTGAATTGATATTTTTCAATCATATGAAACATCATACACGGATAACTCTTTATAGAGTAATGGTGCAACAG
The DNA here is from genome assembly GCA_023935145.1 of Bretschneidera sinensis. NCBI lineage: Eukaryota > Viridiplantae > Streptophyta > Magnoliopsida > Brassicales > Akaniaceae > Bretschneidera > Bretschneidera sinensis. Next base: position 12,153,992 of record CM043700.1, on the reverse strand, counting down.
AGTAGCTATCTTCTAGATATTACAAAATTTAAATAATAACAAGAAGATCATTTCAAGATAAAACTAACAACAAAATATTTTTAAAAATTTAAAGAATAGCAGCAGATCGGATCGGTTGTCCTCCTAATTCTCCTCCTTATTTTCCTCCAGTTGACAGCTACGGTTTGGTTTGTTATTGAGCTCCACAATTTCTTCTACACGCCCCCTCAATCTGAAGGGTAGTGGTCGAACATTCAGATTGGCCAATATGGTTTGAAACTTACGAGGAGACACCGGCTTTGTTAATGAATCAGCAAGTTGATCTTTACTCGATATAAACTGAACAATAAGCTGCTTTCTTTGAACCTGATCATGCACATAATGGAAGTCAATCTCAATGTCCTTGGTATGGGCATGGAACAAAGGATTGGCAGCCAAGTATGTGGCTCCAATATTGTCACACCACAACACAGGTGGTTTTGGAATTTGAAGGCCAATTTCATATAAAATCGATTGCAGCCATTGTAGTTCTCAAGCTGTATTCGCAAGGGACTTATATTCAGCTTCGGTACTGCTACAGGCAACTGTGAATTGTTGCTTGCACCTCCAGGAAATAAGATTCTTGCCCATTAAAATGCAAATGCACCTACTGACCGACAATCATCACAATCAGCTGCCCAATCGGAATCTGAAAATGCTTGAACTGCAAAATAAGATGACTTGTTGAAGAACAAACCTGTTGATAAGGTATGTTTGAGATAACGTAAAATCCTCTTCACAGCCTGCCAGTGTGGTTCCAACGGGTTATGCATAAATTTACTTACTTTGTGTACTGAAAAAGCAAGTTCAGGTTTGGTGAAAGCTAAATATTGTAAGCTTCCAACAACTTGTCTATAGAGATGAGGATCTGAAAATTTAGCACCCTCAGTTGTAGAAAGTTGACAGCTAGTGGACATAAGACTTGTGCATGGCTTGGCTTCTGCCATTTGAGTGCGTTTTAAAAGATCCGCCACATACTTACGTTGAGTTAAATACATGCCTTCTCTTGTGCACAAAACTTCTACTCCCAAAAAATAGCTAAGATCACCAAGTTCTTTAACTGCAAAGTCGGAGTGCAAGGACCAAATGACTTGTTGAATGGCGTGACTGGAATTTCCGGTGATGATAATATCATCAACATAAATAAGAATCATGACCAGAGTACCATGCTTGCGGCAAATAAACAGAGAAGTGTCGGCCTTGCTACCATGAAATCCTATTTCTCATAACTTATCAGTTAGACGAGAGAACCAAGCTCTCAGAGCTTGTTTCAGGCCCTATAATGACTTATGCAACTTGCAAAGATGATGAGGATATTGTGGATGAACGTAGCCCTGAGGTTGTGCCATATATACTTCTTCTTCCAATTTTCCATGCAAGAAAGCATTTTGGGCATCAATTTGCTTAATCTGCCAGTTAACAGAGATAGCCATGGACAAGATAATACGAATTGTAGCATGCTTGACAACAAGGCTAAAGGTTTCATTAAAATCAACACCTTCTTGCTGATGAAAACCTTTGGCAACCAATCTTGCCTTATAGCGCTCTATGGCACCATCTGCATGCTTTTTAATTTTGTATATCCAGCGGCAGCCAACAATGTTGGCCTTTGGAGGTGGTGCAACTAATGACCAAGTTCCATTCGTAAAAGTGCATCAAACTCAGTATTCATGGCTGTACGCCAGTGTGGTGATTTTACTGCATCACTATAACAAGATGGTTCTACACCAGTAGATTCAAGAGAGCTAAGTAATGCTTTCTGAAGTGGGTACCTCACAAAGTCATCAGAGGTGGATTTTGGTTTGAAAATATTGCTTTTTGATTTGGTCATCATGGCATGTGTGTTGCTGTTTTGTTGTGGAGCAACAGGATCCGAAGTGGGCTGAGGTGCAGCTTCTGGGATGCTTGAAGAGAGAGACGGATCAGCAGCTATGATGACTGGTAGGGAGGTAGAATCAGCAGGCCTGACAGGTGCTTCTTCATTTGTTCCTGCGGAGTGAGACACTTGAGGCACATTAACATTATTTTAATGTGGTAAGGGCGTGGATTGCATATCAGTAACACTGGCAAGGGATGGTATTGTGAGATTTAAAGGCAAGGTTACATGTGTGGAAGAGGTTGACGTTGAAGATGGTGGGGGTGGGGAAATTTTTTGATAAGGAAACAAATGTTCATCAAATATGACATGATGAGAGATGTAAACGCGACCAGTTGATAAATCAAGACACTTGTACCCATGGTGATTAACACTATAGCTGTTGACCCTCGCCCGTATTTTAATGATGGCAAAACACAACTGTTATTTAACTAACATGTTTAAACTAAGTTGTATTAAGGATCAAACACATTCAACCAAGGAACAAAGTGCAAAAACTCGAACCAAATCAAGTATCAAGTGAAGACTGAAGATCTAGTATAGGTCTTAAGGTTTAGAACCAATGTAAGTCTCACTCATACATTGTATTAGCTTGTTCAATGGCTCAAACACAAATGGTTTATCTAAAACCATTAATTTTAAAATGTTTTTAAATGAAAAACAGAAGAAAAACTGGGTTGGAAGACAACCCAGTCGACTGGGTACATATACCAGTCGACTGGTATATGGGTCAGAAGGTACCCAGTCGACTGGATGAATTAACCCAGTCGACTGGTACTTTGACCAGTAATTTCCCAGTCGACTGGATGAATCAACCCAGTCGACTGGCACAATGGACAGAAAGTCCCCAGTCGACTGGATGATATATACCAGTCGACTGGATACCCAGAAGGTCTGAAAACGTATATTTTTCAAGTGAACCCAGTCGACTGGTATCTCGACCCAGTCGACTGGTAGTTCAAAAATATGACCGTTGGACTCCAAATCTGAACGTTTTAAAGTAAATCTTTTTCAAATTAAAGTCCAAAACGGCCATATTAATTGATTGCTATATAAACCCTCTCAGCAAAGCATTCAATAACAAGCAGCACATATTCAAAAAGAGTTGATCTCATATAATCAAGTTTTTATACTCTTGAAACACAAAAAGCTTTGAAATAATCTTATTGAGCCATTTCTTCAAGCTTTACTTTGAAAGAGAGACATTTCTGTTGTAATAAGCTTTCATTTGTTGTCTCTCTACCTTTTACTTTACACCATCTTTGTAAAGGGATTACTTCCGAGAGGAAGGGGAAACTTCCGAAAGGAAGGGGATTTTTCGGTTTAAGCAATTCCTGTAAATTGCTTGTGTACGGTTTGTGCAACACCCGGCTAAGTTGTGCGACTAAGTTTTCTTAGTGGATTACTTCAAGGAGTTCCTTGAAGAGAGTGGACGTAGGGTCGGAACGAATCCGATATTGCCGAACCACTATAACTGTGTTTGCATCCTCTTTCCTTAAACTCTTTATTTACAGCTTTCTACTTGTATCAATTATTTGTTGCTTATCAGTTTTTATAAACTTATATAAATTCCGCAAAAGTTTTTAAAAACCCAATTCACCCCCCCTCTTGGGTTGAAACCTCGAGCTACAATTGGTATCAGAGCCTAGTTCTCTTTATAAGGCTTAAAATCCTAGAGTTGATCCAATGGCAGCAAATAGCTACTCTGAGGGACACTCTTATACTAGACCTCCATTGTTCAATGGATCAAATTATAACTACTGGAAAAATAGAATGAAAATCTTCGTCGAAGGACAAGATTACAATCTATGGAGAATTATAGAAGAGGGACCTAAAATTCCCTTAAAAGAAATAGTTATTGGAGAGACTCTTCATACAATGCCTAAACTCAAAACTGAGTTTACTGACGAGGATTGTAGAACAATGTCTCTCAATAGCAGAGCAACAAGCATGCTACATTGTGCTTTAGATATTTCTGAATATAACAAAATATCTGCATGCGTTTCTGCTAAAGAAATATGGGACAAATTGCAAGTCACATATGAAGGAACAAGTGAAGTAAAAAAGTCTAAAATTTACATGCTAATTTCTGAATATGAATCTTTTAAGATGTCTCCTAATGAAACCATTTCTGAAATGCACTCACGATTTACTACTATTATAAATAGTTTAAAATTGCTTGGCAAGAATATTGAGGAAGTTGAACTAACCAGAAAAATCTTAAGATCTCTACCTCCAGAATGGAAACCAAAGAGGACAGCCATTCAAGAGGCCAAAAATCTTGACAAGCTTGATGTTGAGACGCTGCTTGGGTCATTATTGACATACGAGATGGAAGAAATGACTCCCATCGTCAATGATGATGAGAAGAAGAAGAAGCAAATTGCTCTCAAAGCTTCTACGAGCAACAAAGAAAAGGAATTAGAACAAGAAGCAGAGAGCAGTGAAGAGGATGGTGAAATGGCTTTAATCACCAGACGATTCCATAGGTTCTTGAAGAAAAGCAAGAAACCTTACTCAAAGGATCCCACCTCAAAAAGGGAACCACTTATGTGCTATGGCTGCAAGAAGCCAGGACATATAAAAGCTGACTGTCCAGTTTCAAGCAAACCATACAAGGGCTTCAAGAAGAAAGCTATGGTAGCAACTACCTGGAGCGATGACGAAGAAGATGAGTCATCAGACAAAGAAATTGGATACGAAGAGATTGCCAACCTCTGTTTAATGGCAATCGATGATGAAAGTGAGGTAACATCTTCTCCCTCTTCAAGAAATAATATTGTTACTAGTAGTGAAGAATTACTAGAAGTCATAAATGAAATGCATGAAGAATTAAAGAAATTTGATTCTAGAAATTCTGTTCTTAAGAAAGAAGTATCATCTCTTTCTAAGGAAATGATAGTTCTTAGAGAAGAAAAAGAAAAATTATCATCTTTACTGTATAATTCGTCTCAAGATTTTCTTAAAGATGAAAATGAGAATTTGAAAAATAAAATTTCTGAATTAAACAGCACTGTATCTAGACTTATGCTTGGTAAAGAAAAACTTGATGAAGTGCTTTCTTCCCAAAGATTAAGTGGAGGAAAATCTGGTGTAGGATATTCTCCATTGGGAAAACAAAAAACAAAAGAGAGCTTATTCATGAAAGCCTCTTGTGTAGATGGAGCTTCTACTTCGAAAGCTCCTAACCTTGTTAAAAGCACTCCCTTAATAAATCCGAGGAACTCTAGAAACTTAAATGATCATACTAAATTGAAGCATCCTAAAAATACTCATGCTTATTTGTATGCTCATTCTAGAAATGCTCATACACATCCTAGAAATAATCATCATGCTCATTCTAGGAACAATGTGTATAATCAAAGAATGCATTCTGCTCATCCTAGGAATCACCATCATGGCTATTCTAGAAATAACTTGCATACATATGCTAGCATGTATCCTAGAATGCATCATCGTTCATTTTCTGGAAATGACATGCATTTTCATACCCCTTACCGTAGAATCATGTATCCTAGGAACTATCATCCTAAGGATTATAGGAATGCACATGTAAAATTTCCTAGAAATTACTATGACTATAATGCTAGGTATGTGCATCATCAACATGTTCATAGAGCACCATATATTGTTAAGAAAGTATGGGTCCCAAAAGGAACCGTATTTTCAAGAAACTAACCCCAAAGGACCCAAGAAATTTTGGGTACCTAAAAATGCTATCGTATATCCTTGTGTGATGTAGATTTGCCTTCATACCAAGGAGAAAGGTAACTGTTGGTACCTTGATAGCGGTTGCTCGAAGCATATGACCGGTGATAAAAGCGTATTCAAGGAGCTAACTCTAAGAGATGGTGGACTTGTGACCATTGGAGACAATACTAAAATAAAGATCATCGGGCATGGAAAAGTCGGTAATGATTTCTCAACTTTAGATAATGTATTGCTAGTACAAGGCTTAAAGCCAAATTTACTTAGCATTAGTCAATTATGTGACAAAGGATATAAAGTCACATTTGAGACCTCTCATTGTCTAGTTATAGACATCAAGAGCAACAAGATCAAATTCATTGGCCATAGACATGAAAATGTCTATATAGTTGATTTGAAATCCTTACATTCCAATAATGAAAAATGTTTTCCTGCTTTTAGTGAAAATCAATGGCTATGGCATAGAAGGCTTGGTCATGTAAATATGAACTTGCTAAAAATTGTTTCAAGAAAAGATTTAGTTATTGGTCTTCCTAAAATCAATTTTGAGAAAAATAAAATTTGCAATGCTTGTCAAATGGGAAAACAATCAAGGATATCTTTCAAAGCAAAAAATGTTGTCTCAACTACTAGACCTTTGGAACTTTTGCATATGGACTTATTTGGTCCAATTAGTACCATTAGTCTAGGTGGCCATCAATATGCTCTTGTTATTGTTGATGACTATTCAAGATATACCTTTGTTATTTTTATTGCTTATAAGAATGAAGCTTTCAAAGGATTTGAAAAGTTTTGCAAAAAGGTACAAAATGAAAAAGGAATTTGTATTTCAAGCATAAGAAGTGATCATGGCAAAGAATTTGAAAATCAAAGCTTTTCAAAATTTTGTGATGAAAATGGAATTAATCACAACTTTTCAGCTCCTAGAACTCCTCAACAAAATGGAGTTGTTGAGAGGAAAAATAGAGTTCTAGAAGAATTTTCAAGAACAATGCTTTGTGAAAATAATTTACCAAAATATTTTTGGGCTGAAGCCGTGAATACTTCTTGCTATATTTTAAATAGAATTTTGATAAGGCCCCTGCTTGATAAAACTCCTTATGAACTATGGAAAGGGAGAAAGCCCAATATTTCCTATTTTCGTGCCTTTGGTAGTAAGTGCTTCATCTTAAATAACAATAAAACTAACTTGGGTAAATTTGATTCCAAGACCGATGAAGGGATATTTTTAGGATATTCTACTACTAGTAAGGCTTATAGAGTTTTCAATAAGAGAACTCTAGTAGTAGAAGAATCTGTGCATGTAACTATTGATGAATCTAACCCAATGAGTAGTGGAGAAGTTTCCTTTAAAGATGATGCAGATTTTATTCCAAGAATGGAAACTTCTACTCCCATTGTTGACCCAAAAGTGAGTTCTTCTCAAACAAATGAAGGGATGGCAACTCCAAATTTGGACCAACCATCCTCAAGTCAACAAGAGGAAAATCTACCCAAGGATTGGAGGTATGTAAATCATCATCCAATTGATCAAGTAATTGGTGATCCTTCACAAGGGGTAAGAACTCGTTCTTCCATTAGAAATATTTGCAATTTTGTAGCTTATTTGTCTCAAGTAGAACCTAAGACATTTATAGAAGCTGAAAAAGATAATGATTGGATAATTGCAATGCAGGAAGAGATAAATCAATTTGAGAGAAACAATGTTTGGGAACTAGTTCCAAGACCTAAAGATCATTCAATTATTGGAACTAAATGGGTATATAGAAATAAAATGGATGAAAATGGTATAGTAACTAGAAATAAGGCTAGACTAGTTGCTAAGGGATATAATCAAGAGGAAGGAATAGATTTTGATGAAACCTATGCTCCCGTAGCTAGATTAGAAGCTATTCGAATGTTATTAGCCTTTGCATGCTTTAATAAATTCAAGCTATTTCAAATGGATGTGAAAAGTGCCTTTTTAAATGGCTTTATAGAAGAAGAGGTTTATGTTGAACAACCTCTTGGTTTTGAAAATCCTAGTCTTCCAAATCATGTCTACAAGCTTTCTAAGGCTTTATATGGGCTGAAGCAAGCTCCAAGGGCATGGTACGAAAGACTAAGCAAATTTTTGATTGATAATGATTTTGTAAGAGGAAAAATAGATACAACTCTCTTCACAAAAACTCACAAAAATGACACTTTGATAGTTCAAATATATGTTGATGATATTATATTTGGTGCTACTAATGAATCTATGTGTCAAGAGTTTGCAAAGTGCATGCAAGGTGAATTTGAAATGAGCATGATGGGAGAACTTACCTACTTCCTTGGACTGCAAATCAAGCAACTAAAAGGAGGTATCTTCATCAATCAACAAAAGTACATCAAAGATCTACTAAAGAGGTTCGGGATGGAAAGCTCAAAGCCAATTGGAACGCCTATGAGCACAACCACCAAACTTGATCTTGATGAAGGAGGTAAAACTGTAGATTCTAAATATTATAGAAGCATGATAGGTACTTTACTGTACTTGACTGCAAGTAGACCTGATATAATGTTCAGTGTATGCATGTGCGCTAGATTTCAATCTAATCCTAAGGAATCACATGTAGTTGCAGTAAAAAGAATCCTTAGATATCTACAAGGGACCCAGACCATAGGATTATGGTATTCTAGAGAATCATCTTTTGAGCTAGTAGGATATTCGGATGCTGATTTTGCTGGATGTAGGTTAGATAGAAAAAGCACAAGTGGAACATGCCAATTCTTAGGTGCTATGTTAACTTCTTGGTTCTCCAAGAAACAGAATTCAGTTGCACTATCAACCGCTGAGGCGGAATATGTAGCAGCTGGCAGTTGTTGTGCCCAAGTATTATGGATGAAACAACAACTAGAAGACTATGGCATGAGTCTCAAAAATATTCCTATATTTTGTGATAATACTAGTGCCATCAACCTAACCAAAAATCCTATTCAGCACTCTAGAACCAAGCATATAGAGATTAGACATCATTTCTTAAGAGACCATGCTCAAAAAGGTGATATAAGATTAGAATTTATACCTTCAGAAGATCAAATAGCTGATATTCTTACAAAACCCTTAAGTGAAGCTAGTTTTTGCAAAATAAGAAAGTTGATGGGATTGCTTGATTTTGATAAATTGAATGTTTGATTGCATCTCATTTCATCATTTGCACGTTTGACATTGAGTGATAGAGTATTAATCCATGTTTAATTATTCCCTTCACTCAAAAATGTCATAGATAAACAAAATCGTGCTAAAAATTCAGGACTGGAAATTTTACTCAGGATCCAGTCGACTGGTAAATGTTCTCCAGTCGACTGGTAAGTCTCTGCCTGTTTTTCCAGTCGACTGGTAATTTTGACCCAGTCGACTGGTAACTCTCTGCCAAAAACCCCAGACGACTGGTAAGTCTTCTCCAGTCGTCTATAAAATCAAATCATGCTTGGAGCCAAATTTTTTCATTTTTTTGAACCCCCAGTCGACTGGTAACAATAGCCCAGTAGACTGGTATCTCACTGTCAGTTGATCCAGTCGACTGGTACATTTACCCAGTCGACTGGTAAGAGAAACTGTTCATCTTTACAAAAGGGCCCAGTCGACTGGTAAGTTTACCCAGTCGACTGGTATCGCGATTTTATAAAAGGGACTGTTCATTTTCGCCCTCTTTACGCCATTTTCAAAGAACCCAAGCTTTCTCTCTCTAGAAAAATTCATCTTTTTGATCTAAAAATCATCCAAATCCCTTCTAAACACACCGATCTACTCATTCCTAAAGAGATTTTTAACTTTCTACGGTTACAATCTCTCATTTTTACCAAATTTTCTTTTTCCAAAAACTTCAAATTTCTCGAAAATGAGTGACAAAATCCGTATAAAACTCACAACAAGTGGACCTAATGCGCCCAAAAAGCCTAGGTCTTCAAAACCTTCGGCTTCGGAATCAAAAGGGAAGGGAGTAGCAGGGTCATCCAGCAAGGAGTCCAGAACAGAGTTGGAGCAGGCTCTGTTTTTCAGCCCAGCTGCTCATAAGAGGTATAACTCTATAATCCGTCACAAGAAAATCATGACGGGTAGAGTCGTTGATTTCGACTCCATTCGTCATGGTAATTTCGATATTCTTCCAGCCTTTGAGGCAATAAATCTGACCCCACTGGTCAGTATTCATGAAAAATATTACCCGCGACTGATTCACCAGTTCTATGCGAACTTGGTGAAACCCAGTCCTCTGGCTCTGAGATTCAGAACCAGAGTTAGCGGTGTGGAGTTTGAGGTCAACACTGACCTCTTGATGAGCATTCTGAGAATCCCTATAAGGGGGGTTCAATGGAGTCTGGATGGATGGCCAGACAACTTTGAAGTTGAGGAGGCCTGTCGGATAGTCAGGGGCGACCCTAACTATGTGTACAGACCCACTACATTTCACACATGTAGTGACTTGCCCCTCGACTCAAAAATGTTTCAATTGATTGTCAGTTGGACCATCCACCCGAGACTCGGGAGTCGAGGGTATCTATCTAAAATAGATACGGTATTGATTTGGTGCCTAAAATCTGGGCACCACTTCAATATATATCCTCTGCTGCTCGCCAACATGATAAACGGTGAAGCAAACGACTCCGGGTGTCTTCCTTATGGGATGCTCATTACACTCATCCTCCAGCACTTCCGGGTACCTTTGCCTGCCTCCGAGGCTCAGGATATCGGATTGACGGATATCATCAACATCTCATCTCTGAAGAAGATGGGATGTACTGTTCGTGAAGGGTTTCTCTATCCTAAGGCTGGAAAGCGCCTAAGGATTCGAGAGGATGCGAGTGACAGTGGTGAGGATGCTGATACGGCTGCTGAGATGGAGACAGATACCCGAGCACCTCCCATTGGTGGCTCGAGTACTGGTCAGACTGGATATGGTGACATCCTACGAGCTATCGCGAGTCTTCAGATGACGATGGAATCCGGTTTTCAGTCCATGCAGTCCGATTATCAGAGGCTGAGCTCCTCCATAGACCATCTACGGGATGACTTCGAGTTACATCGAGAGCACACCGAGGGTTCCCTAGCTGAGATTAGGGAACTTCTTCGTGACAGCTCGGACTCTCCCGCACCATGAGTCTCATTCATTTAATCAGTTCTTAGCACTTTTCCAGTATTTGTCACTTAGCACGGACATCTCATGTTTGTTTTTCTTAGTTATGGCTCTATAAGACTCTACTTGTATTGACTTTTTCTATGATGATGTAATACTATAAGCCATATTTCTTGCATTTATTTAAGCTATTTGTGATATGTTAGAACTGTTTTAAATATCTGTTTAGTCACTAAATTTGATAAAAAAATGCTTATATGCTTGAAAAACTTCCGGTTCTTCCCGGGAAGGCTTCTGAAATTCAAATAAAGACACATCTTTGCGTACATATTTGTTATATTATAACCTATTTGACTGTATTGGCTAATTAGCTTATTTTTTATGTTATGCCCCCTTTGGTTGCTGTTGTCAAAACGGGGGAGAAAAATGAGAAAAACGAGAAAATCTAAGTAAAAATGCAACCAATGCATAGATTTAGGGGGAGCATTGCTCCATATCTGTGTAAAAATGTTTATTGATTGGTTGAGTTTAATTCTGGATTGGTTGAAAGAAATATAAACTGTGTTTGCTTGTTTACAGGGTGGTTTTTCTCGAAAAACAGAGGAGACTCTGTCCAAATTTTTGTAAAATCTTAACACTTAGTTTTTAAAACTGTTTTTACATTATTAGTTTTGTCATCATCAAAAAGGGGGAGATTGTTGACCCTCGCCCGTATTTTAATGATGGCAAAACACAACTGTTATTTAACTAACATGTTTAAACTAAGTTGTATTAAGGATCAAACACATTCAACCAAGGAACAAAGTGCAAAAACTCGAACCAAATCAAGTATCAAGTGAAGACTGAAGATCTAGTATAGGTCTTAAGGTTTAGAACCAATGTAAGTCTCACTCATACATTGTATTAGCTTGTTCAATGGCTCAAACACAAATGGTTTATCTAAAACCATTAATTTTAAAATGTTTTTAAATGAAAAACAGAAGAAAAACTGGGTTGGAAGACAACCCAGTCGACTGGGTACATATACCAGTCGACTGGTATATGGGTCAGAAGGTACCCAGTCGACTGGATGAATTAACCCAGTCGACTGGTACTTTGACCAGTAATTTCCCAGTCGACTGGATGAATCAACCCAGTCGACTGGCACAATGGACAGAAAGTCCCCAGTCGACTGGATGATATATACCAGTCGACTGGATACCCAGAAGGTCTGAAAACGTATATTTTTCAAGTGAACCCAGTCGACTGGTATCTCGACCCAGTCGACTGGTAGTTCAAAAATATGACCGTTGGACTCCAAATCTGAACGTTTTAAAGTAAATCTTTTTCAAATTAAAGTCCAAAACGGCCATATTAATTGATTGCTATATAAACCCTCTCAGCAAAGCATTCAATAACAAGCAGCACATATTCAAAAAGAGTTGATCTCATATAATCAAGTTTTTATACTCTTGAAACACAAAAAGCTTTGAAATAATCTTATTGAGCCATTTCTTCAAGCTTTACTTTGAAAGAGAGACATTTCTGTTGTAATAAGCTTTCATTTGTTGTCTCTCTACCTTTTACTTTACACCATCTTTGTAAAGGGATTACTTCCGAGAGGAAGGGGAAACTTCCGAAAGGAAGGGGATTTTTCGGTTTAAGCAATTCCTGTAAATTGCTTGTGTACGGTTTGTGCAACACCCGGCTAAGTTGTGCGACTAAGTTTTCTTAGTGGATTACTTCAAGGAGTTCCTTGAAGAGAGTGGACGTAGGGTCGGAACGAATCCGATATTGCCGAACCACTATAACTGTGTTTGCATCCTCTTTCCTTAAACTCTTTATTTACAGCTTTCTACTTGTATCAATTATTTGTTGCTTATCAGTTTTTATAAACTTATATAAATTCCGCAAAAGTTTTTAAAAACCCAATTCACCCCCCCTCTTGGGTTGAAACCTCGAGCTACAATAGCCAATGAAAACACAGGATTTGCTTCAGAAATCCAATTTATGTTTGTTATATGGTCTAAGATTAGGCTAACATGCACATCCAAATACTCGTAAAAAAGAAAAATCAGGGGCTCGTTTATAAATCTTTTGGTAAGGGGATAAATTGCGTAGAGTTGGTGTGGGAAGACGATTAATTAAATAAGTTGCAGTAGAAAAAGCATCTTCCCAGTAAATTAGAGGTAACTTCGAATGTGATAACATATTAAGTCCTATCTCCACAATTTGTCTATGTTGTCTTTCAATGGAGCCCATTTGTTGGTGAGTATGAGGACAGGCTATACAATGTGCAATGCCATTTTTTTGAAAATAATTATGTAGCCTACGATACTCCCCACCCCAATCAGATTGTATGGCCTTTAGTTTACGTTCAAAATGTTTTTCCACATAACATTGAAATTGAAGAAAAAACCCTCAACATCAGACTTTAATTTAATGGGAAAGAGCCATAAAAATTTTGAAAAATTATCTAGAAAGCTAACATAGTACCGAGCACCTATAGTGGAGGCTACAGAAGCTGGACCCCAGACATCTGTGAAAATTAAGTCTAAGGGATCATGAGAAACATAAGTAGATTTGCTAAACGGCAAAGCATGGCTCTTGGCTAATTGGTGATCGAAGCACACAAAGTGTCTCTTTATTTTATCAACTGGAAGCTTATGGAAGGATATAACACGTTGAACAACATGAGGAGCAGCATGGCCAAGTCGACAATGCCATTGATCAAAGGAAACACAAATACTCGAAAGGGCTTGAGGATGAACATTTGTGTTGGACAAATGGTATAAAGCATTACTGACTTGACCGCGATGAAGGATGGTTGCCGAGTAATCCTTCACAAGAAAATATGTGTCATGAAACTCGAAATAGACATTGTTATCAATACAGAATTTTTGAATTGAAAGCAAATTTTTCTGAATTTGAGGGATCAAGAGGACTTGATCTAACACAAAAGAGTGAGAGGATGTATTAAGAGTGGATTTGCCAGTTTTAGAGATATGCAAACCTTGACCATTGCTAACCTGAAGTTGGTCTGTACCATCATAACCATCACTCTTTAGGTTCAGATTGGCCATATCACATGTGATATGGTGAGTTGCACCTGTGTCTGCATGCCAGTCATTCTCCCAGCCGCCATTATTAGCTGCAACCAAGGCTTGTTTATTCTGAGATCGAGGAGGATCCTGATATGTGAGATCGAAACGATGGTAGCAATTGTGAGCGGAGTGGCTAGGTTTTCCGCAAACTTGACACACAACTGTAGAAGAATTAGAGGTGGCACTTCGATTATAAGAGGAAGTATTCCCTCCCCGAGAATTATTATAGCGGCCTCTACCACGAGAGTTACTTCGCCCCCTATTTTTGAAGTGTTGCGATTGTCTCTAGACGACGTTTGCTTCAGCAAGTGGTGCAAGAGTGGAAAGATGATGACGGTTGAGACGAGATTCAGTAACAATGAGCAGAGAGTATACCTCCTCAAGTGTGACATGGTCAGTGCGAGCATAGATGGAGGATACGAAGCTGTCATATTCGTGCCCGAGTCCAGCAAGAACATATGAAATGACGTCGTCACACTTGAGAGGTTGACTAGCCATAGCAAGCTCATCAGCTAATTTTTTTATGTATAGAAAATAATCATTGGCAGATTGACTGCCTTTCTTGGCATTTTCAAGTTGAGTCCGAACGTGGATGGTACGGGCTCTAGACTACGAAGAGAAATTTGTTTCAAGAGCACGCCAGACCTCATGAGAGGTGGCATGAGAGACAACCTGGGCTAAGACACCCTCAGTCATGGAAGACATGAGAATGCTTAAGATGAGATTGTCCTGTCGCACCCATTGAGAATGCGCAGGATTTGGAAGGTGAGTAGTTATATTCGTATCAGGTTGCAGAGAAGTAATAGTTTGAGGAGGAATTTTGGAAGTACCATCAAGGAAGTCATACAGATCCTGGCCACGGATATAGGGCACTAATTGTGCCTTCCAAAGGGGATAATTTTCAGCAGTCAATTTGATTGAAACAATATTGGAGAGAGGAGTAACACTAGTGAGAGAAGAAGAAGGAGAGGAAGACATGATGAGACGCTAGTCTTTTTGTGGCTTAAACTGATACCATGTAAGATAATTGAAGTGATGAAGGTAAAGGAGAATACGAAACAGAGGATGTTGGAAGTGCTTCAGTTCTTGAATTGATATTTTTCAATCATATGAAACATCATACACGGATAACTCTTTATAGAGTAATGGTGCAACAGAGTAGCTATCTTCTAGATATTACAAAATTTAAATAACAACAAGAAGATCATTTCAAGATAAAATTAACAACAGAATATTTTTAAAAATTTAAAGAATAACAGCAGATCGGATCGGTTGTCCTCCTAATTCTCCTCCTTATTTTCCTCCAGTTGACAGCTACGGTTTGGTTTGTTATTGAGCTCCACAATTTCCTCTACAATGTCTGTGGTATGTTCGTCCTTTATCTCGTGCTAGTTAGCTCATCCCTTGTAATGAACAACTTTTCTCTTCATTCAATATCCCATGCCCTGCCCGCCGCAGCCTACTTCTTTATCGGCGAATCGCTATGGCATATTCAAGAGACATGTAGCCTCTGCATGTAAGAATAAGAAATTGTAAGTTACAAAAGTTTTAATTCCCACGATGAAGAAACAAGTTGAAATGTTCATTAACTTTTATATGGCCATGAGATAATAAAACTATGAATATTCAGGTAGCATCAAGATAGTGCATATTTTAGAAGATTTCACAAGACATGCTTGTTCTGTTTACTTCATAGATAGAACATTGCACATTCCAAACGTTTATGGAATCACAAGATTTTCACAATATGGATAGACTCCATCTACTTCTTAGATAGGGCATGCATAGACATCATGTGGAACATCAGATTTATTGTTAGGCTCTCATTGGTAAAGAAGAAAAATGGGAGGAAGGAAGAGCGAAAGAAAAGAAGAGAGAGAGAAGATGGAAAATTGAGATGATTGATTTTTCAATTTGGTAAAGATGATGGAAAAGTGGGAAAAAAGAAGAAAAACATCAAAAGAAAAAACCTTATTTGAAATTTTCTTTCCTCCTACTTGTGGGAAGAAAACAACAATTCTCTCACTTTTCTTTTCTCCTACTTTTTTTTTTCCTATCAAAAGATTAAAAAGTTCTCTCCACTCATTTTTTTCCCTCTCTCCCTTCCTACCAAAAGATTAAACTTTTCCTCTCTATCAATGTGGCCTTAGTGTAAAGTTTTCTTTGGTATGTTTAATTATGGAACATACTTGATAAGTTTACCTAATGAGTATGAAGTGTGGCCGCTTCTGTTGAGTTCAAGGGCTTGACTCTAGAGCACTCAAGATATAAGATACATGACACAAGGTCTCCAAAAATGTCGGAAAAATAAATTTTCTAGCTATGAGGAAAAGTCTCATGTTTGAAACATGTCCAGTTAAACAAATAGAATTCATGGCTCAAAATATCATACTACCACATATTCTGTTTAAGTTTGATATGTTTTCACTAAGCGGAGATTCAAGTCCAAAAGACATCTTCATTTAGGCATGAACTTCAATGGATGATAAAGATTAGACTTTGAGTATTTTATCGAGTCAAATTATTTTAAAAAATGTGAGGGATTGTTGATGATTTTCAATAATAACTTTGTTTTAAGTTTGAGATATTTTAGAAAATCAATGGAAAAGAGAAAAGGAAAAGGAAAAAACGATTTTTGGCTTATGAGAGTTGATACAGTCGACTGAATGCTTAATACAGTCGACTGAATAATGTATACAGTCGATTGTATGATCCATTCAGTCGACTGGGTGAAAGGCTAAAATTTCTTGAAATTCTCAAAAAGTTTTTCAGTCAACTGAATGAAAGACCCACTTAACTGGATGTTCGAAAATTTTGAATTTTCTGAATGTTAAATGATAATTGAACGTGAATAGAAGTATCATTTGAAAAAGAACACTTAATTATTCAGTTTAAATTAGTTTTTTTACTGAACCAATGTGTCTCTAATGAAAAGACACTAATTAAACATTATAAATAGAGTGTTTATCTGTCATATTTTATAGATTGATCATAATCTTTCTCCCTCTTTTTCCCCTCTCTAAAAATACTAATTTTCTTATGTATAAAAGTTCTGAAAACTCCAAAAGCATAAGTGAACATCATCCATAAACTCTTAGGAGCTATTGTGGGTTATTATTCACCAGTGCAAAGTGTAGAATAACATCAGAGCTTCATTGTATTTTAAGAAAAATGACTTAATCGCACATTGAAACCATTCTTTCTCTCTATCCTTTATTTTGATAAACAATCCTCATTTTCGCACAAATTCCCACAACAATAATTGCAAGGAAGCGTATGGAACCTTTTACCTCCCCTCAATGATTGATGCAGTAACTTCATTTACATAACATATATGGTTGTTTTGTGCCCGAAAGACATCGTTTAATGGGACAAGAACTTTCATAATGAGATTATAATTTCCAAAAACTTGAAAACTATAAGTTAATGTGTTCAATATTTCTAATTTGCATAGAAAATAACAAATTAACAAATGATTAATTTCAACACAATTTTTTTTAATTAATTTATTGTGTTCCCCATAGGAGGCAACACCAATCAAAGCTGTTGACCCTTGCATAAAGTTTTCTTCTACTTTGTGGAAATTTTACAATCGACCATAAAGTTGAAACTGTGACGTGTACCGTACTGCTGATATTAGACTCATAAAGTCAATGCCGTAACACTACTGGAATATGAATTGATATCTGTGTCTTTGTCACAAACAAGACAATCAACTCCTACCAAAGGCGGATCCAGCTAGCTTCATTATGCAAACACATTAACACACCAGATACACAAACCGATAAAATCATGAACTCTGTATATCGGATACCATCGCTTCTCTTCCTTCTTTTTCAATCCTCCATCTCTATCGACACCATTTCACCAAACAAATCCATCAAAGATGGTGACTTTTTAGTCTCTGAAAGACAGAAATTCGCTCTTGGGTTCTTCAGCCCTGGAAATTCAAAGAATCGTTATGTTGGAATTTGGTACAACCAAATCTCTGAACAGACCGTTGTGTGGGTTGCAAACAGAGACAATCCTATCAATGATACCTCTGGCGTGCTCTCAATCAACGGTCACGGAAACCTCGTTGTCTACAATAGAAATGGAACAATTCCTGTTTGGTCCACCAATGTTTCAGTCACGGTCACTAACAGTAGTACTACTTCTGTTGTTGCTCAGATTTGGGATTCAGGGAACCTTGTTTTGATTGATAATCTTACCAGAGGGATTTTATGGCAAAGTTTTGATTATCCTACAGATTGCGTGCTTCCATTTATGAAACTTGGGCTGACCCGGAAGACTGGTCTGAATCGGTTCCTAACAGCTTGGAAGTCCTCGGATGACCCAGGAACCGGTAATTACTCGTACCGGTTTAACCCGAGTGGGTCTCCTCAGTTGCTTATATACATGGGTTCGGTTCCGATATGGCGTACAGGGGAATGGACCGGGAAGAGATGGAGCGGATTGCCCGGAATGATAGGTAGTTCTATTTTCAATATTACTTTTGTGAATAATCAAGATGAGATATCTATCATGTATCATTTAACTGATGATTCAATCTTGTCAAGAATGCTTATTAATGAAACCGGGATCATACAACGTTTTTTTTGGAATTCGCGGGATCATAGATGGATCGAGTTGTGGTCCACCCCAAACGAACAATGTGATTATTACGGGTACTGTGGGCCGAATAGTTACTGTGACCTGTATAATTCAGACAAGTATGAGTGCGCATGCTTACCCGGGTTCGAGCCCAAGTCAGCCCAAGAATGGTTCTTGAGGGACAGGTCGTCAGGGTGCGTGAGAAAACATGGGGAATCCATGTGTAACAACAGAGAAGGGTTTGTGAAGTTGGCACATGTGAAGGTGCCCGATACGTCGATGGCACTTGTGGAAACGAGTTTGGGATTGAAAGAGTGTGAGACTTTGTGCTCAAGTAATTGCTCTTGCGTGGCTTACTCAAGTGCATATTATGAGATCAATGGAGGGATGGGGTGCTTGACTTGGCACGGAGATTTGTTGGATACAAGGACTTACTCAGGTTCAGGACAAGATTTTTATGTACGTGTGGATGCAGCTGAGTTAGGTACTATGTATATTTGCAGCAATAGCTTATCTATGAATTGGAAATAATGTCTATATGCACCCATAACTTATCTACTTTATTAGGCCAGGGCCTTTTCTATTTGAGAGTTGCACAGAATGTAATTATTAAACCGGTTGAGCTTATCTGTGGTTAACATTGACCAAAGGTTCCATATAATCGATGTGTCTTCTTGTTGTTGTTGGACGGACTTTAAAATGATATCAGACTTGGTTTACCCAAGTATTTCTCTAATGATTATGCTAAACATGTTAGGTAGATTTCTAATAATTCTTCAAAGATTCATAGACATGGTGTTAAGTATGAAAATTTGGTAACTTTCTTCCTTTTTAGCTCGTTGGAAGAAGAATGGCTCACTTGGCAAGAAGGGAATGATTGCAATTGTGGCAGCTTCTCTGGCTACAATATTTCTCACGGTTTGCTTTTTGTGTTGGTTGATAAGGAGGAAAAGAAGAGGTAACCAAATTCATCTTCACAGTTTCTATTTTTCATGCATTATCTGTTGGTCGAAGCTTCTTCTTTGTGTTTTTTTTTTAATACCAAGCATTATTTGTTGATGTGTATTTGATTACAGAGAAGAAAAGACATAGCAACCTTTCATTTAATTTTTCCACAAATTCAACATACCTTGAAGACGATTTCGATGGAAAGGAGAGTAGAAGAAATAGAGATTTGCCTTTCTTTGATCTAAGCACCTTAGCTGCAGCCACAGATAATTTCTCTCCTGACAACAAACTTGGACAAGGTGGTTTTGGCTCTGTTTATAAGGTAGTTTAATAATTATTTCAGTGTTTGTTCTGCAAAGAAAAGAAAAAAAAATTGCTTTAGAAAAGTATCTCAGTTGCATTCTTATGTTAATATTCCTGTTTACTCTGCTTCTATCAAATTTGAAGGGCAAGTATAGACTTAAACAAATAAAGAATTTTAATAAATTGAACTGAAAAATACTTTGAATTATACATGAGAGTGGTTTAAATTTTGAATGAGGATTTCAGGGTATGCTAAATGATGGGAAGGAAATAGCTGTTAAAAGACTGTCAAAGTACTCTGGACAGGGAGTAGAAGAGTTCAAGAATGAAATTACATTGATTGCAAAACTGCAACACAGGAATTTAGTGAGGATTCTAGGTTACTGTATTAAAGGAGAAGAGAAGATGTTAATCTATGAGTACTTGCCCAACAAGAGCTTGGACTCATTTATATTTGGTATGCCTACCCTCTATATATAAACAAGAGTAGATTATAGAATGTTTTAAAATGCATTATTTGATTCTTTCTTTTGCAACTTCAAATCCAGATGAAACTAAAAGGTCACTCTTAAACTGGGGAAAACGCTTTGAAATTATATGTGGTGTTGCTAGAGGAATTTTATACCTTCATCAAGACTCAAGATTGAGAATCATCCATAGAGATCTAAAGGCTAGCAATGTTCTACTGGATGCTGCATTGGATCCGAAAATTTCAGATTTTGGTATGGCTAAAATATTTGGAGGAGACCAAATTGAAGAAAAAACAAATCGCGTAGTTGGAACATAGTAAGTCTCACCCAAAAGGAATTTTCTTTTTGCCTTTTTTCTCTAATTGACAATCTTGGGTGGGGTCTTTAATAAATTCTGCTAAATGTTAATTATATTAAACAGGTTCTGACAGCTTCCTCATTTTGCTGCTGTAGTGGTTATATGTCACCAGAATATGCAATGAAAGGGCTATTTTCAATCAAATCTGATGTATATAGCTTTGGAGTATTAATAATAGAGATCATTGCTGGCAGAAAGAACAGCTGTTACTTTACTGAAAATCCCTCGTCAAATTTGGTTGAACATGTAAGTCCAATATTTCTCATTTTTTTTCCTGCTATGGATACAATTCCTATATGATAATATCAAATATAAATTGTGTCTAGATTTGGGACCTATGGAGAGAAGGCAGAGCAATGGAGATAGCGGATGAGTCATTGGGTGAGTCATATCCTGCTAACCAAGTTAAGAGGTGCATCCAAATTGGGCTCCTTTGCGTGCAAGAATGTGCAACAGAGAGACCAACAATGTCTACAGTAGTTATTATGCTGGGTAATGACGCACCTCTTCCTTTTCCTAAAGACCCTGCATTTATCACAAGGAGAAGCAACAATGACAATGACAATGACATATGGACTTCTGAAGGAGTTAATGGCTCTGTAAATGAAGTGACGGTTACCATGATTCAAGCTCGCTAGAGAGATACAATTTCTTAGTTGTATGTATGCTCATGTGCCATAACAACCTATAGTATTCTGCCGTAATATAATTTTATCCAGAATTAGTGTAAATTTAATATATTTGTAATAAACATGTGAATGCAACCTTAATTCCCCTTAAAAAAAAATTAAACACGGGAATATTAGCTTCCTAGTAATTAGATTGCTTGATTTCTTGAAGTTAATTCTTCAATTTTGAGAATCAAACAACCCTTAAAGTAGTGGCGAATCTTGAGTATATATTTTTGGGGGCCAAACTCAAGTACACACGTTTATATGTGTATGTACTTTTTTTTCATAAATACTAAGACTTTATTTATCTCAACATAGCAACTGTACATTAGAGGTCATAAGCAACCTTTCTTCTCACTGGTGGAGTACAACTGCTGGGATTTTACAATTAAATCTAACTTTATAGATTTAATTGTTGATGCATTTCTATGGTATTTGAAAGTAATAGACTATTAGAATGTTGAAATCTGATTATATAAATTTAGCTGCCCATCCATTTTCTTATGCTCTTTGATCATCAGAGGGGTGCCTCTGCTTTTGTGTTTGCGGTACGGAGTTACGTGCTCCTACATTGTTTAATTGTTGGATTAGTTTGTAAACACCAAATTTTGGTTTCAAAAATTTTTAATGAACCAAGCGCAAGTTTTTATGACGAATTTTTTATCTTAGTGTGCTTGGATTTGGTAGGTGAGGAAGTATAGATTTAATTTGGGAGTATGAGCAATTGTAAGACTCTTTTGTTTAGTCCATTTAATTCACTTTGGGTTTAAATCAATTGGACCTTATTTGATTCAACTAATCCAAGACCAAAATCTTCATTTAACCTTTGACTCAATTCAAAACCTACTAAAGCCCATTGGTCTTTCCTAAGCACAAATATTTTTTATCCAAATTTCAAGCTTAAGAAGATTTTTAATTTTTAAGGGTGAACCTTCAATTTCACCCTCCTTGGTTCACTTTTCTCAAAATAAAAGTTAATTTTTTATAACTAAAAAAGATGTCTCTCTTCTCTCCCTATGTGGCTGACCATAGTGAGGAATTTTTACTCTTTCTTTTTGCTTTTTGAACTCACATCTCGCTCCTAGATTCTATCATCTTCTTTTTAACCAAATGCTATATTTTTCCAAACAAAATAAGTCTCTTTTCACCTAAAAAGCAATAATAATGCATTTATAAAGTAGTTGATTTTTCTCTCTTTGAACCACCATGTGTACCAAAAAGGAGTTTCTCTTCTTCTCCTTTTGCTTAGTTACACCATTTCCTAAATGTTCAATAACACATTTTTCTACCCAAAAAATAACATTTTATACCCCAAAAACAGCACCTAAAAAACATCAATTATTTTAGAGTGTGAAGTTTTTTCTCATTTCTTTTGCTTTGTAATTGCACTCCTTTTTCCCTACACTTTTTCATTTTATTACATATAAAAAAAAAATTTGTCTTTTCCAACCTTTTTAGTCGTCCAAAGCAAAGAGAGTTTCTCCTCACATTTTTTGCTTTTGTTTTTGCTTTATTGAAAACACTCCAAAATGTCATTTCTTGTTCACATTTTTTTCAAACCTTCTTCTTTAATTTTTTTCACCTCAAATAAACCTCTCCCTCTTCCCCATGTCCAGCCACTTAAAAGTCTTTTCCCTCTCACTTTTCACTTGGTTTACCACACCTCACTTCTCTAACCTCACATTTACACCCGAAAAGTGAAATATCTTTTTCATCTTAAAAATTGAAACTGCTTTTCCCCTTCCCTATATGACCAACCATGCACTTTCTTTTTACCCATTATTTTGCATTTTTTTAATCTCTTGGCCAGCACTTACTCCTCCTATAAATACCTCCCTTTTGCTAATTCAAAGAAACCAACACAACACAAAGGCAAAATAATGTAAAAAATTGAGAAAAGAGATAAAGTTTAGAGAGAAAGAAAGAAGTGAGAAAAGAGATAAAAAGAGAGAAGAGTAAGAAGATCAAAGAGAAGAATATAACAAAAGAAAATAGAGTGTTCAAGAAATGTGATAAAAGAGCAAAGAGTGAAACACAAAAGAAGAACTAGTGAGAGTTCTTCATCATTTTTTACCACCTTTTGTTTTTTGGTCTTCTAATCTTCATTGGAATCATTCTTCCAACTTCACTAAGTCCACACAAGAGCACAAGGTTCTCCGAGGATAATCCTTGCGCATGAAAATTTTCCTTAGCCAAAGAAGGTTAGTTAAGCTTCAACTTTTTGCAAAATAAATTGTTAGCATGATTCATGTGTTTAAACCACCTTGAAAATACACTAGATTAATTTGGCTCACTTTAAAAATTTTGTCTCAAGATACTTACTAGTTTCTTATCATTTTAATTTTCACTAGTTATATGTCTTTCTTTAGTTAGCTATTAGTCATAATGTAGTCTCCCAATTAAATGCAATGTTAAATTAACGTAGTTTTAAAGTTTTTTCCTTTAATTTAGTACCTTAAGAATTTTTATGTTCGGTTAGATGTTTTATTTTAAGTCATTATTAATTACATGTCAACTTTAATTCTTTAAGAAGAATTTTGGGCCCCTTGGTCCTTTGGGCCCCTTTTGGCCTATTAAAAATGTTACTAGTTATTTTGAATCTCATCTTCAAGGTAATTTAGTTTAAATCTATTTAGCTTAATTCCTGTTTTCTTTAACTTGTCTAGTTTAAAGTAACTTAGTTTAATTCATTCAATTTAGTCTTCAAGTTCAATTCATCTAGTTTAAAATAATTTAGTATCAACCCATCTAGTTTAACTTATATAATTAACCCACCTAGTTTAAATGCGCGCACTTTAATTTACTTCTCATCCATACTTTGCAAGTAGTTTTAATATTTCTTTCTTCACAGTCAAAGCAATTTATTTCCTTTATATACTTACTTTTATCGCATTACTTTAAAGTTAATATTTGGTGTTGCTTTGTCTGAATAAAAATTGCAAAATATGTGCTTCGTTTTATTAGTAGTGTATGATAATAAAACTTGAATCAAAATTTCAATTAATTTCCTTGAAACACAAAGGGCTAGACTTCGGTCTAGGTAAGAGAGAGAGCTTTAAATCCTCACTCTTTTGCACCCAAATCTCTTGAGCTTTGGAATTTTTCACGTGGACTAATGACAACGGATTTGACTTTCTTCAAGGTCAAATGGCGGCTCCTTACCCGTCATCCTTGTTTTGTGCTTGGATGACAAACGGCCCATTGTCTAATACATTAAAAGCGCGCCCATCACGGAAGCCTCCTTACTACCTATAAAGAGTTTGTATTAGACTTGGTAGGTTTCACTCGTTTCCATATGTCTACTCATCGTAATCCACACCTTCATCGTATCCACTTTCTTTAAGGGGAGTGGCCTTGGGTAATGAGCTGGATGCATGGGTCTCAAAGGGAAAAGAGCGGTACTTATAATGTTACACGTTAGATTTTTTTTTTTTTTTTGTGGTCTAAAATTTGTTTTAGTAACATAGGAAACAGATAATTTTCTTGAAATGAACTGTTATAAGAATGAACAAATGAAATATCCCAAAACTATTGAGAGAAAGAACTAATTAATGACTTACCTTTTGTGTTAGTGACACTTTCTATGCAAATAGCAACATTGACTATTGATTGAGTTGTCAGATTTGGTTCCTCTTATATGATTTTCATTAACTCCTCTTAAGCAATAGATATAAATTAGTAGTTTTTAACATGATATTGAAATATGCACGCATGCATACATGCATCATAACAATTAGTAGTACTACACAATCTCTTAATTGTAGCGTGACATTTTTCCTTTCCTATTGCTTTTTTCAAGACTTGATAACAGAGAGGACGATTGGCAACGGTAAAGAGAGGAATGGTCTTTATTATTTGGATTCTTCTACCAACATGAGAAGTCTTCTGATTTAGTGAGGTTATGACATAGACACTTGGGGAATCCACCTTTGTTGGATTCTTCTAATGTGGTTTGTGACCTTTACTAGTGATTTTTCTCGTACCACATGGGTTTATCTTATGAAAGTGAAAGGTGAAGTGTTTTCTACATTTAAAATCTTTGATCGTATGGTTCAAACTCAGTTTAATACTTCCATTAAATTGTTCGTTCAAACAATGACATAGTATTTTAACAGTGGTGTTTCTTCATACTTGGATGAACATGGTATAGTTCATCAATCCACTTGTGTAAAAACTCCTCAACATAATGGTGTTGCAGAATGTAAAAACCATCATCTTCTATAGGTTTCACGGTCTTTTATGATTCAAATGCATGTTCTCAAACTTTATTGAGGTGATGTTGTGTTGATAGTCGCATGTCTCATAAATCATTTCCCCACTAGGGTATTGAATTTCAAAACACCAATTGAGACGTTATCCTCACTATTTATGTCTATTCCTCCATGAATATTTGATTGTACTTGTTTTTTTCACATTCACAGTCACTCTCATGATAAATTAGATCCTTGTTCTCTCATGTGTTTTTATTTGTTACTTTTCTACTTAGAAAGGCTATAATTGTTTTCATCCTCCTTCTGGTCAACATTTTGTTTCTATGGATGTGGCATTCTTTAAATCTCGTCCATACATTTTACCATATGAGACTCCTCTTCAGGGAAAGCATTTAGTTGAAGAGCAATCTCTTTTTCTTGTTCTTCTTACAATGATGTCTTTAAGTCCCCTTTAATGGTTCAAGAGGCGAGCAATGACAAACTAGAATTACCTGCCACTGTTTAGGGAAACTGATAATGAGAGGGGGCCAACCAAAGTGGAGCTTTAAGGTACATTCAAGGAGACATAAGGATAAGATCATTCCTCATACACCTGTTTACCAATCAGAATCACTAGAACCAAGAAAGTCCCATAAAGTACTTGATTTTGATCCTAATCTCAACACTCCTCTTACTTCTTGTAAGGGTAGCAGGGCTTATACTCAACATCATATATCCAACTTTTTTCCATATTGTTATCTCTCACCATTTTATCATGTTTTTGTATCCCAGATGTCTTCTGTTTCTATTCCTCATAATTGGCAAAATGATTTAAGATATTCTAGGTGGAAAGATCCCATGATTGAGGAGATAAAAGCTACTAAAAAAACAATGCTTGGGATCTAACTGAATTACCTAATGGCAAGAAGACTATTGGTTGTAAGCGAGTGTATACAATGAAGCATAAGGCAAATAAGTCTGTAAAACAATACAAGGCCATATTAGTAGCTAAAGAGTTCACTCAAACCTATGGAATTGACTATTAGGAAAATTCTACACAGGTGGCCAAGATGAACTCTATTAGGGTCTTACTATCTTTGGCTACAAATAAAGGTTGGTCATTGCTACAGATTGATGTGAAGAATGTGTTCATACATGGAGATTTAGAAGAAGAAGTGTATATGGACATTCCTTCAGGTTTTTCCACTACTTTAGACTTAAGGAAAGTGTGTCCACTGAAAAAGTTTTGTATGGGTTGAAGCAGAATTTTAAGGCATGGTTTGAGTGGTTTTCTCAAGCTATGCTGAGATATGGCTATCTACAAAGTCAAAGTGATCACACCTTATTCATCAAGCACTTACCTCAAGGAAAGGTAACTGCTTTGATTATTTATATTGATGACAGGTGATGAGAGTCATAAAACGCATCTTATCAGTACTTAATTGTTAGCATTTTAGGGTTAATCTAGGTTTTAATTGCACTTTTATACGTTAACAACTCTAAAGTATCATTCTTGGATCATTGATCTACTTCGGCGCATTTTCAGGTACTTTAAGCTCAAAATAGGAGGAAAAATTATCATTGCTTGAAGCACAAAGACTCGAGGCATACTAGAGTGAAGGAATACTTCCGGAAGGACAAGATGGAGGGCTTAAAAGAGCAACAGCTGCTGCCCGCATTGGAAAGGAGTTTCACTAAATTGTGAGAATTGCCCGTACAGATCAATTATCTTTGAAAATTAAACTGTATTGATACAAGAAGAACCAGGAGATGAGCCATATATTCTTAGAAAGATCCGGAAGTCTATTTTCTGGAGAATTTTACAGTTCGTCAAAAGGATTTTTCTAGAGAAAGTTATGGCAGTTTTAGTAGACAAAGGTCAGGCTGTGTGGGATTTCAGCGTGATTTTGGGCTTAAATCCCACATCCCACATTGATTGGAAAACACGTTTCTATATCCCACATCCCACATCGGATGGGAAACATATTGCACTCTTGGAATTTGCCTATATAAGACCCACTCCACTTTAGCTTTGAGCATGAATCGGAGCTCATCTGAGATCATCAGATAGTGACTCCAGAGGGCCTTTAGGAGCGATTTGAAGTATAATTTTGGAGGGCAAGCTGAGGAATCGCCGAAGCTTTCGCTACCAAGGAGGTGATGATCGTTGAGAGGCCGGAGGCAACTCAAAGAAGTATAAGCTCCATGGCCAGCTAATCTCCAAGCAAGGCGAAGGGATGAATCCCTAGGTGTAGTTGTTCTTATTTTCCTTTATTTGATTCAGTTGTAGTGGAATTATTTTCGTTAAACGTTGTTATGTTTTAGTCTTTAATTTAATTAGAAGATTTATTATTACTCTGGTGGTTGCATGCTTCTTTTCCATATAAGTCTAGTCATGCTCTTCTTATGTGTATCTGTTTGGGTGTGATTGAGTCTGGTAGATCTCTTTTATAGATTTGTCCATTGCTGCGGTATTGTTAGTTAGATATATCATTGTCTCTTGATAATTTATAAGTTAGGTCAGGTGTGCTTAAAAGTAAAGAAGATTTCATAACAATTACATTAGGACTTATGCTAGGTGTAGTTGTTCTTATTTTCCTTTATTTGATTCAGTTGTAGTTTGGTATTATTTTCATTAAATATTGTTATGTTTTATTCTTAATTTAATTAGTAGATTTATTATTACTCCAGTGATTGCATGCTTCTTTTCCATATAAGTTCAGTAATGCTTTTCTTATGTGTACCTGTTTGGGTATGATTGAGTCCGGTAGATCTCTTTTATAGATTTGTCCGTTGTTGCGGTATTGTCGTTTAGATATATCGTCGTCTCTTGATAATTTATAAGTTAGGTCATGTGTGCTTGAAAGTAAAGAAGATTTCATAACAATTACATTAGGATTTATAAATGCGCTTTAATCGAATATTTTTCGATTGCCTATTTAGGATGTGAAACTTGCAATCGAGATAAAAACAACTGAATCAAGTTAGGATTAGGGCAATGAACCTAGGGAGGATTTTCGGAACCTTGTCGTTTCTTTATTATATTATTCAATCATTCACATAATTTTCATAAAATCAACAATTCAGATTCTTTCAATCAATCTTTTATCGTTTGTGTTCAAAAATAAGGACTCATCAAGCTCGCTCCTTATTGTCTTGCTTGCGGAGCCAGCAAATCATTTACCCTTTGTGTCTGGTGCCGAGGACTTCTTGAATCGGGGCCTTGTAGGCACGTGAGGTCCTCCAACGGTGTTTTTTATGCGTATTCTCTCAGACATTGTTAAAAAGTCGTTTTAGAGAGATTTTGGGGAAAAAGAAATTTTCAACCGTGAAAATTTGAAATGGAGGTGATATAGGATGAAGTTGAGGGTTCTATGGAGTGGTTTTGGGAGATTATGGACAGAAATCAAAGATTTTCTAGAGAGAGACTTAGGGATTTCAAAAAATGGCACGAAAACTGAAAAATTTGAAAAGACTATTTATAGAATCGCGATACCAGTTGACTGTATTAGGGTACCAGTCGATTGGGTCCTTCATAATTTGGAGAATTTTTGACATACCAGTCAACTGGGTCGGGACACCAATCGACTAGGTAAACTGGCAAAGACATACTAGTCGACTATGTGAGCCATACCAGTCGACTAGATAGGCCACCAAAATTTCAAATTTTGGCTCTAAACAATGTCTTGTAGTACCAGTCGACTGAATGCTTTGTACTAATTGACTGGTAAAATGAGCAGTGGGATACTAGTCGACTAGGGTCAATATACTATTCGACTGGGTCCTTTAGGAAACTTAAAATTTTGAGGTCCAACTTGAAATTTCAGCACGAAATTGTTTATCTATGCCATCTTGAGTGAGAGATATATTAAATAAGAGTTAATACTCACTTCACTAGATGTCAAATATGCATATGATGACTGTTAATGCAATCAATCATACATTTTATCATAGGCTTTCAAGCCCATCAATAGTCTAATCTTGCAAAAACTATCTTCACTTAAAGGATTTTGTTAGAATATCAGCTATTTGATCTTCTGAAGGAACGAATTCTAGTCTAATATCACCCTTTTGATCATGGTCTCTTATGAAGTGATGTCTAATTTCTATGTGTTTTATTCTAGAATGCTGAATAGGGTTTTTATTTAAATTGATAGCACTGGTGTTATCATAATGAATTTGTATATCTTTAAAGTTCATGCTATAATCTTCTAATTGTTGTTTCATCCACAATACTTGTGCACAACAACTTACAGCTGTTATATATTCTGCTTCGGCGGTTGATAGCGCAATCGAATTTTGTTTCTTGGAAAACTAAGAGGTTAACATTGCACCTAAGAATTTGCATGTTCCACTATTACTTTTTCTATCTAGTCTACGACCCGCAAAATTAGCATCTGAATATCCTACAAGCTCAAAAGTTGATTTTCTACCATACTATAACCCTAGGTTTTGAGTTCCTTGTAGATATCTAAGGATTATTTTTACTGCAATTACATGTGATTCCTTAGGATTAGCTTGAAATCTAACACAAATGCATACACTGAACATTATATCATGTCTACTTGTAGTTAGATAAAGTAAAGCTCATATCATGCTTCTATAAGTTTTAGTATCTACAAACTTACCTTCCTCATTTAGGTCAAGTTTTGTAGAAGTACTCATGGGAGTGTCAATTGGCTTTGAGCTTTCTATTCCGAACCTCTTTAATAGGTCCTTGGTGTATTTCGATTGATTGATGAAGATTTTTCTTTCAATTGTTTGATTTGAAGTCCAAGAACTAGGTAAGCCCTCCCATCATGCTCATTTCAAATTCACCTTGCATGCATTTAGCAAACTCTTGACACATAGATTCATTAACATATATGTGGACTAACAGTGTATCATTTTTGTGAGTTTTGTGAAAGGGTTATCTCTATTTTTCCTCTTATAAAATTATAGAGAGCTTTAAAAAGCTTATAAACATGGTTTGGAATACTAGAATTTTCAAATCTAAGAGGTTGCTCAACATACACCTCTTCTTCTATGAAACCATTTAAAAATGAATTTTTTACATCCATTTGAAATAACTTAAATTTATTGAAGCATGCAAAGGCCAATAACATACGAATGGTTTCTAATCTAGCTACAGGAGCATAGGTCTCATCAAAATCTATTATTTTTTCTTAATTATATCCCTTAGCAACTAATCTAGCCTTGTTCCTAGTTACTATTCCATTTTCATTCATTTTAGTTCTAAATACCCATTTAGTTCCTATTATAGTGTGATTATTTGGTCTAGGAACTAGATTTCATACTTTGTTCCTTTCAAATTGATTTATTTCTTCTTGCATAACATTTATCCAATCAACACCCTTCTCGGCTACTACAAACGTCTTAGGTTCTACTTGAGATAAATAAGCTACACAATTACAATTATTTCTAATACAAGATCGAGTTCTTACCCCTTGTGAATGATCACCAATCACTTTACCGATTGGATGATAATTCACATACCTCCAATCTTTGAGAAAACTATCCTCTTGTTGACTTGTAGAAGGTTGATCAGATTGAGAGCATCTTCCTCTTGACTTGTTTGAGGTTGGCTCTCCTTTGGGTCAACAATGGAAGTAAGTGTTTCCATTCTTGGAATAAAATCTGCATCATCATTAAAAGAGACTACTCCATTACTAATTGGGTTAGGCTCATCAAAGGCTACATGTATGAATTCTTCAACCACTAGAGTTCTTTTGTTGAAGATTCTATAAGCTTTACTAGAGGTTGAATATCCTAAGAATATCCCTTCATCGGTCTTTAAGTCAAATTTACCCAAGTTAGTTTTATTGTTATTTAGAATAAAGCATTTACAACCAAAGGCACGAAAATAAGAGATATTAGGCTTTCTACCTTTTTATAATTTATATGGAGTTTTATTTAGCATAAGCCTAATTAATGGAGTTTTATTCTTGGAATAAAATCCGCATCATCATGAAAAGAGACTACTCCATTACTAATTGGGTTAGGCTCATCAAAGGCTACATGTACGAATTCTTCAACCACTAGAGTTCTTTTGTTGAAGACTCTATAAGCTTTACTAGATGTTGAATATCCTAAAAATATCCCCTCATCGGTCTTTAAGTCAAATTTACCCAAGTTAGTTTTATTGTTATTTAGAATAAAGCATTTACAACCAAAGGCACGAAAATAAGAGATATTAGGCTTTCTACCTTTCCATAATTTATATGGAGTTTTATTTAGCATAGGCCTAATTAATACTCTATTTAAAACATAGCAATAAGTGTTTACGGCTTTCGTCCAAAAATATTTTGGCAAACTATTTTCACAAAGCATTGTTCTTATAAATTCTTCTAGAACTCTATTTTTCCTCTCAACAACTCCATTTTGTTAAGGAGTGCTAGGTGCTGAAAAGTTGTGATCAATCCCTTAGAGTTAGCTCTTTGAACATACTTTGATCATCGGTCATGTACTTTGAGCATTCACTATTAAGGTACCAATAGTTACATTTTTTCTTGGTGTAGAGACATATCTACATTACACAAGGGTACACAATTGCACTTTTAGGTACCCAAAATTTCTTGGGTCCTTTGGGATTAGTTCTAGAAAATACGGTTCCTTTAGGGACCCATACCTTCTTAACATTATAAGGTGCTCTATAATTATAGACATGTTGATGATGCATAATCCTAGGATAATGGTTATCGAAATTTCTAGGATTTCTTAATTGTACATGTTTATAGTTCCTTGGATAAGCATTCCTAAGATACAAGTTTCTATGATTAAAGTTATGAACATGCATGTTATTACTAGGAAATGTATGATGGTAGCTCATAGGATGTGCACTTGTGGTGTGAGCATACATATTATTTCTATAATACACATGATGGTTACTCCTAGGATGTGTATTTCTAGTATATACATTTCTTGAATGATCATTCCTAGCATTTACATTTCTTAAGTGAGCATACATATATGCATGAGTATTTCTAGAATGCTTAATTCTAGTATATGCATTAGAATTTAAATTCACATTCTTAGACCTACTAGCATATATTGAAGGAGTACATTTAATCTTGCTAGAGGTCTTGGAAGTGGAGGCTTCGTTCAAACATGTTGTTTTCATGAACAAAGTCTCTTTAGACTTTTGCTTGCCCAATGGGGAATAACCCAAGCCGGATTTTCCTCCATTTAACCTTTGGCTAGATAACACTTCATCTAGCTTTTTTTTTTCCAAGCATAAGTCTAGATATAGTGCTATTCAAATCCATTATTTTCTTCTTTAAGATTTCATTTTCATTTTTTAGAAAATCTTGTGAAGAGTTATAAATCATGGAAGATAGTTTTTCTTTTTCTTCCTTTAAGCCCTCCATTTCTTTAGAAAGAGATGAAACTTTCTTCTTGACAGCCACATTTCTAGAATCGAATTTCTTCAATTCTTCATGCATCTCATTTATAACTTCAATTAACTCTTCACTACTACTAACAATGTTATAATTAGAAGGGGAAGAAGTTGATGCTTCATTCTCATCGTCGATTGCCATTAAGCATAGGTTAGCAATCTCCTCGTATCCAACTTCATTGTCCGAAGTTTCTTCCTCTTCGTCATCACTCCATGTCGTTGCAATCATAGCTTTCTTTTTGAAGCTCTTATATGGTTTGCTTGTTGTTGTACAATCGGCCTTGATGTGATTGGACTTCTTGCAACCATAACACACAAGAGGTTCCCTTTTTAGAGTGAAATCCATTGTGCAAAGTTTCTTGCTCTTTTTCAAGAACTTGTTAAACCTGTTAGTGATTAAGGTCATCTCACCATCTTCTTCGCTGCTCTCATTCTTCTTTTCTTTTTCCTCCTCTTGGTTACTTGTAGAGGCCTTGAAAGTAATCATCTTTTTTCTTCTTCTCATCATCATTGACAATAGAATTCATTTCCTCCATCTTGTATGTCAATAGTGATCCGAAAAGTTTTTCGACATCAAGTTTGTCGAGATCTTTGGCCTCCGTGATCGCCGTCTTCTTTGCTTTCTAAGTTGATGGAAAAGACCTTAAGATCTTCCTTGTTAGTTCAAACTCCTCAATGTTCCTACTAAGAAGCTTTAAGCCGTTAACAATAGTGGTGAAATGTGAGTGCATTTGAGAAGTTGTTTCATTATGAGACATTTTGAAAGATTCATACTCGGACACTAGCATATAGTTTTTTGATTTTTTCACTTCGCTAGTGCCCTCATATGTGACTTGTAGTTTGTCCCAAATCTCCTTAGCCAAAACACAAGCATAAATTTTATTATACTCAGTAATATATAAAGCACAATGTAAAATACTAGTGGCTCTACTATTTAGAGACATCATTCTACAATCTTCTTCATTGAACTCAGTTTTGAGTTTAGGCATTGTATGATTGATTTCTCCAATAGTTATTTCCTTTGTATGAATTCTAGGTCCTTCAATGACTCTCCATAGATTGTAATCTTGTCCTTAAACAGAGATTTTCATTATATTTTTTCAATAATTATAGTTGGAGCCATTGAACAAAGGAGATCTAATATAGAAATGCCCTTCAGTATAACTATTTGATGTCATCGAATCAACTCAATTATTTTAAGCCTGAAATTGAGTACGAAGCTCTGATACCAATTGTAAACCAAGGTTCAAACCCAAAGGGGTGAATTGGGTTTTAAAAACTTTTGTTGATTAACTTGCAAGTTTTTAAACAGTTAAATACACAAAACACCCAATCAAATAATATGCTTGAAAGTAAAGAATTTAATAAAGAAAAAGTGCAAACTCTATTTATAGTGGTTCAGAAATATCGGATTCCTTCCGACTCTACATCCACTCTCTTCAAGGAACCTCCTTGAAATAATCCACTAGAACTTTAGTCGTACAACTTCACGGGTATTGCCCAAATCTTACAACTGATCCTTTCCTCACATAAGCTACAGTGAAGTGTTTAATCCTAAACACTCTAAGGGTTATACCAACTCTTTCCTTTTACAATAAATGAAATTTGCTGTAAAGTAAATGGTAGAGAGACGGTAATAAGTGATTTTACAAATAAACAATATATCTCTTTCAAAAACAAGCTTGAAGAATGTCTCAGCAATAAATTTTTCAAAGATTTTGAAAATTAATGAGCTATCTTATGAATTGAATGTATTCTCTTATTGTTTTAAATGTTCGTTGAAGTGAGTTTATATAGCCTTGAATCAATATGATCGTTTGACCCTGACTTGGTAGGTTTAGGGCATTAAATGTTCAAGTCCCGCAACGGTCATATTTTCGAATTGTCAGTCGACTTGGTCCTTGTACGAGTAGATTGGGTCAATTGAAAATTTTCACTTTTTGGGCTAATGGAGAGTGCCAGTTGACTGGTGTCAAGGACCTGTGATGTCTTAGTATCCCACATCGATTAGAGAGGATGTTGCTGGGCTATTTATAAGTGATAGCCACCTTAACTTGCATAACGTGTTTTAAAGCCGTGAGACACGGGATGCCAAAGCGGACAATATTATGCAAGTGGGTTAGGTTGGGAGACTGTTGTGCCACTCTGACATAACACGTTTTAAAGTCATGAGGCACGAGGTACCAAAGCGGACAATATTATGCTAAGTGGGAGGTCGGGTCGTTATAGTGGTATTAGAGCCGAATCTCGAAAACTCGGCCGAAGGGTTTGCCCGGCGGGTTGCCTGGTGTGGGACCACACAGCGAGGGTATTAGAGCCGAATCTCGAAAACTCGGCCGAAGGGTTTGCCCGGCGGGTTGCCTGGTGTGGGACCACACAGCGAGGATGTTATACCGCGAGGGAGAAAGATTGTAATGTCTTGGTATCCCACATCGGCTAGAGAGGATGTTGCTGGGCTATTTATAAGTGATAGCCAGCCCAACTTGCATAACATGTTTTAAAGCCGTGAGGCACAGGGTGCCAAAGCGGACAATATCATGCAAGTGGGTTAGGTAGGGAAACCGTAGGTCGAGAGACCACTACACCACTTTGACATAACGCGTTTTAAAGCGGTTGGGTTGTCCTTCAACTTAGTTTTTATGTTTTCAAAACAGTTTTTGACTTAAAAACTTTTTGTATAATAGTTTTAATTTTTATATTTTCAAAACAGTTTTTGACTTAGAAACTTTTTGTATAATAGTTTTGTCAAAGTATTTTGTAAACTGAGCCACAGGTCAAGCTATGTAATTAAGCAAAAGAGATTTACATTTGTCTCAATTACCTTAATGCCTATTTTATATCTTCTGACTTGTTTTGATGTCTGAGTCGCGTTGAGTTCTTGCATCTTGTTTTTGTACTGAATGCTTTTACCACTTAAACACTTAGATAAAACTGTTAGTGCAATTAGAATAGTGTTTTGATCATTATTAAAATCAAATACGGATCAACAACCACCAAAACGCATCCCAATCACGATCAACTATCAAAATAATTTTTGGAGATATACCATGTCTGTGGTGGCTGAACCATGATTCAAGCCTCTAATTTAGAGTGATTGGATCATAAAATTGATATATGAGTTTTGCTCCCTAAAAGTGTCACTCATGATGGTAGAATAGCGGACCCATCCGATGATGCTTCCATTATCATGACATCAACATGGAATCATTTTTTTTAGAGATTGATGAACCCTAAGAAGAAAACTTGCTCTAATACCAAATTTAAAATAAGGGAGAAAAAGGAGAAAGAAAAGTTTTAGGAGAATAGGTGAGGAGAGAAATCTATATTATTACTCTCCCCCTAGGTATTTATAATGTTCTATCTTACAATAAACGAAACTAAGATACTACAATATAAGAAACACAGTTGTAAGGAAAGTCAACTGTTAACAGTTTGTTTAACGAAAGAAAACTCACTAACTCATTGGTGTGATTCACCATAAATATGTGTGGAAATGACATCAAAACAGAGTGTCGTTATAGGTTAACGTCATTTTAGGAAAGGTCGCACAAATATACGAATGATCATTTCTTAAGTGCTATCTACCTGTGCTGCCTAATGTGACAACCAGTTATTGGTTTACACAATCCTACATCAACAAACAACATGATAAGTAGTCAAAGCTATTAAAATTAAGTTTGTTTATTTACAGGGAAAAAAGTTTAGCTTCATTTTTTAAGTTTACTCTAAAGTTTTTAGATGACTATACAAAC
The DNA here is from genome assembly GCA_023935145.1 of Bretschneidera sinensis. Classification (NCBI taxonomy): domain Eukaryota; kingdom Viridiplantae; phylum Streptophyta; class Magnoliopsida; order Brassicales; family Akaniaceae; genus Bretschneidera; species Bretschneidera sinensis. The sequence continues at coordinate 12,117,530 of CM043700.1, read as the reverse complement.
AGTCTATAAATATCTTCAGACAAAGTGTTCTAAATTCCAACAAATCCCATCAGCTATACCCATTCCTACATCAACAAATACCAAGATGGAGGAGATTCCTCCAACAAAACAGGAAGAGAAATCTTTTCAGAAAGACTAAATTATAATGCCCTGAAGTATAGCAGCCCTCTTACCTCTTTGGATAGCTCTCAACCTGCACAAACCATATGTAAAGACACCCAAGATGATGAAACTAGAAACAGCTGCAAAGCTGAAAATAAGTTCCATCTTATGCTTGTCTTCACCTGACATTAGACAGGGAAGGAAATGAAAACAAGTAAGAAAGGAACAAAAACACTCTCATTCAAAACTTTTAACCAAAATTCTACTGACCTAGTTCTGAATTTGAAAGGCGAAAGAAAAGATCCTCTTCTTCATATATAAACTCCTGAATTTCAATAAGATCTCCTGTCCAGACCATACACCCAATCCCTGTCACATATGCATATGCCACACAAGAACAGTTTTTCAAGCAAATGATTTCACATCCCACAACATCATCAATGTAGTCCACAGATTCAGAAAAATCTGGCAGTTCCATCCTACTCAACTTCAAAAATCCATCATTTTCCCTTTACCTTGAAGCAAAATCACTCATTCTTGTCACGAAGCAATTCAGGTCGCCTCACACATCCACCTATCCAGTTTCCCTTGCTCCGTTCCTCAATTGACTTTGGTACAAACCCTTTCAAGCACCTACAAATAGGAGATTCCATTTCATTACAAACTCCAAATGGTCCACACACTCCACAAAGATCGCATGAGCTCTTTATGGCCACCCAAGAAACAATCTAATCCTTCTTTCCTTCAATCCACTCCATTATTTTCAATGACAGTATGGAAGATAAAACCATGATTGTGATATTAGAGCTGTTGTATTTGTACATTCCTTTCCTTCACATTTTTCAGGATCCAAACACACCCTTAAAAGGTATGATCTATAATTCTTTTTCATAATCAACCCTACAGAAGAAGTACATGATAAAACAATGCCTTTGTTAATAAAAAGAATTAAATTTACATAAACTTGGTTGAATTCCACAGTACGTAAACAGGTGTTCAATCAATTGCAAAGCAATGTATGAAACCTTTTACCTCCCTTCAATTATTGATGCAGTAACCTTATTTACAGAGCATATGTGGTTGTGTTGTGATCCAAAGACAGGACATAGTTTAATGGGCTTTGAAAAGTAAAGGCTTAATTACAAAAATGCCCTATGATTGACTGCATTTTCAAAAAATTCTCCGAGTGTTTTTTGTGGCAAAAAATACATTATGGTATGTTCTGTTAGGAAAAAATATCATGTAGTTGACTAAAATAAACATATCACATGGTATTTTGGCTAACAAAAACATACCAAAGTATTTTTTGTTAACAGAAACATACCACAGGATATTTTTTGTCACAAAAAAAACCTCAGGGTATTTTTTTTAAAAATGCAGTCAACCACTAGGTATTTTTTATAATTAAGCCAAAAGTAAACGAGGGTTTCTTTGGTTGTATTTCTGGACGACCAGTTTCAGTGCTCAGCATTTGAACAACAGCAGGCATGGCTGGCCTATCGGTAGCTTGATCTTGAACACATAGCAGCCCAAACATGTATGCATCTCACTATTTCTGAAGGGGAAACTGAGTTAGCCAATGCTTGATCAACTAATTCTAATCCCTTGCCCTCACTCCACAACTTCCATGCCTGAAACAATATTAATTTCACTTGTCAGTATGTAAACTAAAAACAAACAATTGTACATAAAGACAGTACAAAGCACTCAAATTCAGTTCAAGGTGAAAGTATCAGCATACATAACCAAGGAGGTTCGAGTGTTCTTCATGACAATCGAAGCTTGTATTCTTCTTACTGCAAACAATCTCTAACAACAATACTCCAAAGCTAAAGACATCAGACTTCTCAGAAAATATTCCTCCAATGGCATATTCAGGAGACATGTTGCCTGTGCATGCAAGAATAAGAATAACAAGATGATGTATATCTTACAAGATTTCACAAGATGTGCTTGTTCTGTTTACTTAACAGATATAACGAACATATATGAAGCCACAAGATTTTCGCAAGACAGACACACCCCATCTACTTCAAAGATGGAGTACGCATAGGCGTCATATTCACAGTGGAAAATAAGATTTATTGTTAGTTATATTAGAAATTTTGTATACTTTTCACAGACAACCAGAATAAAATCATTCAATAAGTAAGCAAGTTTGGCATTCTAATTTATATCAACTTCAATCTGTCACATCAATAAAAGCTCCCTCTATGCAGCTAACTTACAGATGCAGATTATCTAGGTGTTAGATTTGAAGCACAACTGTCATCCAGGTACAAGGAAGGTTTCATGATTTAAATGTCAAGTGGCATTCTACTTCTTCACTAGTACTGTTACAATAAATGCCTAGTAATAGGAATTTCGATGGGTTAAAGAAGAAGAATGTTTGATAACTTAATATTTAAGAAACAAAAAGATGCTTAAAATGTTCCAACAACCCTGTGAGTATTTGCTAGATCTTGCGTTCTCTGAAAAGTTCTAGCCAACCCAAAATCCGAGATTTTTGAATTCATACTTTCATCAAGAAGAATATTGCTGACCTTCAAATCTCGTTGAATAACTCTAAAACAAGAATCATGAGGGAGATAAGCAAACCCTTTAGCGATGCCCAAAATAATGCTGAAGTATTTAGCCCAATCAAGCTGCAACCTTTTGGTAGGATCTAGCCAATTCGCCCATCACGAAAACAAAAAAGTTTAATTCTGCTTCTGATGAATTATGTGATGAAATGATCAAGCACAAACACAAAGATTGGATATTGCAATCTTAGAAGAAAAAAAAAAGGTTATAAATAACCTATTTAAATGAATAAATTTGACCAAGGAAATTAAGCAAAATCCAGTTTGTTTTTATCTTCAAGAAATACCCTACTTATAAAAATTACATACACAATACTTTCCTATTTCCCTGCTTCAATGCATCTAGACAAATCATTCAATAGACTCGTGTGAGGTTGTATAGGAACTTGACAATATTTTAAGCCGATTTTGCATGCCAGAATAATCAGACTTCACCATTATATGATTCTTAAAATTATCAGAATGATTTCAGCCAAGGCATGGATCCATATTTCCAGTATTTTGTTTTGTTACTGATTCAAGTTGAGAAAATACCATGCAGGCTCCAAAAAAAATATAGACCTATAAATGGAGTAGGTAATGGAAGAAATATAGAAGTTCAAGATAAAAAGGGGAACCAACCAAAGAGAAATCCATCCAAGCTTTTGTTATGCATGTACTCATAAATTAGTAACTTTTCTTCTCGTTCAATGCAGCAACCCACAAGCCTAACCAGATTCCTGTGCTGGAGCTTTGATATTAATAGTCTCATTCTTGAACTCTTCTATACCTTGCACTGAGCTTCTAGAGAGTCTTTTTACTGCTATTTCCTGCCCATTTGGTAGCTTTACCTGTGCATAGTCCATTATCTGCTGATAAATACATTTATATCCTTTTTAGTGCATAATATATAAATGCATGAAGGATATGATTACCTTGTAAACTGGACCTGGACCAAATCCTCCCTCCCTGAGTTTGTTCATTGGTCTGAAATTATTGGTAGCCCTAACTATTTTGTTGAAGTCAAACATGGGGCGATTTTGTTGCCTAAGACTATTCACCTGCACATTTTCTTGTGTACTGTCATGTGAAGGAACCAAAATGAAGGTGTCTGGGGTTTTATTTCACTTTCCTGCTTTTCAGGATGTAAATTAATCAGCATACTTTTATGGCATCAACATTATCAATTTACAGGTTACAAAGCGGGCACCATGGTAAGTCCCAAAGATGAAGTGCTGATGGTGGCAGTGACATAGCATGTTCTGTGCTTAATGGACAAGAGACAACTCCGGTTTACTCTAGTATTGATACTCTTTCCATTGTAAATCAGTTTTTTCTGTGTCCATGAGAAGCGTAAAGTAAATTGTATGATAAGAACGGCAGTAGTTTAGTACTCCCATATCACTGAAATTTTTTCTCAAAGGGATACTGATACTACTCACCATAGTGAATGCAGACCTAAATAAGACTCCAAAAATGAAAGAATAAATAAACCTATTCCAACCCTCTAAAGAAGATGTAGGGGAGGCTTTATCAGCAGTCAGACCATAAAGAATAAAAATTCAGTGGATATGAGCCAAAATTTACCAGAGCAGCCTTAGTTTGGTACTCGCTAACTCATTGGTGTGAGTTCACCAGATAAATATGTGTGTGTGTGTGTTCAAAACAGAGTTTGGGACAAATTCTTTCATGTTCAAGGCAGATATTGAATCCATGTGCCAAGGAGCATCAAAACCGTTGACGAGGAGAGAGAAAGAATTATCTCTCCCCCATCAACGGTTCCAAATGCTCAAGGCACATAAATTCAATATATACCTAGAACATCTAAGAATTTCTCAGAGTTTGGTGATAGCTCAATGACATTTTAGGAAAGGTCATGTAATTTATGGATGATCATTTCTTAAGTGCTATATAGCCTGTGCCCTCTAATGTGACGAACAGTTATTAGTTTACACACTCCTTCAACACCAAACAACAGTATAACTAGTCAAACCCATTAAAATTAAGTTTGTTTATATGATTGCAAGTTACCAATTATCCCGAAAGCTTAAACTGATAAGATATGAACCAACAATGTAGATCAAGCTCATATATACTTTAACAAACCCACTCACATTCTTAGCCCCAGAGATGATATGGGCTTAGCACATGAAGCCCGAAACAGAAGCAAGACATACCCAAACCAGAGACATAAAACAAATACTTATCATACAAAGAGACAAGCAGGGTTATCAAGATTCGAGCACAAATTGCACAATATCTTTCACTCTGATAGACTGGTACCATGTTAGTCACCAATTATCCAAGCTTAAGCTGATAGGAAACAGGTTGTATATCAAGCTAATATATACTTTAACAATAATTCTAGGGAAAAAAATTAGCTTCATTTTTTAAGTTTTCTCTAATTGTTTGGATGATTATATATATCTTCAGAGAATGTGTTTAAAATTCCAACAAAGCCCATCAGCTACCCATTCCTACAAGGATGGAGGAGATTCCTCCAACCAAACAGGAAGAGAATTCTTTTCAGAAAGATTAAATTACCATGCCCTGAAGTATAGCATCCCTCTTACCTCTTTGGATAGCTCTCCACCTCCAAATACCAATGTAAAGACACCCAAGATGATGAAACTAGAAATAGCTGCAAAGCTGAAAATAAATTTCATCTTATGCTTGTCTTTACCTGACATTAGACAGGGAAGAGGGTGAAAAAAAGGTAAGAAAGTAACAAAAAACATTCATATGTGATACTTTTAACCCAAAATTCTACTGACCTAGTTCTGAATTTGAAAGGCCAAAGAAAAGATCCTCTCCATATGTAAACTCCTGAATGTCAATAAGATCTCCTGCCCAACCATACATCCAATCCCAGTCACATATGCATATGCCACACAAGAACAGTTATTTGATAAAGTGATTTCATATCCCACAGCATCATTAATATAATACAAAGATTCAGAAAAATGAGGCAGTTTCATCCTACTCAACTTCGAAAATCCATCACTTTTCCCTTCCATTGAAGCAAAATCACTCATGTACCTGTCACGGAGTAATTCAGTTCGCCTCACACATCTGCCTGTCCAGTTTCCCATGCTCCATTCCTCCATTGACTTTGGTACAAACCCTTTCAAGCACCTACAAATTGGAGATTTCATTTCAGTACAGACTCCAAATGGTCCACACACTCCATAAAGATCGCATGAGCTCTTTATTGCCACCCATGTAACAAGCCATTCTTTCTTTCCTTCAATCCAACCCATTGTTTTCAAAGACCCTATGGAAGATAAAACCATGATTGTGACATCAGAGCTGTTGTACAAGTTAAAATTAAAATACTGGGTCCCCTGTTGAGTGTCTTGGATGAGGCTAAATCCATTTGAGTATGCTGCAGTCATATCTGGTATCCCTATGAATTTTATTCCATTCCAATACCCACCTCTCCAATACGGATTTGATCCATCCTAGATAAAAGCTTGAGGGGGTGTCCTAGAGGTAATTCCGACAACAAATTCCCCTAATGATGGGTCATCTTCTGATTGCTATGAAGACAAAAGGCGTCTCTCTCTGATTTTGGTGTTCAACCCTATCGTCATGTTGGCTAACAAAGCATCACAAGGAGAACACAAGACCGCTCGAGATGTTCCATCTCTTAGAACAAAATTTCCTGTGTCTACAAGCACAACATCAGAATTATTTGATGAGATGGTGATATTGGTTGACCAGACAATGTTCTGTTTCCCATCCACAAGCCTTAGATTTCCATCATGGCCTATTTCTAGACTAGCAAATGAGTTTGCAATGTAAGAGTTTCTTCTAACAAAATTTGTTTGGGTGGGCTTAAGGTATCAATTGTAGAGCAAAATTGTGATGGAATTAAGTTGTAGAAGAGGAACATGTATAGAAAGAGCACACAAAGAATAGGTAATGCAGTCATTTTCCTTCAATGAAGTTGTAGAATAGAACAAAGATGAAAAAATGGAAATAAAGTACCCCTTACACCCTAGAGTTTTCTCAGATGGGACCATGGGTCTGATCGAGGCACCACACCTCCAAAGTCCCAGTCCTCCATGATAATTAAACAAGGAGCTTTTATTTGAACATTTGGGCAATGTTCAAAAACTACTCTAGTCAGTCACAAAAGGAGTCCATAGTTGTATATTACAAGTGATAATGCAGTCACATTTCTTCCAATTTTATAATGTAAAACAAAGGGTTTCCTGGATGCTAGATGCAACAGGACTCCTCTCTCTTCGGAGGAGAATATGAACAAGTGTCTGGTTATCGAACCATCAATTCATAAAGTGACAAATTAGCAAATTAATTCTCAATCTATAGTTATCTAGAATCCAAATGAAAAATTTGAACAAGAAAACAGGTTGCTTCTGTTGCTCAAAATTCTCTTCAAAATAGAAAGTTAGAGGAAGAAAACTTACACCGGTAAATTTGAAGGCAGTATGTATTCAAATGTTAAAATATTTTGAAGTAGCTTCATTGTGTTTTCATTTATGTATTTTCTTATAAATTGTTCAACTTTCAAGCAATTCACCCCTTCCCCCCAAAAAAAGGTAAAATGTTATCCTTATCACAATTAGATCAAATTTACAATACATTATTGGCGTTGACATTTTGTTTTGATAAGTTGACATTGACAGATTCTCAAACCTTGTCTTTTCATAGGCTAGAATGTCAAAGCAAGACATACCATTAAAAATTCAAATGAAAGAGTGCAAAATATTACTACATTCAAAATTGAAAAATGTCATGGGTTTTCCAAAAATGTCCTAGACTCAGAGAAGGCCTCAGTTGTTTCCAAAGTCCACCAAAGAAAATTCTGGCTCCACTAAAGAAAAATTTAGTGTTCGTATAACGGACTGGCTCAACTTGAAAACGGAAAAGTACAGATGCTAATGACAGCAATCCTCTGATAAGTTATATTATTTTGAATTGTCCACCTCATTAACTACATAATCATTAGCTAAGATCAAAGACTTTGCAACTCTTAACCATCATTCTATCTTTTTCCGCAATCATCAAGCTAATGAGGATCAAAATTTCCTGCTATTAGCCTTAGTTTGTTCAAAAGGGTTAGAAAATGAGAAAATATACTTCTTTCCTTTTCTCAAAGTGGCGATAATATATCAACTCAGTTTAGTTTATTCCATCTTTTTGCTGATGAGGTCTTGACTCAATCGTTAAGGTTGAGGCCCTTAGTCCTAAAAGTCTATTCAATAACATTGTTATGTGTGGGTTTTACCAATCAAAAGATAAAGTTTATTCAATCTCTTCAATAACTTTGTTATCTTAAAATCTCAAAGATGTGTGTTCTCCTTAAACACTATTTATATTTCTATCTATATCTATCTATCTATCTATCTATCTATTATATCTGTATAGGTGTTTACATTTCTTTTCTTTTTCTTTCTTCAATTTCACTCTCCTTCAGATATAAAATGGAGCCTGAGGAACAAAGATGCCTCTGTTATCAGAAATGAATAAGGCACCAGGTCATTCACTAATGATGTCTAACTTAGGGCTTACGTTACCGCTTTTACATTCATGGTAAAATCTAGTTCAAGATGTATGTAGCTCAAGGACAAGAAGCGCTCACTAGATCCCCCGTTACTAACAGATTGCAAAATGAAGATGGAGATTCCTATATCAAAAGTCCGTACCGATTACTATATATGACCATCAATATCTTGAAATTTCCTAGGAAAAGTGCTGCTTCCAGAAAGGACTGTTTGCACTTCCCTATTTCATTATTGAAAACGATAGTCAAACCAACAAGGACGATAAAATAAAAATATATAATTATTAATTAAGACAAGCATCAATATTCATCATATAGCACGGTATCATGAAAATTACTGCATAACAACCCTATCATTTTATTCTTGTTCCATTTCGCACCACTCTTCCTTTTATTTAACTCTTCTTTACATCAGAATAAGTTTCCCTTTTGACTCTGCAAAAGTTAAAAGCATTTTCTGCTAGGTTTTCAATACAGTTAAATCGGTTTCTCCCAATTCAAATATCAAGCAAAACAAAAAGGAAATGGGTGACCTTATAAACCAAACACACAATACTAATCTAACCTGAACTGGGATTCTGCAAAATAACCATGAAACTTATTACTCAACAAACAATGTTATGTTATAATACATAACAGACGGAGAACTGACACCAGCATGGCTATTTGCAAAATCCAAAAAGAAAACCCAGAAAAGCCAAGAAACGATATCGACAGTACCTGATTGAAGGTGACGAGCAGCACCACAAAATCTATTTTGGACATTAAACTGTTACAAATGGAGGGCTTCTGAGAAAGAGTATAAGAGCTAATGTGCAATAATTGTAAAATATTAGGGGCACATTGGAAATTATGGAAATTGGGTAATGTAGGTTAACTGTTTAAGCCTCAATAAAGGTTTAATTATGATTGTACTCCTTACTTTAAGGATGAGTTTACTTAACTCTCTATTATTTCAGTTGTTTCAATCAAATACATAAAATTCTTCAATTTTTCCACCAACTCCATTCCATTCATGATTCCAATATTCTAGCTGTCGAAAGTCCACGTAAGCACCAAGTAGACGCTGTCATCAACAAATGGTACCAATTTTAGTGGGAAACGTTCAACCAAAAACATCTCATAGCCCTTCATTTGCGAAAAAAAAAAAAAAGCTTTGTTATTCATTTGTGTAAAAAAGAGGGGAAAAGAGAGGAATTTAGTGATGTCAACAGCCGCCCATATGCTGATGTGGTGAAAATACAATGCTCCAAACATCTTGGGCATAAGCAAATCTAGGACGAAGATTTTATAGATGCATGAATTATGGGTTGAAAAATCATGTCTCTCCCTATATGGGGGGGAGGGGAATTTCCCACCGCTTGGACCCTACATGGATTCTGACAGTGAGTTAATGTTTTTGTTTCGTTTGGATGTCAAAGTAAAAGTGAGAAGAAATAACACAATTTAACAAAATTAACAGAAAATAATTGAGTTTAAAGTGAAACATTTATTTTTTTTTCCTCCTTTCCTTTTTTTTCCATTTTCCTTTTGGTTTTCTTTTCATTCACATTTTCCAAGATCCAAACATACCCTTAAAAGGTACTATCCATGATTCTTTCCCATAACTGACCCTACAGGAGAAGTAATACATGATAAAACAATGCCTTTGTTTTAAACCCATATAAAGTACTATATATGGGTATTCAATCAATTGCAAAGCACTGTATGAAACCTTTTACCTCCCCTCAATTATTGATTCTGTAACCTCATTGACAGAGCATATACAGTTGCTTTGTGATCGAAGGCCATTGTTTAATGGGCTTTGAAAAGTAAATGAGGGTTGCTTTGGTTGTGGACGATTTGTTTCACTGCTCAGCATTTGAACAACTGCCGGCATGGCTGGCCTATCGTTAGCCTGATCTTGCACGCATAAGAGCCCAACATGTATGCATCTTATTACTTCTGACGAGGAGACTGAGTTACCCAATGCTTGATCAACAAATTCTAATTCCCTGCCCTCACTCCACAACTGCCATGCCTGAAATAATATTTCACTAGTCAGTATGCAACTTACGACAGTACAAAGTACTCAAATTCAGTTCAAGGTGAAAGTATCAGCATACATAACCAAGGAGGTTCAAGTGTTCTTCATGATAATTGAAGCTTGTATTCCTCTTACTGCTAACAATCTCTAACAACAGTACTCCAAAGCTAAAGACATCAGATTTCTCTGAAAAAATTCCTCCAATGACATACTCAGGAGACATGTAGCCTCTGCATATAAGAATAAGATATTGTAAATGCCGACACTTTAATGGTTCCAAAACTTTAATCACTTGCCAAAAAAATGGTTCAAAAACTTTAATTCCTGGGATGAACCCAATACGATGAAACATTATGTCAACTTTTATCTCATATATGGCCACAAGATCAATCAAACTACATTAGTCAGGTAGCATCAAAACAATACCTAACAATACCTATTTACAATATTTTCAAGACAATATATTCATTTTATTTACTTCATAGATAGAGCATGCACACACCACCACGTTCACATCACAGAACCACAAGAGTCACAAATTAATAAACACGCCATTTACTTCATAGATAGAGCATGCACAGACGTCATAATGGATCATGTACTTTGGTAACAGTACGTAATCATGGATCAGAATTAGCATTCTAAAGTACATCAACTCAAACTTTCACAACATTATTTAAAGTCTTCCTCTAGGTATCCAACTTTCAGATGCAGGTTTCTATCATTCTGTGTTAAATTGGAAGCACACTTGATATCCAAGGATAGGGAGGATTGTGTGATTGAATTATCCGTTGACACTATACTGTGTTACCGCTACTATTGATGTAATAAACACCAAATGAGTAATAAGAACGTCTATGGGAAAAAGAAGAACCAAATTTTACTAATTCCAATTATTTAAGATAAAGAGAAGATGCTTACAGTGTTCCGACAACCCTGTGAGTGTTTGTCAGATCTTGTGTTCTCTGGAAAGTTCGAGCCAACCCAAAGTCCGAGATTTTTGGGTTCATGTTTTCATCCAAAAGAATATTGCTGACCTTTAAATCTCGGTGGATTACTCTTAAACAAGAATCACGATGGAGATAAAGAAGCCCTTTAGAAATGCCCAAAATAATGCTGAAGCGTTTAGGCCAATCAATCAGCAATCTTTTAGCATGATCTATTCAATTTGCCATTGAGAAAACAATCAACAAGAACAGTTCTGCTTCTGATGAATTAAAATATTATATGAAGAAATAATCAAGCAAAAACATAAAGATTGCACATTGCAGTGCTATAAAAAGGTGGTAAATAGCATATTTAAACAAGCAAAGTGGAAGAATGTCAATTATGGAAAGCAAAATGCAGTTTGTGATTGATTCAATCTTCAAGAAATAGGCCCCATAGAAAGAGCTTAACTTAATCCGTAGCATTAAAGGTGTAGATTACTTTAAATTCCTGCTTCAATTAATCTATGATCTATAAACAAAAAACCATTTCGCAGCCTCATAATAGGTTGAATAGACACTTGACAGTTTTTAAGCTGATTCAGCATGCCTGAGTATACAGACTTCCCCATTATATGATTCTCAAAATTTACCAGAATGATTTTGGCCATGGGATGGATCCCTATGTCAAGTAATATATTTTGTTACTGACTCAAGTTGAGCAGACTCCATGCATATTACGAAAGAAATTGTAGACCTATCAATAAGGGAATAGTTCATGGAAGAAATATAGTTGAAGATGAAGTGCAAAGGGAAACCAACCGAAGAGAAATGTATCCAAGCTCTTGTTTGACATGTACTGGTAAATTAGCAACTTTTCTTCTCGTTGAATACAGTAACCCAAAAGCCTAACCAGATTCCTGTGCTGGAGCTTTGAGATTAATATTATCTCATTCTTAAATTCTTCTATGCCTTGCCCTGAGCTTCTAGAAAGTCTTTTCACGGCTATTTCCTGCCCATTTGGTAGCTTCCCCTGAGGATAATCCATACATCTGTTGATCAATATGTTTATGTATTTTTCACTGCATTAAAAATAGATCAAACAGAATGTGATTACCTTGTAAACTGGCCCAAATCCTCCTTCTCCTAGTTTGTTCGTTATGCTGAAGTTGTTGGTAGCAACAACTATTTTCTTGTAGTCAAACATTGGGAGATCTTGTTGCCTTACACTATACCCCTGTGCGGTGTCTTGTGAAGCAGCTAAATAAAACTCTTCTAGCATTTGTCTTCTCTTTCCTGCTTTTCAGGATGAAACCAGAAACCCAACATTAATCCGCAGACTTTTATGGCATCAGGCTTATCAACTTAAGCCTACAAATTGGAAGTCATGGCGAGTTCCAAGATCTAAACTTTCATGCTGCTAAGGAAAGTTTTGGTGCTCAAGATTTAAATTTAACTTTATTCTAGTACTGATGCACTTGCCTTTGTAAATAAGTATGTTCTATCCACGACAAGCCCATGGTAAATAGTATAATCGTTTAGTACTGCCATAACACTGATATTTTTTTGGGTAGGGATACTGTTAGTACTCACCATAGTGAATGCAGACCTAAGACAGACCTCCAAAATGAATCCCACCCCTTAAGAAGATATAGAAGATATTTTTTCTGCAGTCAGACCATAAAGAAGATGAATTCACTAAACAGGATCCAAATCTACCAGAACAGTCTTAGTTTGGTTTACGGAAAGAAAGCTAACTATTTCAATGGTGGGGGTTTGCCAGTTATCCATGTGTGGCAACCACCTCTCCACAAGGGTTTTGGTGATTGGTTAATGTCATATTAGGAGAAGCCATATGATATACAGATGATCATTTCTCAAATGCTATATAATCTGTCGCCTCTAATGAAGCAACCTGTTATTTGGTTACACAATCCTTCAACACCAAACAGCATACCAACTAGCACCATAGCCATTAAAATCAATTTTCTTCATAAAATTATAGGAAACTGATGTTTGGCTCCAATTTTCTATATGTAACGATATATTGGATAACTGATGAATAATATTTCATGCATATTTTCAACTAATGTGTCTGAAGTTCAAACAAACTCCATCAGCTAAGCGTTCCCACACCAATAGATACTAGGATGGAGGAGATTCCTTCAACAAAATAGGAGTTAATTCTTTTGCAGAAAGCTTAAATTCAAGTACTTTGAAGTATAGCAGCCCACTTACCTCTTCGGATAGCTCTCCACTTGCAGAAACCATATGAAAGGATACCCAAGATGAAGATACTAGATATAGCTGTCAAGCTCAAAATAAGTTTCTCTGCATGCTCGTCTTTACCTGAGATTAGACAGAGAAGGAGAATATATATAAAAAAAAGCGTAAGAATGCTAAGAACAACGCTCGTCTCCTAAACCCTTAGACCAAAACTAAACTGACCTAATTCCGAATTTGCAAGGCGAAGGAAAAGATCCTCTCCTTCATATGTAAACTCCTGAGTGTCAATAAGATCTCTTGTCCAAACCATACATCCAATTCCTATTACATATGCATATGCCACACAAGAACAGTTATTTAAGCAAGTCAATTCACATCCCGCAGAATCATAAATATAATATAAAGATTCAGAAAAATCTGGCAGTTTCATCCTGCTCAACTTTAAGAATCCATCATTTTTCTCTTTCCTTGGAGCAAAATCAGTCATGTTCTTGTCACAAAGTAATTCAGTTTGCCTGACACATCCACCTGTCCAGTTTCCCTTGCTCCATTCCTCACTTGACTTTGGTACAAACCCTTTCAAGCACATACAAATTAGAGATTCCATTTGATTGCAGACCGCAAATGGTCCACACACTCCATAAGATTCACATGAGCTCTTCATTGACACCCAAATAACATCCCATTCCTTCTTTTCATCAATCCAATCTAATGCTACCAGTGATCCTGTTGATGATAAAACAATGATTACGACATCAGAGCTGTTGTACAAGTTAAAAGGAAAATACTGGGTCCCCTGTTTAGTGTCTTGGATGAGGCTAAATCCATTCGAGTATGCTGCAGTCATATCTGGTATCCCTATGAATTTTATTCCATTCCAATACCCACCTCTCCAATATGGATTTGATCCATTCCAAAGAAAAATTTGAGGTGGTGTCGCTGAGGTAATACCAGCAACAAATTTTCCCGGTGATGGGTCGTCTTCTGATTGCCATGAAGACAAAAAGCGTCTCTCTCCCGTTTTGGTGCTCAATCCTATCATCATGCTGGGTAACAAAGTATCACAAGGAATATCGAAGCTTTCCCACAAAACCCTTCCAGATGTACTATCTCTCAGAACAAAGTTTCCTGTGTCTAAAAGCACTGCCTCTGAATTATTTGATGAGATGGTTACATTAGTTGACCAGACAATGTTTTGCTTCCCATCCAATAGCCTTAAATTTCCATCATCGCCTATTTCTAGACTAGCAGAGTCTGCAACTGTAAATGGTTCCTCCCTGTTGGCCACCCACACAACTCGATGAACAGAAATTTTCTTATACCATATTCCAACATATTGTTTACCTGAGTTACCAGGACTGAAGAAGCCCAATTCGAAGATTTGATTGTTGGAAATAAGAGTTTCTTCGAACAACATTTGTTTGAATGGGCTTAATATATAAATTGCAAAGCAAAATTGTGATGGAACTAAGTTGTAGAAGAGAAACGTGGACAGAAAGAACACAGAAAGAATAGTTAGTGCAGCCATTTGCCTTCAATTAAGTTTTATGGTAGAACAAAGATGAAAAGATGGGAAAATACTACCCCTTAGACCAAGTCTTCCATGCTAATTAAACAAGGAGCTTTTCATCACATATCGTATTGAACAAATATTCTAGTCAATAATCAAACAAGTTAATATTTGTATATTAAAAGTGATAATGCATAGCCACCTTTATTCCAATTTTATAATGTATAACAAAGGGTTTCCTGCCTGTAAGATGCAATAGGACTCCTCTCTCTTCAGAGGAGAACAGGACAAGTGTTTGGTTATCAAACCATCAATTCCAAATATGAGAATTCAGAGCAAAAGAAATACACTATAAAGTTCCAGTATTCAAATAAGAAACTCAACAGTTCCTTCAAAAAAGAAAAATTTAGAAGAAAATAACATTATTGATAAATTTGAAGGTAGTATGCATTCAAATGTTAAATATTTTGAATTCGCTTCATTGTGTTTTCTCTACTTATTTTTTATTTTGAAAAAAAAATTGTTCAAACTTCCACCCCTACCGGAAAAAAAAGGTATATGTTAACTGTTGGTGCACTAAAGTCGTGGTGGGGCTGCTACCTTTTGGACTAAGTGGGAGACAATTGTATAGTCTCCATGTGCCCCAATAGCAGCCATGTTTTATGGCTGTTCTCATGGCCATGTTTTTCCTTCGTCCTAGCCGGTTTTGTAGCCAAGGATTATGGCCGGACCTTAGCCAGATTTTGCGGCCAAAGTTTTTGGCCGGTCTTGGTTCCTTTTCTCTTATAAATTGGAGAAATTGTGAGAGCCTAAAGGAGGTGGTACGAGAGGAAGAATTTGAGTGGCAAAGAGCCATTGTAAGAGATTGCTGAGAGGTGTAGAGAGAAAAACAAGTGTGAGTCTATGAGAGACTGCAAATAGATACATAAAAATATATAGTGTGTGCGGTTCGTATTTTCAAACACTTGACAGAGAGGTTGGGTGCAATTGGGGAATGGGTTTGAGTGTTTTAGGTATTTCAAACACAAATGTAACCTTTCAATTCATAATGGAATTTCTCCGGTGTTTGTGTTCATGGAGTAGGCTTACGTCGAACCAAGTAAATCTCTTTCTTTTGTTCTTGCTTCTTGTTGATTCTATTGCTCATTTATTTTGCAACCTCATGGTTGGATTTATCATCCCTAGTGACATTTTTTCACAGAGCCCGAGTTTGGTTTTGGTATTCGACGGTTGTGTTCTTAACTCGGTGTTGAGTGGTTGCTTGCTAGGCGTTTGATAAATTGCTTGAGCCATGATGTCATCTACAGCTAAGTAAGAGATTGCGAAATTTGACGGACACAATGACTTTAGCATATGGAAGCTAAAGATGTGAGCCCTACTCAGACAAAAAAGGTTGTTAAAAGCACTTGACGAGGAAGACAAGTTACCGAGAACATCATAGGAGAATGAAGACATCATGGAGAAAACATTGTTTGCAATACAATTGTCTCTCTCCGATAATGTCTTGAGAGAAGTCGCCAAGGAAACATCGGCTCCAAAGCTATAGAAGAAACTAGAGACTCTATACATGAAGAAATCTCTTACGAATCGATTGTATTTTAAACAACGGTTGTATACCTCAAGAATGCCAGAAGGTAAATCTCTTGCATATCACCTTGACGAATTCAATGAGGTTATTATTGAATTGAGAAATATCATAGAGAAGATTGATGATGAGAATTAAGCTTTAATTCTTCTATGTTCATTACCTCGCTCCTATAAAAATTTTGTGGACATTATATTGTATGGTAGAGATAAAATCTCCATACAAGATGTGAAATCTTCTTTGAACTCTCGTGAGTTAAAGAAAAAAATGTCTAGTGATAGGAATGAAGATCAAGGTGAAGGGTTGATGGTGAGGATTAGGCATAAGGAGAGAAGCTCTAATAAGTCTAGAGGGAAATCTCGGGTTGAAATTATAGGTCAAGCATATTTGATGTTATAAGTATCACGAGATGGGACATTTCAAGAAAGATTGTTCAAAGCTCAATGAAGGAGATGATAAAAGAGTTGAAAACTTTGTGATCGTCATCGTGGCTTGCGATGGTGGTGATGGCAACTCAGATGATGATGGTGTTGATGTTATTTCTGTCTCAACTAGCACATCGAACAATGATGTGTGTATCTTGGATTTTGGATGTTCATTCTATGTGTGCCCCCGGCAGGAGTGGTTTACCAGTAATGTGCCTTATAGTGGTATGATGATTCTTGGTGACAATAAGGTGTTGCCTATTGTCAGGATTAGAATCATCTGAATCAAGATGTTTGATGGGGTCATGAGAACATTTGAGGTTCGTCATATGCCGAAATTAAAGAAGAATCTTATTTCCTTGAGTGAGCTAGACTCTCAAGGTACCAATTTACTTTACTAGTGAAGGTAAAGGGTTAAAGATCTTTAAGGGTGCAATTATAATGTTGAAAGACAAGAAAGTAAATGGTTTTTATCATCTCTTGGAAGCATAGTGATTGATGCTTCTATAGAATCAGCATTTGATGATCTGGAGGAGGATGTGACACAGTTGTGGCATATGCGTCTCGAGCATATGAGTGAAAAAAGGATGGTTGAGCTTTCTCAACCTAGTTTACTGTGTGGCCAAAGGATTGACAAGCTAAACTCATGTGAGCATTGCAAGCTTGATAAGCAATGCTCGGTTTGAACCAAAGACACGGTTGACCATATCCATGTGGATTTAGAGGTCTATCTTAGGTTGCATCTAAAGGTGGATTGTGGTATAAGTTAATGCTTGTCAATGAATTTGAGGCAAAGATGATGGATGGAGTTGATTAATAACTGTGATTGTACAATTCACCATCATCTAGAAAATGCGAAGGTGATAGCTAATGCATTGAGTAGAAAATCTACTAGAAGGTTAACTTCTATTGGGAGTCTTCATATGAAATTAATGATAGATTTAAAGGAGATAAGAATGAAGTTGAATATCAGTGATAGAGGATCATGGTTAACGAATATGGTTGTACAGTCATCTATAGTAAAATGTTTTAGAGATACAAGATAGAGATGAAGAGATAGAAAAGATTAAGCATTGAGTGCTTACTAGAAAGTAATATGAATTCAAAATTTGAAGTGAGGGTATTTTGGTATTGGAACATGAATTTGTGTTCCCGATAATGTGGAATTAAGAAAGAAGATATTGAGAAAGGTACATGATGATGTATATTTGATGCACCCGAGTAACAATAAGATGTATAGAGGATTAAGACAGAATTTCTGGTGGTCAGGATTGAAGAAGGATGTAGTTGAGATTATGAGGTTGTATGGAGCACCATTAAGCATAATGTCAAATAGAGATGCTAGATTTACATCTTGGTTTTGGAGAGGCTTTCGAAAAGCCACAGGTACACAGTTGCAATTTAATATAATTTTTCATGCTCAGACAGAAAGGATTATTAGAGTACTAGAAAATAAGTTATGGGCAAATGTGATGAGTTTCTCAGTAAGTTGGGATGCTTACATGCCATCGATTGAAATTGCTTATAATAATCAGTATCAAATTAGTATTGGGATGGCACCGTTCGAGGCTTTATATGGTAAAAGGTGTAGAACTCTAGTATGCTGGAAAGAAGTTGGAGAGAGAAAGATATTTGGTCAAGAAATGATAGATTTGACTACTGAGAGGATCAAATTGGTTCGGGAGAACCTCAGAGTAACCCAGAATAGACAGAAGGGATATGCTGATAAAAAAAGACGACCTCTCGAGTTTCAAGTTGGAAATTGCGTATTTTTGAAGATATCTCCGTGGAAGGGTGTATTGAGGTTTAAAAAGAAGGGAAAGCTGAGCCCGAGATTTGTGGGGCCATATAAGGTGATTGAGAGAATTGAGCCAGTAGTATATGGATTGGATTTGCCCCCAGAGTTAAAGAAATTACATAATGTGTTTCATGTGTTACTATTAAGAAAATATTTACATGATGAATCTCATAGTATATCGAATCAAGCCATAGAATTTCAGGAAGATTTGACTTTTATGCAAATACCGGTCAAAATCCTAGACAGAAAGGAACAAGTCTTGTGCAATAAAGTCATTCCTTTGATTCAAGTATTATGATGGAACAAAGATGTCGAAGAAGCCACGTGGGAGCATTATGCAAGAATAAGGAAGGAATACCCCCAACTTTTCTTGAATTAGGTAAGTAAATTTCGGGGACGAAATTTTTGTAAGGTGGGTAGAATTATAATACTCGTATTTGTAAAGTAAGGGTAAAGAAGTACTTTAATAAATATGACATAGAGTTAAAATAATATATATATATATATATGGGACGTTCAGAAGGAAGAAGAAAAAAAAAATTTGCTGGCAACAGGTGTTGCCACCTGTCACCAGGAGATGCAGCCCTTGTTGCATGTAAGGCTGCTAAGAATGCAGTTTTGAGCTACCAAAAATTTCAACTTTTACTATATACATATATATAAACGTAATTTATATTATTACTTACCAAATCTCGTTTGGTTTTCCTTCAATTACTCGATTTCTTTAAACACCTGGGGGATCGAAAGAAAGGCTGAAAGAGCAAAATTTTGAAAAGATTTACGGGAGAATTTATAGAGAGTCACAGGAAGCTATAAGAAAAACAAAAGGTAATAACATAATGTTTATTTTTGAAATTTTTAGCATACATGAAATTTCCCGGAATTCAAAGTAGGAATTTTCAAAGGTTGTGAATTATAGAAGAATTGAAGAGTAAATTAGAAATTTTAATATAAATATTATGTCAGGTGTTGACGATTAGCAATCGGGAGAAATTGCTAAGAAGAACGGGAAAGGCAAGGAGGTAATCCACGTATAGCTCTAAGTGCTACATGATGAGTTAAATTTACTTTAAGTAATCTAGATAAAAATGAAATATCTTGTGATAATATTAAAATAAATTATTAACTTATGCTTTGCTGGTATATGAAAATTTGATTGATAGGTATGATAGGAATTTTGAACATATAGAAAATTATTATGTGAGAAATAATATTTTTGGAATAATAAGTTGATTTAATAATAAAAGCGATAAGTGAAATTCTTGATGAGCTATGGTTGATGTTTTGATACGAATTATGAAGAGATAAAATTTAGTAGATCTTGACAAGCTATGATGGATGTTTTGATGTAATTTATGAGGAGTGGAATTTAGTGGAATTTCTTTGAATAATAATTTGAGAATAATCAGGATAGTCAATTTAAATATTTAAATTCATGTTTGTTTTTATATTATCGTTCATATGCATATTTCATGTCATTGTTCATATGCATATGCATTAAATAAAAGAACCGAGAGGGGGCAGGTCTAATTGAAAAACTGTGACAGCTGGTATATGCTGGAAATAAAGGAAAACCGTGATAGCTGATATATGCTGGAAATAAATACCGTGACAGTTAGTATATGCTAGAAATAAAAGAACCGAGAGGGAGCCGGTCTAAGATAAAAATATGTCGACATGTGGGAAGACGTTCCCTAATAATAATTCATGCATTGCATTTTTTTTAAATATTGGTTGCATTACTGAAATGTTGAAGTGTTGTTTGTTATTGTGAATTTTATTTATACGTGAATGAGTCTCACAAAGAGGCAGTTATGGTAAGAAAGAAATATAGATGTATGATAAGATAAGAACCATCTAAATGGTAGACTTTATGCTATGAACCTCATTACGAGGTAATTATGAGATAATTGATGGTCTTAAGGTGAACCAATATATAAGAAAAAGAGATTGATAGAGAATGAGACTTATGATATGTATAGTGACAGCAGAATGCTAATATCAAGTTAGGTGAAATATAATTGATTTAATATTGAAAGACCATTTATATAAATTGAATACTTCTAGTAAGTTTAATTCACTGAGCTTGTGAAGCTCACTCATCATTGTATAATAATTTCATGTAACAGGCATGGCAAATAGTTTAGTGAGTTAAGGTTCAGACGAAATCATTATTTGTAAGCCACGTACGTGTCCACATCCTCAGACTAATGAGAAAATAAAACAAAAAATTTATTTGTAAATATTCATGCATTTTACGTTGTATATAATGTTTAAGTAAAGATCAGAATTATGTATCTTCCTTGTTGAGGGTTGAGGATTGATATAAAAATTTCTGTTAGTATTATTTTTATTGTTGCATATATGTGTCCTGCTAGGATTTTCAAAATGTGACAACACCGTCTCGGGGGTGGCCAACCCGAGATGGGTCATTACAATTTTGGTATCAGAGTATTAGTTTTTATGACTCTGTAGACTACATAAAAAGTAAGAAAGTGGAAGATTAAAATAAATTATATTTTAATAGTCTGAGGATGACACGTGGACGTGCTAGAGCTAGAGTTAGAGTTGTTGATTTGAGAGGGCGTGGTACGCCCCCAATATTTTGACAAGTCGAGGTTGAGTCTGAATTTGTGGTTCTTAGAAGGGAACATGTTGACAGTATAATTGATATTAGTAAAGGTGTGAGAGAATTTGAAGTTGAAATAGATGAGCTAAGATAAGCTCTTACACATGCTCTTTAGAAAATGAATGTAAAAGATGATAGAGTTGATAGCTTATAGCATAGACTTGATGAATAGGCTAGAGCAATGCCTGAGGTTGTTAATCCAGTAATTATAGACGTTTAAAAAGGGGGGAAAATGAGTTTATGCATGAGATGTAGGGAGATTGTTAAGTTGAATTCTTTGTTGTTTAAAGGATTTATAAACCTTTTTAAGCTTGAGTTATGGGTGAAACATGTAGAGAGATTATTTGGTACTTTACCAGTAATTGATAGGTAGATGGTTGCCTTTGCTTCGTTTGAGTTAGAAGGAGAAGCTTTAGAATGATGAGAGGATACTCTTCCCACGGTAAGTGCAGATTTTGATAGACACTTAACTTGGAATAGGTTTAAAGAGGTTTTCCTTGATAAATACTTTTCTTAGACCTTTAGAGCCCAAAAAGATAGAGATTTTATTTATTTGAGGCAAATATATTGACTATAACTCGGTATGATAGTAGATTTGTGGTCCTATCAATGGTTGTACCGAAAATGGTAGATCTAGAGGAAAAGAAGTTTAAGAGGTTCATAGATGAACTATGTTTTAAGATTTGATCAAAACTATCTTACATAAGGCATATGAATTATGTCAGATTAGTGGATATAGTACTTCAGATTGAGAAGAATGTGATGGAATTTAGAGGAAGGAGGAATTGATGGAAAAAGTCTAGATTTAAGGAACCCAGAAGTAGTACCAGTATGAGTGTTCAGGCTGGGAGACCACCCAAATGAGGCATTCCTTGTCACAGGGAACTGAAGTATAGAGTCAGAAGTAAGCAGGATCTATTACTTCTGTAGCTCATAATACTATTGATGGGACCCTTAGATTTGGGAGACAAGTTATGGGAATTGGGAGTCATGGCAGAGGAAGTAAGTATGCCACCAAGGGGAAGTGGTAATCCGATGTATGATTGAGAGACAGAAGTTTGTTATAGATATATTCAGATAAGATATTTATCTCAGAATTGTCAAAATTTGAAGTGCTTTGTATATAGAAAAGGTGGATGTATCAATTTTGGTTGATCTTGGTGCAACTCATTCTTTTGTATCTAGTATTCATATAAAGTCTATTGAAGTATGTATTAGTCATTTGATGCAAAATATTTTTGTTGAAGTTCCCACTAAAGATAGAGTGATAATCATAAATGTTTACAAGGGTTGTGTGATTCGTATCAATGATAGAAAATCTGAAGCTGATTTATTATCTTTGAATATGGTTGATTGTTTTAGAAAAAAAATAGTGTTCTAGATATGGACATGAGGAATGCAACTTTCAAGGAGAACATAAGATACTCTCGAACTATCTTATTTTGCTCTGACCACTAGGAGATGGTTGAAGAAGGGTTGTGAGGAATATTTGGCATACACAATGGATTCTAAAAAGGAAAATAAGAAGTTAGAAAAAATCTTAATAGTGACAGATTCTTCTGATGTATTTCTTAATGAGTTGTCTAGGTTGCCTCCCAGTAGGGAGATTAAATTCTCTATTGATGTGATACCAAATTCATCACATATATTTAATAGCACCCTACAGAGTGACACCCACTGGGTTAAAGAGTTAAAAGTTCAAGAGCTATTAGATAAATAATTTATTCGATTAAATGTGACTCTATGAGGAGCCCACGTAGTAGTTGTGAAGAAAGAAAGATGGAACGATGAAATTGTGTATAGACTACAAATAGTTGAATAAGAACAAATATCTTTTACCCATGATACATGAATTGTTTGAGCAGTTGCAAGGAGTGAGAGTGTTTTCTAAGATAAACCTGAGATCAAATTATCACTAGTTAAGGATAAAGAAGGAAGACGTGCTTAAGACTGCTTTTAGGACACATTATGGTCATAAGCTTCTGGTGATGTCATTTGAATTGACTAATGTTCCAAAAATATTCATGGACTTGATGAATAAAATGTCTGAACCATTTCTTGATAATCTTGTGGTCGTGTTCATCGATAACATCTTGGTGTATTCTAGGACTAAGGAAGAGCATGTAAAATATTTATAAATTATGTTGGAAATTTTTAGGAGAGAGAGATTATATCCTATAATTTTCTAAATGTGAATTTTGGCTGAAGGAAATGACCTTCTTAGAACATGTAATATCGGGAAATGGCATAATAGTTGATCCATAAAAGGTAGATGCAATGTTAAGTTGGGAGAGACTAACTAATGTGACTGAGATTAGAATTTTCTTGGGGTTAATTGGTTATTATAGAAGACTCTTTTAGAATTTTTTTATTATTTTAATACTATTGAATAGACTGACTAGGAAAGAGGTGAGATTTGAATAGTGAGGGAAGTGTGAAAAAAATTTCCAATTACTAAAGGAGAAGTTGACTACAGCTCCAGTATTGGTGTTTCCTTCTGGTGATGAAGGATTTGTGGTGTATAGTGATGTGTCACATCAATGATTGGGATATGTGTAACAAAGGAAAGCTGTGGCCCATACTTCTAAGCAATTAAAGATTCGTGATAGAAATTACTCTACTCATGACTTAGAGTTGGTTGCTGTAGTGTTTACTCTAAAGATCGGAGACGTCATCAGTATGGAGCCACTTGTGAGATATTCATTGATCATAAGAGTTTAACATACTTAGCTACCCAGAGAGAATTGAATTTGAGGCAAAGATAATGGATGGAGTTGATTAATAACTATGATTATACAATTCACCATCATCTAGAAAATACGAAGGTGATAGCTGATGCATTGAGTAGAAAGTCTACAAGAAGGTTAACTCCTATTGGGAGTTCTAATGTGAAATTGATGATAGATTTAAAAGAGATAAGAATGAAGTTGAATATCAATGATAGAGGATCATGGTTAATGAATATGGTTGTACAGTCATCTATAGTAAAATGTTTTAGAGATACAAGGTAGAGATGAAGAGATAGAAAAGATTAAGCATTAAGTGCTTACTAGAAAGCAATATGAGTTCAAAATTTGAAGTGAGGGTATTTTGGTATTGGAATATGGATTTGTGTTCCCAATAATGCGGAGTTGAAAAAGAAGATATTGAGAAAGGTATATGATGATGTATATTCGATGCACCCGAGTAACAATAAGATGTATAGAGGATTGAGACAGAATTTCTGGTGGTCAGGATTAAAGAGGGATGTAGCTGAGATTCTAAGGTTGTATGGAACACCATTAAGTATAGTGTCAAATAGAGATGCTAGATTTACATCTTGGTTTTGGAGAGGCTTTCAAAAAGCCACGAGTACACAGTTGTAATTTAATATAATATTTCATGCTCAAACATAAAGGATTATTAGAGTACTAGAAGATAAGTTAAGGGCAAATGTGATGAGTTTCTCAGTAAGTTGGGATACTTACATGCCATCGATTGAAATTTCTTATAATAATTAGTATCAAACTAGTGTTGGGATGGCACCATTCGAGGCTTTATATGGTAGAAGGTGTAGAACTCTAGTATGCTGGAAAGAAGTTGAAGAGAGAAATATATTTGGTCCAAAAATGATAGATTTGACTACTGAAAGGATCAAATTGGTTAGAGAAAACCTCAGAGCAACCCAGAACAGACAGAAAGGATATGCTGATAAAAGAAGACGACCTCTCGAGTTTCAAGTTGGTGATTGGGTATTTTTGAGGATATCTCCGTGCAAGGGTGTGTTGATGTTTAAAAAGAAGGAAAAGTTGAGCTTGAGATTTGTGGGGCTATATGAGGTGATTGAGAGAATTGGGCCAATAGCATATCGATTGGATTTGCCCCAAAGTTAAAGCAATTACATAATGTGTTTCATGTATCACTATTGAGAAAGTACTTACACGATGAATCCCGTAGTATCTCGAATCAGGCCATAGAATTTCAAGAAGATTTGACTTTTATGCAAGTACCGGTCAGAATCCTAGACAGAAAGGAACAAATCTTGTGTAATAAAGTCATTCATTTGATTCAAGTATTATGGCGAAACAAAGATGTCAAAGAAGTTACGTGGGAGCATGAAGCAAGAATGGGGAAAGAATACCCCAACTTTTCTTGAATTAGGTAAGGAAATTTCGGGGACGAAATTTTTGTAAGGTGGGTAGATTTGTAATACCCGTATTTGTAAAACAAAGGTAAAGAAGTAATTTAATAAATATAAGATAGAGTTAATATATATATATATATATATATATATATATATATATATTTAAATACAAAAAATTAAATTTAAATTTAAAAAATATATATTTCTGGGACATCCAGAAGGAAGAAGAAGAAAAAAAAATTTTGATGGCAACAGATATTGCCACCTATCTCCAGGAGATGCAGCCCTTGCTGCATGTAAGGCAACAAGGCTACTGAGAATGCAATTTTGACTTGATAAAATTTCAACTTTTACTCTATATATATATAAACGTAATTTATATTATTACTTACCAAATCTCGTTTGGTTTTCCTTCAATTACTCAATTTCTTTAACACTTGAGGACCGAAAGAAATGTTGAAAGAGAAAAATTTTGAAGAGATTTATGGGAGAATTTATAGAGAGTCACGGAAATTTATAAGAAAAACATAAGGTAATAATGTAATGTTTATTTTTGAAATTTTTTAGCACACATGAAATTTCCCGGAATTCAAAATGAGAATTTTCAAAAGATGTGAATTATGGAAGAATTGAAGAGTAAATTAGAAATTTTAATATAAATATTATGTCAGGTGTTGACGATTAGCAACCGAGAAAAATTGCTAAAAGGAACGGGAAAGGCTGGGAGGTGATCCACTAGTAGCTCTAAGTGCTACGTCGTGAGTTAGATTTACTTTAAGTAATCTAGATAAAAATGAAATATCTAGTTATAATATTAAAATAAATTATTGACTTATACTTTGGTGGTATATGAAAAATTGATTTATAGGTATGATAGAAATTTTGGACATGTAGAAAATTATTATGTGAGAAATAATATTTTGGAATAATAAGTTGATTTAATAATAAAAGAGATAAGTGAAATTCTTGATGAGCTATGGTTGATGTTTTGATATGAATTATGAGAAGATGAAATTTAGTGGATCTTGACAAGCTATGATGAATGTTTTGATATGATTTATGATGAGAGAAATTTAGTGGAATTTCTATCAATAATAATTTTAGAATAATCAGAATAGCCAATTTAAATATTTAAATTAATGTTTGTTTTTATATTATTATTCATATGCATTGTTAACTCTCACTTATATTTTAATGATGACAAAACACAACTGTTATTATACTAACAGTGTAATCTAAGTGTAGTAAGCAACAAAAGCATTCAACCAAGGATCAATGTGCAAGAACTCAAACCGAATCAAACTTTCAAGTGAGGACGAAAGAACTAGTATAGGTTTAAGGTATTAAAACAAAGTGTAAGTCTCACTTCTACATTGAAAATCTTGTCAAATGGCTTGCACTCAAAAGAATTTTTAAATAGAACTTTTTAATCAAACGGTTTTATGTTAAAAACTTTTTGTAACAGAAAAACTAGGTTGAAAGACAACTCAATCGACTAGGTACATATACCAGAAGACTGGTATATGGGACAGAGTGTCCCTAGTCGACTGGGTGAATCATACCAGCCGACTGGTAAAATGGACAGATAGTCCCCAATCGATTAGTAAGATTAACCCAGTCGACTGGTACCACTATAGTCTTAAAAATGATATTTTTAAAGTGGACCTAGTCGATTGGTATCAAGACCCAATCGACTGGTAGTTCAAAAAATATGACCGTTGGGACTCAAAATCTGAGCTTTTAAAGCAACAAACATTTTAAATTAATGTCAAACGACCATATTAAAACATGGCTATATAAACCCACTCTATTAAGCATTCAATAAGGGGGGAATACATTCAAAAAATAGAAGGACACATTCAATGAAATCTTTTACTCTTTGAAACTCAAAAAGCTTTGAAATATTCATGTTGAGCCATTCTTCAAGCTTTACTTTGAAATAGAGACATTATTCAGTTGTATAAGCTTTCATTTGATGTCTCTCTACCATTTACTTTACAGCATTTATTGTAAAAGGATTACTTCCAAGAGGAAGGGGATTACTTCCGAAAGGAAGGGGATTGTACGGTTTGAGCAACACCCGTAAGTTACTTGTGTTCAGTTTTTGCAACACTCATGAAGTTGCACGACTAAGTTTCTTAATGAATTACTTCAAGGAGGTTCCTTGAAAAGAATGGACGTAGGGTCAGAACGAATCCGATATTGTCGAACCACTATAAATTGAGTTTGCATTCTCTACTCCTTAAACTCTTTATTTACAGCATATTACTTGTTTAATTGCTTGTTGATTATATGTTTTTATAAACTTGTGTTTATTCCGCAAAGTTTTTAAAAACCCAATTCACCCCCCTTAGGTTGAAACCTCAGTCTACAATTGGTATCAGAGCCTCGTTCTCAATTTTAGGCTTAATATCTTTGAGTTGATTCGATGGCAGCAAATAGCTATTCTGAGGGACACTTAAATACTAGGCCTCCCTTGTTCAATGGCTCCAACTATAACTACAGGAAAAACAGGATGAAAATCTTTGTCAAATGACAAAATTATAATCTATGGAGAGTCATTGAAGAAGGACCTAGAATTCCATCAAAGGAAATAACTATTGGAGAAATCAATCATACAATGCCTAAACTCAAAACTGAGTACAATGATGAGGATTGTAGAATGATGTCTCTCAATAGTAAAGCCACAAGTATTTTACATTGTGCTTTAGATATATCTGAATACAATAAAATCTCTACATGTGTTTCGGCTAAGGAGATATGGGATAAATTTCAAGTTACATATGAAGGAACTAGTGAGGTTAAAAAATCAAAAATCTATATGCTACTTTCTTAATATGAATCTTTAAAATGTCTCCTAGCGAAACAATTTCTCAAATGCATTCATGTTTCACAACTATTGTAAATGGCTTGAATCTTCTTGGTAGGAACATTAAGGAGTTTGAACTAACAAGAAAAATCTTAAGATCTTTTCCACCCACTTGGAAAGCAAAGAAGACGGCCATAATGGAAGCCAAAGATCTCGACAAACTTGATGTTGAGACACTTCTTGGGTCATTATTAACCTATGAAATGGAAGAAATGAATCTCATTGTCAATGATGATAAGAAGAATAAAAAGGTAATCGCTCTCAAAGCCTCTACGAGTAACAAAGAAGGGGAATCAGAAGAAGAGGTAGAGAGCAGCGAAAAAGATGGTAAAATGGCCTTAATCACCAAACGGTTTCATAGGTTCTTGAAGAAAAGCAAGAAACCTTACACTAAGGATCTCACCTTTAAAAGGGAACCACTTATGTGTTATGGGTGCAAGAAGCCCGGTCACATTAGGGTTGACTGTGTGATTACAAACAAACCATACAAAAGCTTCAAGAAGAAAGCCATGATAGCAACCACTTAGAGTGATGACGAAGAAGAAGAGTCCTCGGACAAAGAAATCGGATATGAGGAGATTGTCAACTTATGTCTTATAGCTATCGATGATGAAAATGAGGTACTATCTTCTCCCTCCTCTAAAATGACAATTGTCACTAGTAGTGAAGAACTGTTAGAAGTCATAAATGAAATGCATGATGAATTGAAGAAATTTGATTCTAGAAACTCAACTCTTAAGAAATAGGTATCATCTCTTTCTAAAGAGACGATAAGTCTTTAAAAAGAAAAAAAAATAAACTATCTTCATTGTTTTATGATGCTTCTCAAGATTTCCTAAAAGATGAAAATGAAATCTTAAAGAATAAGATATTAGAATTGAATGGCACAATATCTAGACTCATGCTTGGAAAAGAAAAGCTTGATGAAGTGCTTTCTTGCCAAATGCTAAGTGAAGGAAAATCCGGGTTAGGATACTCTCCATTAGGCAAGCAAAAATCAAAAGAGAGCTTATTCATGAAAGCCTCTTGTGTGAATGAAGCCTCTACCTCAAAGACCACTAGCAAGGTCAAAAGTATTTCCTCAATGAATGCTAGTAAGTCTAGAAATACTAAATATACAAGAATGAAGCATCCTACAAATACTCATGCTTATATGTATGCTCATTCAAGAAATGCTTATATACATCTTAGGAATAACCATCATGTGCATGCTAGAAACAATATGCATAATCAAAACCTGCACACTACACATGCATATCCTAAGAATTACCATCATAGTTATTCTAGAAATAAGATGCATCCTCATGATAATGCAAGCATGTGTCCTATAAATCATCATCATACATTTTCTAGAAATGGCATGCATATTCTTATTCCTCACCATAGAAACATGTATCCTAGGAACTCCTATCCTAAGGATTATAGACAGGCACAACTAAGAAATCCTTGAAATTTCAATAACCATTATCCTAGGATTGTGCATCGTGAACATATCTATAAAACACCATATATTGTTAAGAAAGTATTAGTCCCAAAAAGAACCGTATTTTCAAGGACTAACCCCAAAGGACCCAAGAAATTTTGGGTACCTAAAAGTGCGATCGTATATCCTTATGTGATGTAGATATGTCTCCACACTAAGGAGAAAGGTAACTGTTGGTACCTTGATAGTAGATGCTCAAAGCAAATGACCGGTGATAAAAGTGTATTCAAAGAGCTAACTCTAAGAGATGGTGGACTTGTCACCATTGAAGACAACACAAAAATAAAGATCATTGGGCATGGAAAAGTTGGTAATGATTTCTCAACCATAGATAATGTATTGCTAGTACAAGGCCTTAAGCCAAATTTACTAAGTATTAGTCAACTTTGTAACAAAGGCAACAAAGTCACATTTGAGACCTCTCATTGTCTAGTTATAGACATCATGAGTAACAAGATCAAATTTGTTGGCCATAGACATGAAAATGTCTATATAGTTAATTTTAAATCCTTGCATTCCGAAAATGAAAAATGTTTTCCTGCATTTAGTGAAAATTCATGGCTATGGCATAGAAGGCTTGGTCATGTGAACATGAACTTGCTGAAAATCATTTCAAGAAAAGATTTAGTCATTGGACTTCCCAAAATCAATTTTCAAAAAGACAAAGTATATGATGCTTGTCAAATGGGAAAACAAACTAGGATTTCTTTTAAATCAAATAATGTAGTATCAACTACTAGACCTTTAGAACTTTTGCATATGGACTTATTTGGTCCAATTAGTACCATTAGTCTAGGTGGCTATCAATATGCTCTTGCTATTGTTGATGACTATTCAAGGTATACCCTTTTTTATTTTTATTGCTTACAAGGATGAAGATTTCAAAGGATTTGAAATTTTTTGCAAAAAGGTTCAAAATGAAAAAGGAATTTGTATTTCAAGCATTAGAAGTGATCACGGAAAAGAATTTGAAAACCAAATTTTTTCAAGATTTCGTGATGAAAATGGAATTGATCACAAATTTTTAGCTCCTAGAACTCCTCAACAAAATGGAGTTGTTGAGAGGAAAAATAGAGTTCTAGAAGAATTTTCAAGAACAATGCTTTGTGAAAATAGTTTACCAAAATATTTTTGGGTTGAAGCGGTGAACACCTCTTGCTATATCTTAAATAGAATTTTAATTAGGTCTATGCTTGATAAAACTCCATATGAACTATGGAAAGATAGAAAGCCTAATATCTCTTATTTTCATACATTTGGTTGCAAATGCTTCATCCTAAATAACAAAAAAACTAACTTTGGTAAATTTGACTCTAAGACCGATGAAGGGATATTCTTAGGATATTCAACATCTAGTAAGGCTTATAGAGTTTTCAATAAGAGAACTCTAGTGGTAGAAGAATCCGTACATGTAACTCTTGATGAGTCTAACCCAATTAGTAGTAAAGAAGTTTCCTTTAATGATGGTGCAAATTTTATTCTAAGAACGGAAACTCCTACTCCCATTGTTAACCCAAAGGAAAGTCCACCTCAAGCAAATGAAGAGATTGAAACTCACAATTTGGACCAACCATCTACAAGCCAATAAGAGGATAGTCTTCCCAATGATTGGAGGTACGTAAACTATCACCCGATTGATCAAGTGATTGGTGATCCTTCACAAAGGGTAAGAACTCGTTCCTCTATTAGAAATATTTGCAATTATGTAGCTTATTTGTCTCAAGTAGAACCTAAGACATTTATAGAAGCTGAAAAGGATAATTGCAATGCAAGAAGAAATAAATCAATTTGAGAGAAACAATGTTTGAAATCTAGTTCCAAGACCTAAGAATCATTCAATAATTGGAACTAAATGGGTATATAGAAATAAGATGGATGAAAATGGAATAGTAACTAGAAACAAGGCTAGATTAGTTTCTAAGGGATATAATCAAGAAGAAAGAATAGACTTTGATGAAACCTATGTTCCCGTAGCTAGATTAGAAGCTATTCGAATGTTATTAGCCTTTGTATACTTTAATAAGTTCAAGTTATTTCAAATGGATGTAAAAAGTGCATTTTTTTAATGGCTTTATAGAAGAAGAGGTTTATATTGAACAATCTCTTGGATTTGAAAATCTTGGTCTTCTAAATTATGTCTACAAGCTTTCTAAGGCTCTATATGGGTTGAAGCAAGCTTCAAGGGCATGGTATGAGAGACTAAGCAAATTTTTTTATTAACAATGACTTTGTAAGAGGTAGAATAGACACAACTCTCTTCACAAAAACTTACAAAAATGACACTTTAATAGTCCAAATATATGTTGATGATATTATATTTGGTGCTACTAATGAATCTATGTATCAAGAGTTTGCAAAGTGCATGCAAAGCGAATTTGAAATGAGCATGATGGGAGAGCTTACCTACTTCCTTGGACTTCAAATAAAACAACTAAAAGGAGACATTTTTATCAATCAATCAAAGTACACTAAGGACCTACTAAAGAGGTTCGGGATGGAAAGCTCAAAGTCACTTGGAACACCTATGAGCACCTCGAGAAAACTTGATATTGATGAAGGAGGTAAATGTATAGATACTAAATATTACAGAAGCATGATAGGTGTTTTAATTTATTTAACTGTAAGTAGACCTGTTATTATGTTCAATGTATGCATGTGTGCTAGATTTCAGGCTAATCCTAAGGAATCACATGTAGTTGCAATAAAAAGAATCTTTAGATATCTACAAGGAACCCAAACTATAGGATTATGGTACTCTAGAGATTCATCTTTTGAGCTTGTAGGATATTCAGATACTGATTTTACTGGATGTAAGTTAGATAGAAAAAGCACAAGTGGAACATGCCAATTCTTAGGTGCAATGTTAACCTCTTGATTTTCCAAGAAACAAAACTCTGTTGCACTATCAACCGCCGAGGCGGAATATGTAGCAGCTGGAAGTTATTGTGCTTAAGTGTTATGGATGAACAACAACTAGAAGACTATGGTATGAACCTAAAAGGCATCCCTATATTTTGTGATAATACTAGTGCTATCAACCTAACCAAGAATCCTATCCAGCACTCAAGAACTAAACATATAGAAATTAGACATCATTTCTTAAGAGACCATGCTAAAAAAGGTGACATAAAACTAGAATTCATACTGTTAGAAGATCAAATAGCTGACATTCTTACAAAACCTCTAAGTGAAGCTAGTTTCTGTAAAATTAGACTGCTAATGGGATTGCTAGATTATGATAAACTAAATGTTTGATTGCTTTATCATTCATCATTTGCATACTTGACATCTAGTGAAAGAGTATTAATCCTTGTTTAATATTTCCCTCACTCAAAAATGTCATAGATAAACAAATTTTGTGCTAAGACTCAAGACTAGAAATTTTCTTAAGGGTCCAGTTGACTGGTAAGTATGTACCGGTCGACTGGTAAGTTACTGCCTATTCTTCCAGTCGGCTGGTAAGTTCTATCCAGTCGACTAGTGTATCAAGACCATGTTTGGAGCCAATTTTTTGAAATTCAGTTATCACCCAGTCGACTGGTAAAAACAACCCAGTCGACTGGTAAAAACAACCCAGTCGACTAGTATCTTACTGCCCATTTACCCAGTCAACTGGTACACTGACTGATGGGTGTTGAATCCAACAAATAATAAAATTCTCACTCTCAAAAAACACAAATTGTAACAGTGATGAGAAAGGTCGTATCCATAAAGATTGGGTAGATTTATTTTAATGAAAATTTAAGAAAAGAAAAAGAGGGGGGTTTGAAATTTCAAAGTGAAATAAAAGGGAAAGCGATTATAATCAACTAAAAACTAAGGAGAAATCAATATCAGGAAAATATCCAACCAAATGTATAATTTCAGAATTGGTTCAGAGAATTGATCACAAATACAAGGATAAAATCTTCTATTCTTCACTAAATTGGTTATGGTTATTAACAAGCTCTAATAACCTATCTCTCCTTACTTTCTCGATAACCAAAACAAGCTCTTTGATTACTTCCCTTGTTAATAAACAACCTTAAACAAGCTCTTAGGATTTAATCTATCGACAACATTAATAATTAGAGAGACTACCAATTCTAGACAACAAATACACAAGCTTGATTCATTTAGACTAGGTTATATATCTTCATAACATAAATCAAAAATCTCTCTATAATCAACTATGTTGTTTTATCACTAATATTAGAACATTTAAACAATTACGGATTTAAAGTTCTAAATGGCAATTTATTAACCTGATAATTGAATAACGGGCCTTTTGCATCAATCAATCAAGACAATAATTTTTAATAAATATAGAAGATATATAAATAGTGAAGAAATAAAAGAACAATGAAAATTATTTAGATCTCACAATTCTTGAAGAACCAAGACTTCAATTATCCTTCAGCTGGAAGAAAAGTATTTAGCTACTCATAATTAAGAGAACACCTAAAAAAAAGAGAAGAGGAATTTTTATGTTCAACAGTTGCCTCTCTCTGAGAGCTCTTCTTTTCGTTTGGCTAGGGTTACTATTTATAATATTCTGAATCCGCCGGCCAGCACTGCAGCACTGACTTCCCAGTGCTGCAGTGCCAGGAACAAATCGAACCCTAACCAGTGCTGCAGCACCCCATGAACCAACGCTGCAACTTTGAGTTTCTGTCCAATCTTCACAATTATTGCCATTCCAACGCTGCAGCGCCCCAGAACCAGCGCTGCAACATTGAGCTTCTGTCCAATCTTCACAAATATCTTGATTTTGAATTCAATTTGATTTAACTCCTCAATCTACTCCACAAAATACGAAACATAATCAAAATCCAAGATTTAAACAATTATAACCATTAAAACATGAGGAAATATAGCAAACATATAGATATTATGAATTCTTATCACTGACCCAGTCGACTGGTATCCTTACCCAGTCGACTGGTATCGCGATTCTATAAATAGGCTCTTCATTTTTTTTTTCAAGATTTTTGCGTCATTTTCAAAAACTCTAGCTTTCTCTCTCTACAAAATCTCGCCATTTTGATCTAAAAACCATCAAAACAACACCTAAACACAATGATCTACTTATCCAAAACCTTATTTTCAACTTTCTACGGTTAAAATCTCTCATTTCATCCTAAAACCCACTTTTTCCCAAAATGTCCAATAGAATCCGTGTGAAATACATTACCGGGGGACCAAATGCGCCTACTAGGCCTAGGTCTACCAAACTTACAGATCCAAATTCACGAGGGAAGGGTGTGGCTGGCTCATTAAGCAAGAAGCCAAGAACAGAGCTTGATGAGTCTCTATTGTTCAGTCCTGTAGCGAAGGTCAGGTATAACTCAGCCATTCGCAACAAGAAAATCATGACGGGTAGAGTTATTGATTTTGACTCTATTCGTCATGGTAACTTCGATATTTTGCCAGCTTTCGAGGCAATCCACCTGACCCCACTGGTCAGGATGCATGAAAAATATTACCCGCGACTGATTCACCAATTCTATGCGAACTTGGTGAAACCCAGTCCACTGGCTCTGAGATTCAGAACCAGTGTTATGGGTGTGGAGTTTAAGGTCAACATTGACCTCCTAGTGAGCATTTTGAGGATCCTTATAGGAAGGATCCAATGGAGTCTGGATGGATGGCCAGATAATTTCAATGTTGAAGAGGCTTGTCAGATAGTGAGGGAGACCCACTACATTTCACACATATAGTATTATACCCCTAGACTCGAAATTTTTCAACCTCATAGTGAGTTGGACCATCTACCCGAGACTAGGGAGTCAGGGGTATCTATCTAAGATAGATACAATATTGATTTGGTGCCTTAAAACTGGGCACTACTTCAATATATACCCCTTGCTGCTTGCCAACATGATAAATGGCGAAGTGAGCGATTCCAGGTGTCTTCCCTATGGGATGCTCATCACACTCATACTCTATCACTTCCGGGTGCCTCTCCCTACCTCCAAGGCTTAGGATATAGGGCCAAAGGACATCATCAATGTCTCATCGCTGAAGAAGATGGGATGCACGGTCCGTGACAGCTTCATCTATTCGAAGGTCAGGAAGCACATACGGATTTGGGAGGATGATAGCAATGATGATGAGGACGAGGATGCTGCTGCTATTACTGACATAGATACGGATACCCGAGCACCTCCCATGGGTGACTCGAGTACTGGTAAGGCTGGGTATGGCGATTTACTTCAAGTTATCACGAGCTTCCAGCTGACCACGCAGTCCGGATTCCAGATATTGAGCTCCTCCATTGAGCACCTCCGAGATGATTTCGAGCTACACCAAGAGCGCACTGAGAGTTCCCTAGCTGAGATACAAGATCTCATTCATGACAGCTCAGACTCTCCCACTCCATGAGTCACCATCATTACTTTTTGATGTACTTAGTATTTTTGGTTCTTAGTTCGTAGCACGAACATATTTTAGTGCATTATTACTTATGTTTTGGCTCTACGAAGCCTGCTCATGTATAGACTTTTTATGTATATGATGATGCTTCATGCTTAGCCTATTTCATGTTCCTGTTTTATTTATTTGTGATGTGGTTGTATGCTTTATAAGTGCTTATATTCGGATTTATGCTTTGAAACTGTTTCTGCCTGTAAGGAAACTTCTGATTCTTCTCGGGAAGGCTTTCGAACTCCGAATGAAGCCAAATATTTATATATAAGTTT
This sequence comes from Bretschneidera sinensis, assembly GCA_023935145.1. NCBI lineage: Eukaryota > Viridiplantae > Streptophyta > Magnoliopsida > Brassicales > Akaniaceae > Bretschneidera > Bretschneidera sinensis. The sequence continues at coordinate 12,081,057 of CM043700.1, read as the reverse complement.
GTTTATACATACTCTAGATAAATATGGTAGTTAAGTGGCTTATTTTTTAGTTTCTAACCCCTTTTGTTGCTATTGTCAAAACAGAGGAGAAAAATATGAGAAAACGAGAAACGAAAAAACAAAGCAAACAGAAACCAGTGCATAGATTTAGGGGGAGCACTGCTCCAAAGAATTTGGAGTATGATTCATTGATTGGTTGAGTTGAATATTGATTGGTTGGGATGCATATAAATTGCTGTACTTGTTTACAGGTTGGTTTTACTATAAAAAAACAGAGGAAACTCTCCCCGATTTTTCTCAAAAAACCTTACACTTAGTTTTTAAATTGTTTTCTCTTAATTAGTTTTGTCATCATCAAAAAGAGGGAGATTGTTGACCCTCACCTATATTTTAATGATGACAAAACACAACTGTTATTATACTAACAGTGCAATCTAAGTGTAGTAAGCAACAAAAGCATTCAACCAAAGATCAAGGTGCAAGAACTCAAACTGAATCAAACTTTTCAAGTGAGGATGGAAGAACTAGTATAGGTCTAAGGTATTAAAACAAAGTGTAAGTTTCACTTGTACATTGAAAAGTTTGTCCAATGGCTCGCACTCAAAAGGTTTTTTAAACAGAACTTTTTAATCAAACGGTTTTAAGTTAAAAACTTTTTGAAACAGAAAAACTGGGTTAGAAGACAACCCAGTCGACTGGGTACATATAGCAGAAGACTGATATATGGGACAGTGTGTCCCCAGTCGACTGGGTGAATCATACCAGTCGACTGGTAAAATGGACAGACAATCCCCAGTCGACTGGTAAGATCAACCCAGTCGACTGGTACCACTATAGTCTTAAAAATGAGAATTTTAAAATGGACCCAGTCGACTGGTATCAAGATCCAGTTGATTGGTAGTTCAAAAAATATGACCGTTGGGACTCGAAATATGAGTTTTTAAAGCAACAAACATTTCAAATTAAAATCCAACGGCCATATTAAAACATGGCTATATAAACTCACTCTATTGATCATTCAATAAGGGAGAGAATACATTCAAAAAAGAGGAAAACACATTCAATCAAGTCTTTTACTCTTTGAAACTCAAAAAGCTTTGAAATATTCATGTTGAGCCATTCTTCAAGCTTTACTTTGAAAGAGAGACATTATTCTCATGTATAAGCTTTCATTTGTTGTTCTTTACCATTTACTTTACAGTATTTATTGTAAAGGGATTACTTCCGAGAAGAATGGAATTGTACAGTTTGAGCAACACCCGTAAGTTGCTTGAGTTCGGTTTGCGCAACACCCGTGAAGTTGCACGACTAAGTTTTTTAATGGATTACTTCAAGGAGCTTCCTTGAAGAGAGTGGACGTAGGGCTGGAACGAATCCGATAATGCCGAACCACTATAAACTGAGTTTGCATTCTCTACTCCTTAAACTCTTTATTTACAAAATATTACTTGTTTAATTGCTTGTTGGTTATATGTTTTTATAAACTTTTGTTTATTCCGCGAAAGTTTTTATAAACCCAATTCACCCACCTTGGGTTGAAACCTCAGTCTACATGCATATTTCATATCATTCTTCATATGCATATGCATTAAATAAAAGAACCAAGAGGGGGCCCGATCAAATTGAAAGGCCGTGACAGCCAGTATATGCTGGAAATAAAAGAAAACCATGACAACCAATATATGCTGGAAATAAAATAACTAGGAAGGGGCTGGTCTAAGATAAAAATATGTCGACGTGTGATGTTCTCTAATAATAATTCATGCATTGCATCTGTTTTAAATATTGATTGCATTACTGAAATGTTGAAGTATTGTTTGTTATTGTGAATTTTATTTATAGGTGAAGGAGTCTCATAGAGAGACAATTATAGTGAGAAAGAAACATAGAAGTATGATAAGATAAGAACCATCTAAATGGTAGACTTAATGTTGTGAACCTCATTACGAGGTAATTATGAGATAATTGATGGTTTTAAGGTGAATCAATATATAAGAAGAAGAGATTGATAAAGAATAAGACTTATGATATGTGTAGTGATAGTAGAATATTATTATCAAGTTATTTGAAATATAATTGATTTAATATTGCAAGACCATTTATATAAATTAAATACTTCTAGTAAGTTTAATTCACTGAGCTTGTGAAATTCACTCCTCATTGTATAATGATTTCAGGTAGCAGGCATGACAACTAGTTTGGTGAGTTGAGGTTTAGACGAAATCATTATCTGTAAGCCACATATGTGTCCATATCCTCAGATTAATGAAAAAATAAAATAAAAAATTTATTTGTAAATATTCATGCATTTTACGTGGTATATAATGTTTAATTCAAGATAGGAATGATGTATCTTCCTTGTTGAGGGTTGAGGATTGATGTAAAAATTTCTGTTAGTATTATTTTTATTGTTGCATAAATGTGTCGTGCTAGGATTTTGAAAATGTGACAACATCGTCTCGGGGGTAGTCAACCCGGGATGGGTTATTACACACCCCAAGAGTTTTCTAAATTCTTTGGATTTAGAGAAAGCCTTTGTTGTTTCCAAAATCCTTCAAATGGCTTTGTAAGCGAAAAACTTAGGCTATGTTTGGAAACAGTTTCTGAAAACTGTTTTCAGTTTTCGAAAACTGAAAACAGTTTTCTAAAACTATTTTCTATGTTTGGCAAACTGTTTTCAAAAGCAGTTTTCTAAAAAAATTTCAAAAAATCAGTTTTCAAAAACTGTTTTCTGAAAACTCTAAATTTGTGTTTTCTGACATAACTTTTGAAAAATAGCTCTAAAATCAGTGTTCACTTCTCTATTTCATTTTTCCTCCATGGTATATAAAAAATATTAAAATTTTGAAAATAAAATAAAATAAATTATTTTTAAATATTTAGTAAATATGAGAAATAAAATTAATATAGATTTTAAATTTAAACTCAAAACTAAAAATAATTACAAGGTGTATCAAAACAGTTTTCAAAATAAGATTATCCAAACAACATTTCATTGTTTTCTGTTTTGGAAACAATTTTCGAGTTACAATTATCTAAACATGTTTTCTTTAAAAATCATCAAAAAAATTGTTACCTAAATATGCCCTTAATTTTTGAGTCATGGGTAGATTCAACTTGAAAATGTAAACATCCAGAACTACTATTGATAATGACATCAATCCCTCTGATAAGGTATAGTATCAAATTTAAAATGTCTATGTCATTAACTTCGCAACTCTTAACCATCGTCTTGGCTCTTTTTGCAAAATCCTGTTAAGACTTAGTTTATTCAATACTGAAGTTAAGAAAATGATATAAAAATGAAAAATATAGACATTGTGATCTATCTCAAAGACACATGTCCTCCTCAAAACCCTTTATTTATATCTATATCTATATCCAGCTATTTATGCATATCTATAAGAATACATTCCTTTCCAGTACCCTATTTCTTTATTGAAAATGTTAGTCAAACGAACAATGACGATAAGATTAAAACATATGTGATAATAAAATAAGACAAGCATCAATAATCACATAAGAAAGAAAGTGGAAAATTCAACATATGATAATCAATTAGCCTGTTGCTATCATGAAAGTTACTAGATAACAATCCTCCTTTTATATTCTTCTCAAATTTAACCCAAACCCATGATTTTGGCACCTTTCTTCCTTTTGACTCTGCAAACGTTAAAGCATTTTCTGCTAGGTTTTCAACACAGTTAAATCAGCTTCTCTCAATTCAAATATCAAGCAAAACAAACAAAAAAAGGAAACATGTGACCTGATAAACTAAACACACAATACTTTCTTGTTTTTGATAGAACCAAACACACGGTACTAATCTAACCTGAACTGGGATTCTGCAAAATAATCATCAAACTAATTGTTCTACAAAAATAGTCTGATATAATAAGGAACAGAGAGAAAGAGAGAGAACTGATACCAGCATTGCTATTTGCAAATATCCAAAAAGCAAGACGCCCAGAAACCGTATCTAAGAGACCTGATCGGGGATGTGGAGCAGCACCACAAAAACTGCTTGGGTATTCAACTGTTACAGTTGGCGCGTGTAACTTTAGGAAAGTGTGGATAACTTAAATATCAGGGGCATATTGCAAATTATGGAAAAGATTACTTACTAACGGTGGCGTTTTGGTGACAAGACATAAGTTTTGAAAAATTGGAATGGTAAGTTTTTTTGAAACGTGATTTCGTTTCAAAATTTGTATAAAATAATGATAAGTAAGAAATTAAAATGATATAAAATAATAATTATAATTAATTAATTTTTAATAAGTTTTAATATTTTTACTAATTTTTAAAACATAAAATTATAATTATAATTTTATAAATATTTATATATAAATTTTGTAAGATTTTCAATCAATCGTGTCCTTTCTATGCCTGGGGTGGGATCCATGTAAAAGCATTCCTTTCCTATGCTTAAATTTCAAACTGGAACAAACAAATAAAAAAAAAACACTATTTATTAAAATTAAAAACATTTACCATTGGCTTTCTCATCTTTTTCATTGGTCTAAGAAACAAAAAACAGGTAAAAAGAACAAACGTTGTTCACCTTCGTAACAAATCCGAACTATGAAGTCATGTTGCAAGCCACCTTTCAACCATATACCTGAAACCGATCACATTCCACTAATCCCTAATGACATCAATTCCTGATCAACTTATTACAAATCATATACCTCCTAAAGATTTGGTCAGCAATGTGCGGAAGAGTGAATCAAATGTGAAATTTGAGAGTAAAAACTTAAATGAAGTTTGTTGTACGAAATTTGTGAGGTTTCTTTCAAAAAAAAAAAAATAACATTTTTAAAAATGAGATTTGCCATTGAATTTTACTATTTAATAAAATTTATGTAATATATCAATTATAAAAAATCTCAATAAAAAAAGTATCATTTTAGTGTATACTTCCACTTGGGTTTTGGTTCTCACGAATTTGAGAGAGAACTTTAAACTCAAGTTAATATACTTTAACCTTCAATTATTTTTGAATAGACAAAATTTTACTATCAAATAAAAACAATGTCATATCATATTTTAAGAATCTAATAAGATGTATTATTAACATGACATTATTTTTATTTAATGGTAAAATCTTATCTATTTAAAAACAATTGAATGGTTAAAACGAGCTTAACTTGAGTATAAAGTTTTTTTTCAAAATTGAGAGAATCGAAATTTACTTCGACTTAATTCTCATCAACAATTTAAAACTTATCAAATTTTGTACTAAAAACTAGATGTTAAATCACATTCTGATTTTTTGTAACATTAAATTTCTCAAATTTATTTTAGATGATAGGTCAAGATCATTAATTTTATTGCTTTAAATGTGATTTTTTTTAAAGGAAACTTCACAAACTATGTAAGAACTCCATTTAATAATATATTATATCTGAAACCAAAAGAAATTCATGAATCTCACGAAGTAGATTTCTGACATTTTTTTTTGAATTAACCTATAAAAGGGAATTGTATCAATGTACACACCAATTTTTTGGTATGCGTAGAAAACTCGATTTTTTAAGCAAACATAATAATTATTGTTATGTCTCATTAAATAATGGAATAGCTTACTTTTTAAAAATACCCTTATTTAATACTCAAACTTAAGTGAGAGTCTTTTAAAAAACATAAATTTAATAGTGATTTAAGAAACTTGACTAAAGTTGATGACTTTTTAAAATGAACAAATAATACAAGACATCTCAAAAGAAAATACTTATCACAATTGTTGAGACGGAGGAAGTATAAATTAAGAGTTAGATTACAAACGTGGGTATTAATTTAATAAGAAGATGGTTTTTTTGGTTTGCACTTCCACCAATCTACCAAGCCAGCCATGTTTCAAATCACCCCTTAAATCTTTTTTTTAAAGACCAAGTCTAAAAGGAAAAAAAAAAATTTTAAAAAAAATGCAACATTTCAAAACAAGAAAAAAGCAAACTTTTTCTGGTGACATTGTGAACACAAAGAATACTTCGTTTCTTGAAGTTTTGATTGATAAAAAAAACACTATAAATGCCTAAACTTGAAATGTTGTATAGAACATCATATGAACATATGAAAAGAAGGAAAGAAGAAAAATTTGTACTATCTCCCAACTGACATTGTGACTGTCATAGTATTTGAGGATAGAATTTCTTGACCTTCCAAACCGAATTCTTCATCGATAGTGCTCCTCATTGAAGTAAAGGTGGGTTTTTTTGGCATTTGAAGTATAGGAGTTTCACTTTCAAGCATTAACATCACAGCTGCCATGTTTGGTCTATTTAGTGCAGAATCTTGCACACACAGCATGGCCACATGTATGCATCTCAAGACTTCTTTCTGAGAATTTGAATCCCGGATTGATAGATCAACAAGATCAATCGATCTGCCTTGATCCCAAAGATGCCATGTCTGAAATCAGTTGAAAGAAAATCCCCATTTCAGTGTCACAATTCTAATCACTGATTAGAGAAATATCTAAAATTTTGACACCAAGGAAAAACTGCAGAGTCTACTTACATAGCCAATAAGGCAAGAGTGTTCAGTCAAACGAAAGCTTGTATTCCTACGGCCGCTCAGAATCTCTAGTAACAATACCCCAAAGCTATAGACATCTGACTTCACCGAAAATAGTCCTTCCATTGCATATTCAGGAGCCATATAACCACTGCATAGTGAGAGGGGTTGTGAAATTCAGATTAATTTTCAAGTTGTTGTTATGAGTTGAAATTCGGTCCTTTTTTTAATCAATGTGTGAACATGTACTAATACTTACTATGTGCCAACAACTCGGACGGTATTGGCTTCATTTTGGTTACCCCCAAACATTCTGGCCATGCCAAAGTCTGAAATCTTGGGGTTCATGTCTGCATCCAGTAAAATGTTGCTTGCCTTTAGATCTCGATGAATTATTCTAAGTCTTGAATCTCGATGGAGATAAAGGAGCCCTCTTGCAATCCCTTCGATAATTGTGAAGCGTTTTTTCCAGTCTAGCAGTGCTTGATTGGCTTCATCTGCCACAATTTTGATCAGGAAATACAAACAACTTATCAACACAAGCTCCTATTGTTGAGCTGCAATTAATGAAGACTTTCAAGGCTAGGAAAAAATTCTATAGGAAGGGTAAAAGGAAAATACCAAAAAGAAAGATATCCAAACTTTTGTTCGGCATGTACTCATAAATGAGCATCTTTTCTTCCCCTTGGATGCAACAGCCCAATAGTCTAACAAGATTTCTGTGTTGAAGTTTGGCTATCAGTTTAATTTCATTTGTTAACTCTTCTAAGCCCTGACCAGACTTCCCTGAAAGTCTCTTCGCAGCTATTTCTTGTCCTCCAGGAAGCTTTCCCTGGTAATAAATATAGGCAAAATGTTACTCTTACTACACACATTTCAACTCAAAAATCATAGATTGTATGCGATAATTCTAGCAATTAAAAATTCACCTTGTACACAGGACCAAATCCTCCCTGACCAAGCTTGTTTTCTTCAGAGAAGTTATTCGTAGCGGCTACTATACTATTGAAACTGAACATGGGTAACTCTGGTCCATTTACTTGATTCCCTTCTATAACAAGGTCAACTGATCCTGAAAGGTCTGTCGAAAATTCTCTGCTCTTGCTCATATCAATAATTTGTGTATCGTTGTCCTTGCAACAAGAGATTGATGAAACTGCAGATGATACTACATGAAAATGGGGGAAAGAAGGAAAAGAAAGGAAAACCAGTTAATAACTAGTTGTCCAGAAATATTCATTTTCATAAGGCTGCACTGTAAATAACCATTATATTCACCTTCCAAAGAAAAGAAAAGAAAATACCTTTTAGTTCTTTCTTGAATCTCCACACGAGCCATATGGATATGCCTAGCAAAAATGTTCCGATCACCACCACTATAATTATCACAAGGTTGGATATCTTTTTCTTGTCTTCTATATTTCAGAGACCAAAAATTAAAAGAAAAAAGTCAGATTATACGCCAAAATATCAGAACAAGATATCACAGTAGCTCCTATAAACTTTTATGAGGTAAAACTAAGAAGCAATGAGAAAAAACCTTCAAAATTTCATTTTACTTTGTATTTTTCCATCATCTTCTAGACAACCAAAACCAGTAGGAGATAACCAAGTTACAATGATTCACAGATTTGTGCTGTTTAAATGTTGCTGAACCCTGCAAGGACTGTTGGATTGATTACAGGCCTGGCTGGTTCTTACTAATAGTGGCCTGATCAAGACAGAGTCCCTGAGACCCAAAGTGAAGGAAGTTCTGCAAATCCTAGAAAATATCCTTCAAAGCAGCTAAATTGAAGAGAATAAAAGGAAATTTCAATCAAAAGTTTCTATCAATAGGGAGGATCCAGAAACTCTTTCATTTACCATCACAGCACCTTAGTCATAACTTTAGTTTTTAATCATTGTTGAAATCAATACCTTCCTTATGAGCTCTTATGTTTTGTTAATAAAATACCTTATGGTTATTGAAATATTCAGATTTGTCTAGTTATGATGTTGATTTCAGTCCTCTAGGACCTCTACTATGCATGAACAACCTACTGGCCTAAAGATTGGAATTTTTAAAGAAATTTGGAGTTAAGCCAGTTGTGTCCTACTCTCTATAAAATTTCTTAAAACATAGAATGCTTTTTCGAAATTCAAACAATAATTATGAAGTTGAAGAACAAAAACAATAACAAAAACAGCAGGAAAGAAGTTTGCCTTGTTTACCTAATTCAGAATTGGCGAGACGAAGGTACAGCAAACTCCCACCCTTCTCGAAATGCTGAATATCAACCAAGTCACCGGTCCATATCATGCATCCAATCCCATTAACTTCTGCATAAGCACTACATGAACAATTCTGCAAACACGTTTCTCTGCAAGTCTCTGAACCACCCGATGACACCAATCTCTCGAAATCCGGCAACTTCATGCCTCTTAACCCTTTAAACCCATCTTCTCCTTTTGCTACACTACTACTATTAATCCTCTGGCACTGCAAAGGTGTTCTCCTCTCACACCCACCTGACCGATTCCCCTTGTTCCACTGATCTGGAAACCTTGCTTGATAACCATCCATACAACTACATTTGTTAGAATCCAATATATTACAGACCCCAAAATTTCCACAATGATTGTAAAGCTCACATTCATTAGCAGGCTGTGATTGAACAAGATTCCACTCCTTTCTTTCATCATCCCACCTAAATTGTTCTTCTTTTCCCTCCCAGGTTATACGAAACCTTAAAAGATCAGAACTTTTTGATGGGTTATAAGTCAAATACATGATCCCATTTTGATCAGGAGAAGAAAGCTTAAACCCATAAAGATAATTAGTTAAAGTAGTCATGTTTGGTACACCTGTGAATATTGCTGAATTCCATTGCCCACTTCTCCATCTCCTTCTCTCTCCTTCCCATAACACTATCTGCGGTGACCCATCTGGATCAACGCCCAACGAGTAGTTTCCTGTTGAAGGATCATTAACAGATTTCCATGAAAAGAAATCATGTCTCTCTCCAGTTGCAGGATTTACACGAGCTTTCATTCCAGGTAGATAAGTATCTGTTGGATGATCAAAGCTCTGCCAATAGGCCTTGCTTGTATCACCAATGTTTTCAGGGTCTGATAGAATGAAATTACCTGTGTCCATGAGAATTGCTGAAATGTTGTTTGATCCAATTGTTGCATTAGATGACCAAACTGAATTGTTCTTCCCATTTAACACCACAAGATTGCCATCATTTCCTATCATTAAAACTCCTGCTTTATCAGAGATTGGCTTGTCTCTGTTTGCAACCCACACAACTGTTTTCCCATCAATCTTGTGGTACCAAATGCCCAGATATCGTAACGTAGAATTTTCCGGACTGAAGAATCCCAGCTCAAAGATTTCACCATCAGATATCAAGGACTCGCCGTCTCTTATTGATTGGTCCTGTGCGATTGTGTTAACTGCATGACCAAAATGAGCAACGAAGTACTGGAGAAACAATGAGAAAAGAAACACAGCAACTGGGCTTTTGCTAATTTTGCCCATTTCCTCACAAGCTCTGAGAAAAACAAAGATTCAGATGAAGACAGAGAGATCTAAATGAAGCAGAAATAATTGAGCTAAAATTTAAAATAGAAGGTTCAATGGCTGGATGTGTTGTTTATGGTTTGAGAGGAAGAGAAGTTAGACTTAATAACAATGTAGAAAAAGGAAAGAAAGATTATTGGTTAGGTAAGGGTCAAAAAAATTGAGCAGCACCGCATGCCATTGACATTCTTATTAGAAAGTTTGAAACTTTTCATTGTTTTTCTAAAGCGAAGGTGCACAAGTCGATTGATAAAATGGCAGGTCATTGACCAACCTTTGTATAAACGCATAAAAGTATAAGACTCAAAATTAGAATGTGCTATTTCTTTTTCATAATTCTTTCACCTTGATGTGACAGTAATATTACTGTAGAATGCTTCCCTTTAAAGAGAGTTGTGCTATACCAACAAAAGATTCTGGTCCCTCGTTAACCAGTTTGATATGCTTTAGTAATTATTAGAAGTTTTACTGGTATTTTACCAATTGGTTCTTAATGGGATTACTGTAGCCAGTGGAGAAATAAAGTTTAATTCCATATGAATGAGTAGGTAATTCAAAATCAATGATAAGAATAGCTTTACGGTTTTAAAGACATTGTTGTAAACAAAGTTAAAATTAAATTTTAAAAATACCTGCAGTTTACACTTCAACAATATTTGTATCATTTCCATCCAAAAGTGCAGGTTCCTTTAGAAGCAAATCACTGCTAAATAAGTACTATGCTCTCAGCCCAGTTTTAGATAGTTGCTTCACCCTCCTTAACATGATGGACTTTTCACCAGTTCTACCTGTTACTATTAGGTTCAAAATCTGAGTTAATGGAATTGAAAATTTGATTTAAACAGAAAATTTTTGATTGGATAGAAACTAATCTAATTTAGAGGTCGAAATTCTTGAGTAATTGAGTTGATGGAGAGATTTATTGGGATGTTTTTCAAATCTCGCGTCGAATAGCATTGTTATTGTGAGTAGTTTTAATCTCATATCGTTTATGTGTCAAAAAAATGTAAGTACTAATTATTATAAATATAAGTATCAAAAAAATTCTTCACTCTCTTAATTTTTTGTTTTCCTTCATCTTTTTTATATTACTAAAGACACCCTTGATTATTTTTCTTTACATCCAGAAATTCTATTTTCCTTCTATCTATTTGTGCAAAACGTAAACACAGCTTATCAGAAAATTTAATTTGATAAATGTAAGAATAAAGTAATTCATTGAGCCAGAATCCTCCACCATTTGAGCCTCCAATCCCCCACCCTAATAAAAGAAAAGGCTAATGTTAAAGTGGAGACATTTATAGTACTTTAATTGTCAATTGTGGGGGTTGTTACATAATTGCCTTGATCAATATTTAAGGCACTAATGCTTGATTGTAGTACCAACTAGAAAGTTGGGTGCTGTAAAGTTGCGATAAACATGCAAGATTTGGACAAGGCAGTGTCTTTTAGCCGGCCTGGTTGGTTGCCTAATGGCCATCAAATTGGACCTAAACAATCAGTTTTCTCCCCAAAAAAAAGTAGTACTAAACACCCACGTGAAACATGTAATCTGCTTTTATTTTGAATAGAAAACAGTTTAATTAATTATCATGTCCACCTTACGAGGAATAGAGCTGAACCAATTATCAATGTTCATGCACTGGATCTTGGAGCGTAGCGCGTGTCGTTGACCTAAGAAGGTAGAAATGGGCCCTCTATGGTCAGCATGGTCATCCTAAGTTATGAGTCACTTTTGTGTTCTAAGAAATTTATTCAAATTTGATGCTTTATTCGATTAAAAAATTTAATAAATATGATTAATCAAATTAATATATTGGTGATTAATTTTATTTAAATTTTATCAGATAATTAGCTTTAGTTTTATTTAAAAAATTATTAACAATAATTTATAAGAAAATGTATTTACATCTGTTTTATTACACAACATTATTTATGTAATATAATATATATATATATATATATATATATAATATAGGCACTCTCGTAATATCAAAATTTAAAAAATGACATTTTTGCGTTCTTGCTATCATTTTTACCTCATAAATCACTCTGTGACTTGATCACTTAGATATGGGTAAAGTGACAAAAATTATTTTAGATTCATAAGTTTAACTGTTCAAATCTTCTCTACCTCTTATTTAAACTAAATTTTAATTTAAAAAAAATAGTTAAATGTAACAATTATAAATGAATCATCAATGATTATAAAAAAAATTCAATTTAGCATGAGACAATATAAATAGATCGTTTATTATATTATATTTTAACTTTTAATATCAATATTTTTATTTTTTTATTAAATAATAATAATAACTAATTAATTAATACATAAATTATTCATATTATTTATTAGTTAATTTTTCTACTTTAGATAGTAATATAATAATATTGTAGGTCGAGTTTATATGTGAATTATATCATATGTGATTAAATTATAAATTTATATTATGATTAAATTACTATATTATTTTATTTTTATAACATCACTTCAAAAAAAAAAAAAACTAAGTTAGTAGCAAACTCTTTTAGTTGAGTCAAAAAGATACCTCTAAAATTAACGATTTAACATATAACATATGGTTTTCTCTTGACGTGAAAGAGTAAATTAAAGAATAAAAAAAAGAACCAGTAAACGCTTCAATTGTTATTAATTTGTACTTGTCAATTAGGGTGATAATAACAGATTAAAGTTTACTTAGATGATTTGGACAGGCACTTTTAAACTTGGATCTATTGCCTTATCGTTCTTAAGATAAAAGATTCGAGTTTGATTTTTTTATTCTTTTAATAAAAAAACTTAAATAGATAATGCTTCTAACATTAATCAAATTATCATATATGCTATTTTTTAAATGTAGCAAGAGGATAGATTTATCGGTAACAGGTCAATTATTTTTTTCTTTTTTATGGATTAAACATGTCAATTGTGAAATCAAGGAGATTAACAAGATAAATTCATCAGTAAACACGTCAATTGTTCTCAATTCGTCCTTGTAGAAAGGGAGCACCGGCCAAAAGCAATGATTAATTAAGTTCAACTCTATTGTTGGTAGTATTATTGTTGAGAAAAGTCATAATTTCACATCATTTTATTTTTAAGACTTTAAATCCATAATATCAAAAATACTTATTTAAATCATTGAATTTTATGTACAGATCAAGATTTACCAATTACATTACTGACGTGAGATGTAGATCATCGTAAAAACAGATTAAGTGTGAAAAAAAAACTAATATAAGTTTCAAGCTAAATGTCACCTAAAGCACATGAATTATGAACACTCCCATCTTTATTTTAATCTTCACAATTGCTTCAAGTATTATGCTCCTGACAACCCAAACCATTGTAACATGATTTTATGTTCCGTTGAAATCAAATGAAAAATAATTTTATTTTATTTTTAAATAAATTTAAAAGAAAAATCATTTAAAAAATAATTGAAATGGATTTTTACATTAAATTGTACATTATTTTTCGTTGCAAGTAGATAACTTGCTCTTTGTTTGACGTAGCCATTTGTCATTTAGATTTGAGTTCTTTAATTCTTTGCTGGGTTTTTGGTTTGATGTCTCCTTATTTGCTTGTAATTCTATTTTTTTATTTAAATAAATATGGTACGGGTCTTTGATAAACCCTCTTCACCTCAAGGAAGCTTTATATATATATATATATATATATATATATATATATATATATATATATATATATATATATATAATTCAATTGAGTTAAATCATATTTAAAATGTTTAGAAAATGAAGAACGTAAAAAGAAATTGAGCAAGAAAGTATGTTAGTCAATATAATTTTTTATTATCATTTTTTTAAAATTCATATAAATTTTATCAATTTTAATATAATTTATAATAAATTAACTAAATTTCAAAGTAAAGTATTATTTGTGTGTGAACCTCGTGTAAAAACACTCATTATTAACTCAGATTTTCTTTTTTTCTTTAGAAATTTGGCTTGGGCCATTGTCTAGATAAGCCCTTATGGAGGCTTCTCATATGACTAGATGTTATATTTACAATGTTATTTATGTATAAATAATAGGGGTGAGTATGGATCAGTTTGGGTCGAGTTATTTTAAAATTTCAACCTAACCCATTTATTTTGGGTTGAAAAAATCTCAACCCAAACTAACCCATGAACTCATTCAACCTCAACTCAACCCAACTCATTCTAATAGGTTTGGATCACCGGGTTAATAAATTTTTTTTACTAAATAATTAATCCATACATATTATATAACAAAAAAAATATATTATATTAAATCCAAAACTAAATCCATTCATATTACAAGTAAATATATGTGTGCCTGACAGCACAAAGAATATTTGATAACATGGAAAAGAGAACAATTGTCTCATGGACTACAATGGTTTTAGGCTATGTTAAATTTGGTTTTTTGATACTTCTAAAGAAGTTTTTTGATGACATACAAGAGAAGGATGTTGTGCCATGGAATGCCATAATTGGAGGCTACGTTGAAGCCAAACTTGGTAAGGATGCTTTGGCATTGTTTCATGAAATGCAAGCGAGTAATATAAAGCCTAATGAAGTGACCATGGTCATTTGCTTATCTCCATGCTCACAATCTGGAGCCCTTGATGTTAGAATATGGATTCATCGTTATATTGAAAAACACAATCTTCATCTGAATGTTGCGTTAGGAACTGCTTTAGTTGACATGAATTTAACTTACTTTAGATGACTGTTCAATTACAAAGAAAATCTGAATTTCTGTACAGTTGCTAGTAATATATTTTAGTAACTCAGCATTTGTTGGCCATGCTAATGCTTTCTCACTAATCAGTCTAATTTTTGGACTATGCTTTAATGCACTTGGAAGCAACATGGGGTCTCTTAAAAAGTTCACAGAGAGACAAATTGAATGGTTCAATAATGTTTGCATGAAAGGCTTCTAGCAAGTTGGTATTACTAAGCTTTATCATGTATTCAACATTTCTTCCATCAACATTATGGTACATCTTTTGGAATATAAGTTTATCTGCATACATTGATCCCGACTAGAATCTTGTAGGTTAGAGTGTTAATTTCTATGTTTATTTTATAGTTACAACGGTACAAAAAATCAAAATTTTGTTAGCATAAGTTAATTGTGCATCAATTTATTCTGATTGAAGTTATACTTAAGAATAATTATGAAAACTATTTCATAACTAGAAATCAGTATTTGTTTCTAATGTAAATATTTGAAACTAAAATCTGGGTAATTGGAAAGTATGAGACTTGTTTGGACATTGGAGTATTTGTTACTTATAATTTTACACACTAGTAGTAATTAGAATGGACATTTTATGATTATATATTTTACAATTATACTATAATTATTTATACACAATTTTATATTCAATAAATATTAAATATATAATTATATATTTGATCGGGTTATCGGTTTGGGTCGGGTTGAAAATTTTGAACCCATGACCCAACCCAACCTAACCCAGTAGGTTCAAAATATTTTCAACTCAACCCAACCCATTCTCTAAAAAGACACAACCCAACCCAATTCATTATATCGATTTGGGTTGGGTTCGCGGGTCATCCGGGTTACATGCTCACCCCTAATAAATAGTAGGATAAACAACTTTAATTACCACTTATCCAATTGGTCACACTCGATTTTCATTATACAAGCACGGGTTGCGTTACAAGTTAAAATGTGTTATCTGTTGCTTTTTGAATTAAAAAATTTGTTAGAAATAAGATATTGTGACGTCCCAATATGGAATCAAGTCTTGGTATCTCACATCGGTTAGAAAGGATGTGATTGAGCTGTTTATAAGTGATTCTCACATCTACTTGCACAACGAGATTTAAAGCCGTGAGACCTAATATACCAAAACGGACAATATTGTGCCAAGCGGGAGGTCTGTACTGAAAGGAGTGAAGATTATGTCACCCCAAGATGAGGTCAAGTCTTGGTATCTCACATCGGTTAGAAATGTTATAATTAAGCTGTTTATAAGTGATTTTCTCCTTTATTTACATACATCGTTTTAAAACCGTGAAACTTAGTGTGTCAAAATGAACAATATTACTCTAAGTGAGAGAAGTCTAAAATAGACAAGATTTCTCCAAGTGAAAGAAAAGAGAGGAGATTGTGACTCCTCAAAGTAAAAGTCAAATCTTGGTATCCGATGGTAGTAGTACACTTGAGAAAAGTCACAATCTCACACATTGATTTTTAAGATCTCAATTTCATAACTAGATAGCGCATTTTAAAGGTGATATTGCTAGCATGTTACAATTTAAAAAGAAACGGAGAAGCAACAAGTCAAACTACACTTCTGCTTCTTCTAATGAATTGCATTACTAACATTCTAATAGTAATGTAAGTCGTAGTTTTCAACTGTGTGGGGGAGATTAAGTTGCATGAAAAAAGTTCACAAATAGAAAATAGTGTTTTGGCCCTTTTGGGGCTTTAACTCAGAAGATTATTCAGAAGAGTAAACTCAAAGAAGAAATAGTTACTACCCCATGTACCAAATTCATTGGAGTAACAAATAAAGAAATTAATATCTCTAGCACTTGCTTGCTATCGACCTTGAACCATTGTAACAGTGACATCATTTATAGAGCATTTATTTTGGCTCAGTTGAGGATACTCTGTATCTAAGACAATCCGCCTTTCAGTGAATGCAGGTTGGTTTGGAGTAGGAAGATCCACAATCTCACTATTAAGCATTGAAATCACAGTGGACACAGTTGGCCTATCTTCCGGGTAATGTTGTACACACAACAGTCCCACATGTATGCTTCTTAAAATTTCTGTATGAAAGCATGGATCAAAGATGGCTTGATCTGTTAGAGCCACAACATTGTCCTCGTTCCATAATTTCCATGCCTGAAAAGTGAAAACAAAGTTTGAGCTGCTAGACATTCAAAGTTTTAATCTTACTGGTGATGAAATATGGAGCCTTATTTAGTTAAGGATATGAGTTAAGACAGACTTACATAACCTAAAAGGCTCAAAGACTTCTCATCATTATAAAAGCTTGTGTTTCTCCTTCCACTTACAATCTCCAATAACAAAACTCCAAAACTAAATACATCAGATTTCTCTGATAATCTCCCTTCCATTGCATATTCAGGGGACATGTAGCCGCTGCAGTTCATCATTAAAACAAAAACGATATCTTTTGAGTCAAATGCAGTATACTATAATATGATAACAAAGAAATGGATACTTACTATGTTCCAACAACTCTTAATGTATTGGCGTGATTTTCATTGCCTCCGAAGATCCTTGCCATTCCAAAGTCTGAAATTTTCGGATTTAGCTCTTCATCCAACAAGATATTACTTGCCTTAAGATCTCTATGAATAATCCTTAATCTGGAATCCCTATGAAGGTAAAGGAGACCCCGCCCAATTCCTTCTATAATGCTGAAGCGTTTCCTCCAATTTAGGCTTTCATGCTTGATTGGATCTAAATCAATTTTATCCGAAAGAGTTTACATAAAGTGTAAGGATATTAAACTGCAGACAATGAGATTCAGACAAGAAACAAAGAAATCTAACCAAAGAGAAAAGCGTCCAAGCTCTTGTTTGGCATGTATTCGTAGACCAGCATCTTTTCTTCTCCTTCAACACAACAGCCGAAAATTCTAACAAGATTTCGATGTTGAAGTTTAGAAATGACCATCATTTCATTCATAAATTCTTCGAGTCCTTGTCCAGAGGCTCTAGAGAGTCTTTTAACTGCTATTTCTCGCCCATCCTGCAACTTTCCCTGGAAATAAATATCAAGTCAATGACTATGTATTTGATTAGTAGACTATTAAACCCTTAGACAGCAGAAGTTACCCTGTATACAGGACCAAAACCACCCTGCCCAAGCTTATTGGTTGGGTTAAAGTTGTTTGTTGCAGTTGCTAGTTTCTCAAAATTGAAAAGTGGTAGCTCCTGGAGTTTGACTTGATTCATATTATCTCCAAGCAGAATATCACTCGAAAATTTTGAATTTGTTTCCTCTCTATTGAACGATAGGATTTCTGCTGATATAGAATCAAGTAACAATGAGCAATGTATCTTTGGCAATGATGAAAACTTCAAACTAAACTGTTATAAATTGCTGTACATATTACCTCTACATTTTGCTATCCATCTCCAAAAGAAAAATGTGCATATGGCAATGGTCACTATTCCTAATATCACTACTGGAATGATGACAGTTTTTAACTCTTTCTTTTTATCTGCAAATCAAACAAAAAATAATAAGATTTTCCAGTCAAAGCAGACAACATAAATGAATTGAACTTAATTATTTAGAAAGCAGGCAGCGACAGGAATGATGGTCAATAGTGGAACGAGGCAGTGGCTTTTTCAGATCATTTTCTTACTCCAAGTACTTCTATACCTGTGAATTTCATGCATAATGAAGCTATAAGGACAAGATCATGGAATCTTGAGAAGTATCTCTGCAGATTGTGTCTGTAAACTATTGAACCACCTTTCTCTGGTTGTGCTTACTCGTAACAATTGGAAAAGGATTTTGCAGTGCAATGGACAGAGATGTTACTTTTCAAGCTGCAGTTTACCAGATTTGGCATGAAAGGATTTGAAGATCTTAGAGAAATCAGTCTATTGTTAGATTTTCTATATTCGGATCAATATCTATACATGTTAAGATGAAGTCTGTGAGATTATATTATTGATGAGAATAAAGTTAGCCTCTGGGAAATGGTTACCAATTGGGGCATAAAGTATGTAATCATGGTACATACAAGTCTATGACCAGTGAGGCCTTGTTCTTTTGGTAGTAATTAAATCTTGTAATTCACAGAATGGAAAGAAAACCGAAAGCAAAGAAAATGCCTAGTAAACAAAGTATAGGAGCAACAGCAGGATAGTTTTGAGGCATAAGCTTGTAAAGGTTAGAAACTAACCCAGTTCAGAATATGCCAAACGAATATAAAGGTCTGCCCCCTTACTGGAAAACTTCTGTATGTCCAATAGGTTTTTATTCCATAACATACAACCAATTCCATTATCATATGCATAAGCCATACAGGAACAATTATTCAAGCACTGGTCTTTGCATTTATCTTCAAAAGCAGATGACCACTCTGCAAAGTCTGGCACTTTCACCATCTCCAGCTTAAAAAACCCATCTTCTTTTCCCATGTCGCTGCCATTTCTTATCCTCTCACACTGAAGTGGTTTCCTCCTAATACATCCACTAGTCCAGTTTCCTCTACTCCATTCCTCTGTATTCTTTGGTTCAAACCCTTTCAAGCAGCTGCAAATTGGTGAATTTTGTGCATCACAGTTTCCAAATGTCCCACACTTCCCATAAACATCACACTTAGTTTGTGGAACCATCCAGGAAATCTCCCAGTCCTCCATCCCATCCTCCCAATATATCTGTTCTATTGTTCCATTTGACTTTATTACAAAGTTTGACAATGAAGTCTCATTTGCATAAACATAAGATAGGTAATATGTCCCTTCTTCATTCTGTAAAAGATTGAACCCATCAAGGTAAACAGAATTCATATCGGGTATCCCAATAAAGATCTGACCATTCCATGGACCACTCCGCCAATATGTCCTACTATCATTCCAAACGAAAACCTCCGGGATGTTGAGAGGACTGATGCCAGCAGAGAAGCTCCCGACAGATGGATCAGAAGGGCTTTTCCATGATGTGATCTGTAGTCTCTCGCCTGTTCTTGCATTAGAGCTAATCTTCATCTTTGATGAGAATGAATCAGATAGATTTTGGAAGCTCTCCCATATGCCAATTCCATTTGTGCTATTTTTCAAGACAAGGTTTCCAGTATCTAAAAGCTGAGCACTTGAATTAGTCCTTGAATTTGTAATATTTGATGACCAAAGAATCTCTTTCTGCCCATTCAAAACAACAAGATTCCCATCCTCAGATATCGTCACAATCCCAGAGGAATCTTCTAGAGGTTTATTTCTGTTAGCTACCCATATGACATTCATTGCAGGAATGTCATTATACCATATTCCTACATAGCGATAGCTTGAATTTCCCGGACTGAAGAATCCCAATTTAAAGATACTTCCACTGGAGATTATAGCTTCAGGGTCCTTGATGAATAGAGATGGTGTGATGGTATCGACGGCAGTGCATAATTCTAAACAAAAACAATATAGTAAGAGAAGAAGGGCTAACCAAACCGTGCTGCTTCTTAGTCCCATGACTTGTTGATGGCTTGCTCTTGATGAGAATTAAGGGGATTGGATGATGATATTTTTTAGCACAAGATGAAGACTACAAATTTTATTCAACAGAAAATTTATGAAATGAGAAGTAGCTTGAATTTACATGAAAGATGGGTTTTCTAGGAAAGTAGGTATTCATATGATAGTCAAAGAAGGCTGCATGTATACCAGGAAAGTCTTTCAATCATGCTTGCATTATTTATTCAACAAATGTAACAGAAACCCCTAAAGACTACCTGTGCCTTTCGAGTAAATATCTAGCAATCATATTGTGGGCATAGTAAAAACAGAATGAATAACACAATTCTACAATTCTATTTGATTAAAAAATAATCTGCCTTTTAGTAACAACAGGTTCCTTTGGTATAGGAAGATTTAAGCATCAAAATTACATACTTACAGTTAGCAAATCCACGAATTCTTGCATCTCGAAATTTCCTTCCGAAAAGCTACAATGTTCTCTTCGTTCCACAGTTTCCAACTTTCCATACCTGGAAAGTGAGAACGTGTACTGTGATCTGAAAATACCATCCGGGTCAGGAAATTTCAATTGGGGCTTCGAAAGCAGGGCGGGCCCAAATAAAAGGTACCCAACTCAAAACACTATTTGTTGGGCTTGGCAGATTCCAATAAAGGCCTAGTCTTCATGTTATTTTTTGTGTAACTTTGTCGTTGTATAACAGATGTTTTATGATAATATAATTTAAAATATTTTTTTTTAAATTAAAGGTAAAAATTACATTCGTATTATTGGAATATAACATATTCTACATTTGTATTATCATGTTTTTAAAACTTACACATATATTATTAGATCATGTTTAACTATCAATTAAGTTCTGACAAAAAAAAAAGAGAAAAACAAACTTAATATTTTATATATCATGTTTTTATGATATTTTATATTATTCTAAAGCTTAATACTGATGTAGAGAAGTTTGTGTTAAATGATTAACAAAATTGTTTAATGTGCAAAATTATATTAATTATTTATTTAAAATGTTTTTAGAGAAACAATCCAAATAGACCTTATCAGCAAAACAGCATCAGTGATGGCGGCTTGTTTAATAGAGTCAAAGAAAGTAATGGCAGCTTGTGTAATTAGAAAAACTATAAAGACAAATTCTAAGCGGTAGAAAATGTGCTTCAAGTGAATTTGTTTAAATAAGGAATTATTTATAAACTGGAGTGACGAAATGGTGTTAGGACATTGATGTAAAATTATTGTTATGTTTTTTATCAGATATCGATATTAGATTGATTGCTTTATCTAAATTATAAAATTATTATTTTATCTTTAAAAATTGATACATATAATTATGCTATTGGATAAAAAATTTCTCTCTACATCAGATATATTTTTCATTAAGTAGTTCGACTCTCATGTGATGCCAACTAATTGGTTAACATAAAAAAATAAAAAAAATAAAAAACAATTGTAGTAACTTCATTAGCACCCATTATGAAAGCTTTTAACAGCTCAATTTGTTCATTGTGCAATCTTGCACCAAAAACTTCTACTACATTTTTTTTTTATACTTTTTTTACTACATTAAAATATTGTACCCATATCTACCCCACCCAGACTCTGTCTCTCTCCCCGATATTGAACTTCCCAAGAGCGACGATGCCTCACCTCCACCCACTTCAACGGTGCCTCATCTCTCATCCACCACTCCGATGCCGCTTCCTCCCTCCTTCACCCTAACAATGCTGCCTCTCTCCTCCACTTCGACTGCGATTCCTCCTTACTCTTTTGCAGCGGCGATGACTAATTGTTTTCTTCTTGAAGATGACGACGACTTTCTTTAGGCGACAGATTTTTCATTCCTTGACTGTGACGGTGGCTTCCTCTTCCTTCTAATGCCATGGCAGTTGTTTCTCTCTCTCCTATTACGACGACAACTGTTTCCATCTCCTCCATCTTCGGGGACAAGGTTTCTTTCCTTTATCTGTATGTTTCTAAACCTTCTCTCTGTAAATATATTTATGTAATGAGTCAGATTTATGTATGAGATTTGGGATCGATGATAATCACGATCTGGATTGCGAACGCATCGCGATCTAGGTCGCGCGATCCGGATTATGGTTCGTAAGGGGGTTATCATTTCCAATAACATTGGTCAGTCGCCTAAGGAGCCGACTGGTTGCTAGGCAGTCGCACAATGAACCGATTGGGGAGAGAGTCCAGTCGCACAAGGAGCCGACTCATCCCTAACCAGTCACACAAAGGGAGCTCTAGTCCACAATCAGTTGCATAGGGAGCCGACTGGTCTCTAGGTAGTCGCATGGGTAGCCGACTGACAGTGGTTTAAGTGTTTTTCAAAGGATCAGTCAGAAGACTCGATCTAACAAGGAGAATATCAGTTGACTTCCTAGGCCAATGGAAGTGCCATTCGGAGATAAGAGGATCTACAATAAATGAGATACTAGTCTGAAAATGAAGTTTTCAGAGTTGCCATTTTTTTTGGGAGCTTGGCTAAAGCTATAAATCAATGGTTGCTGAAAGGAGTTCAGACAAGAGCAAGAAGAAAGAATTAAGTCTCAGTTTTACACAGAGTTTAAAGATTTAGTGTTTACTACTTTGGTAGTGTTTAAATATGTATAGTGTAAAAGTGAGAATTTGAAAGAGATTTCTTTTGTAAGGTTTTCTTACTACTTGTAAAGCAATACAAGGAATAAAGGTTTGCTTGGTACCCGAAAATCCAAGTCAGTTGTAATCGTTCAGATTAGTGGAACTCAATAGACTAGTAGGAGGTCTATTGAAGAAGTAGACGTAGGCTTATCGTCGAACTACTATAAATCTTTGTGTCTCTCTTTCTATCTCTCTCATAATTTTTAATTGCTTAATTTTTTTGTGCTAATCAATTTTTTCAATCATTATATTTGCTTAAACAAATGAAGGATAGAAACCCAACATTGGCAACGACATAGACGACGAGTTCTGTAGTTGGATTTGAGGTACAACATCGGGGAGAAACGAGGTGGCTCTTGCTTGTCATTGACAGAGGACGACAGCACAGCGTGGTAATTGATGATGGTGAGATGGTGGCGATGGATTCGTGGGCTTTGAGCCAATCCCAAACGTCACATCTGATTGAGAATAACGGCACGAATGACGGTTGGTGGTTTGGGGGTTTTCGCGGTTGAGAAGGAGGAGGGAGCTACTGTCTATGTGGAGGAGATGGTGTAGGAAAAACTGGTGGTGAAATTTTATATCTTTGGAGAGGTTGTCATTATCGCTAAAGAGATGGGGAATTAGTTTAGGTTTAATTTCCTTTTTCTCTTTTTTATTTTCCCGAAATGTCTTTCCTCCCTTCTGTTATGAAAATATATTCATGATAAAAATGGTAAAAACATAGTTAGGGGTACTTTTGGGTTTTAGAAAATTAATTGAAGAGTTGTCATACTTTTTTAATGAAAAGATAATGTTGATTGATTGAAAGATAACAGCAATAGTGTTTTTGTGACTAAAATTCAAACTATAAATAAGATAAATGGTGTATATGTATGTTTTTAAAACATGATAATACGAGTGTAGAATACACTATACCCCAAAAATACTAACATAATTTTTCCAAACTAAAACTACCACATTTGAAATCATATGAACTCCGATTGTTTCAGTTGAAAAATTTATATATATATTCAATTTCCTATAAGTTTCAAGTCGAGCGATACATTTTTCAATATGATTTCATGGATCCCACATTATTTATAATACAAATACTATCTTACCAAGAAAATAGTTCAGAAAAATAAGTGCTTGAATACAAAATTTTATATCATTAGCAGCCTGATGCTCAAATAATCTTTTCTGCGCCACAAGAGCTAAGGGTTCTATAATAAT
Source organism: Bretschneidera sinensis (assembly GCA_023935145.1). Taxonomy (NCBI): domain Eukaryota; kingdom Viridiplantae; phylum Streptophyta; class Magnoliopsida; order Brassicales; family Akaniaceae; genus Bretschneidera; species Bretschneidera sinensis. The sequence goes on along the minus strand of CM043700.1, from coordinate 12,056,896 downwards.
TTGATGAAATTTAGATGAAGAACAACTACTTACCATATCTCTTAGTGTTCGCTTGTTTTGGGAGTGCGATCGGTTTTGAAAAATATTTTTTATTTTTCATTCTTATATTTTTATCTTAAAAATTTGTTTTTTTCATTCAAATATGTAAAAAACCGTGTTTAATTATCGAAGTACAAAACAATTTTTTGAAAGTCATTGTAGAAAAAGATATCATAAGCAACCGAAACATTTTAAAAGAATTAACCAAATCAAATCAAACAATAATTAAAGTATCAATTAATAATTATTTGGTTGACTTTTTTGTGACAAATTTTAAAAACATGAAGCAGCAAATAAGTTTATCTGAACAAAGCCTTAATTAAACCTAAAGCTTATAAGAACAAGATTTCTCATTTCTGAGCAGGCTTAGCCCGGTCCAGCTCATCCTATAGAAAAACATTGCTGGAAAGTTCCAACTTGTAGAATTTTTAGCATGATGCAATTTAAAACTGGACTGAACCAATCTTTAATCATGCTTATGTTTGGTCAAAGCTCGATTTGTCAAGGTTCGAGCCAAACTCGAGCTTAGAAAATAGTTTCGAATGTTTTATTGAGCCAAACTTGAATATTTTATTATTCAGCTTGTGAATCTTGCGAACAATTCGATAAAGTATTATTGAGTTCGAATCAAATCGAGATCGAGTTAATATTTATAAATTAATATTAATATTTTATTTTTATTTATTAAAAAATAATACTTTGAAAATGATAGTTAAGATCAAACTTTATTACTCAATAAAACTCATGGTAGATTAATTATACAAAAAATTAACTAAAAATTATCACTTTAATTATTGTATGATTTAATCAATATTTTATCAACAGATTCAAACTTAACATTTTTTGTACTGAAAATTAAAGTTTAGATCATAGGATAAAATTTATCAAAACACTAATCCACCTATCGGTTACTTACCATCAAAACTGCATATTGTGAGTAAAATCAACTTTCAATCACACAACGACACGTAGCATGACCAATGGCAAAATAGTCATTTCAACTTTCATGGATAAAATGGTAAAAACTCGTCAAAGGGTAAAAATGGTAAAAACCATACTAAATCATAGAGCAATCTCGAATCTCTCTAATTTGTAATTGATGATCCAAATTGATCGCCATTAATGACACTTACTCTACTTTTTCATTAAATAAAGTGAATTGTATTATTTTTATTATATTTTGAAATCTCTTTCCTAAACTCTCTGATTACAGTTACACTGTTAAACTATATAACTGACTTGAAAGTCAAAGTGTCCTCCAAAAGACAATTTCAAATCCCTCACCCAAACGTTTAAGTTTTCTTTGCAGGCACTTCAGTATTTAGCTTCTAGAGAGCAAAGTCAAAGAGCGATGAGTAAAGCCTTAGCCTTTGATTACACTTAGCATGGGAAAGGGCAACCCTTCATGGTGGTGTCCGTCGCATCTTGGATACTGATTACGCTCAAACTAATACGCGGTTATTGTGTATAGTTGAGGTGTCGATCCCACGAGGAAAAACGAACTACAAAGGAAAAGTGTAAACCTTAACATGAACGATAAAGATCAAGTGAGAGAATATGAGTTTTGATTAATAAAGTATTGTGAGAAAATTGTGTAAATAGATTGAAGAATATAGTAGAGAAACAACAAGGGTCCGGGAATCCTTAGTAAGTGCTTAAATAGTCATATTTAAGCCCCTTAATTTATGCTTGTTAGGCTCTTTATTTATCTATTTCAGTAGATTCTACTTCATTTGCGTGTTTTATGTGTTTTTCACAGGACTTGGACAAAAGGATGATATTTTGGAGCTTTTAGGAGTAAAAGTCAAGTTTTGCCATCCAGCAAGGTGCGCTCGAACGCACCTCCCTTGTGATCGAGCGCACAAGCATACGAGCGCACTTGAAGAAGGCTCGAGTGCACATATGCACTCGAGTGCATACCGCATACGATCGGGCGCAAATACTACAGAGGAGGCAGAGCCAGATATGGAAAGAAGTCTCCAGATCTCAAATAGGAAATTAGGGTTTCAGGACACCCTGAGAACCCTATAAATAGCCCTGTAAAACGCATAAACCATATCTTTTGTTTTAGACGTGAAGTTACAAGCTTAGGAGAGGAATTGACGACTCGTCTCCCGAGTCTTCTTCGGGTTTTATTTTTCTGTTTTTCATTCATTATGGTTATTATGTTTAGTTTAACTAGCATGTGTAACTAAACTCTTATAGGACTCGATTGAAGCCCTAGTTATGCTTTTCCACATGTTCATTCAATGATTACCTTTGCTATAGCCTTATTAGAATGTTTAACTTGATTAATACATGTTTATATTTAAATTCCTCATATGTGTGTGCCTGATCAACGTATGCATGTGGTATGGATTAGTTAGTCGAATCAATTTGGATGACCGAGTCCTGGGTTCGACATTAGTAACAAGAGATATCCACACCAGATTCTTGGGTTAGTCAACATGGGAAATTGGGAGCGGACCAAGCACTAGGTCCCGTGTGGTTGCCGATCTCCACAGCCCTGATGCTATCTTTTTAAAGAACAACCTAGTGTACACCCATGTTGAATCCCTTAAGAAAGAAAAGAGTTAGAGTACACACCATGCCTAACTCGTTGCATAGGGAGATCAATAGCCTAAGGTGTGGACCAAGCCCTTAGGTTGGCAACCATTAAATATTCATGATAAGGCTAGAGCAGTGGCACCTTACTTAGTGGGAAAGTATAATTAGTGGTGGATATTGTAGTCCTATGTTCTCATTATTATTAACTCACTCTCAACAGTTATTTCTCTTTTTTACTTTGAAGAAACTAATTCTAAATCGAAATTGACTAATCTCTGTGGAAATGATCTCGCACTTGCACACTATGCTACCATTGACCTTGTGCACTTGCAAGTAAAACTAGTATGGTTATTTGCATATTTATTTAGGTAGATAATCGTCCAACAAGTTTTTGGCGCAGTTGTCGGGGATCGCGCTTAAATTTCTCTTTAGAATTATTTTCGTTTAGATTAATCATTGTTATTTCTTTTTCATTGTATTTTTATCAAAAATCTCAAAAATTTTGAGTTTCTGTTTTTGTCTTATTTCATTAAGAACCCTAATCAAATTCTTTCTGTTTTCTGTTTCAGGCACTCCAGGAGAGTTTTCTATGCCACTTGCGATCGAGCGCACCCTCCTGTGCGATTGAGCGCAATTGAGGCAGAGAGTTACCCGAGCAGTAGTGTTTTTACTGCTGCACTTAAGTGACTGCCACCGATTCATGCATGGGCGTCGATCCAAGCATCCGTCATTCTTTCCCCTTGATACCGAGCTTGAGAGGACTATTCGACAAAGGCTTAGAGACAACTCGGAAGAGGTAGAAGAAGGAATTGAGGAAGAAGTACCCATGATGGAACAGATCGATAATCAGCAACCACATGAGCGAAGGCCGATGAAGCAATCCTTCATCCCATAGAACTTGGACCAACCATTGTGCATTGCATATCAACTTGAGGCGGAAGGGAACTACTATATATTTTCGCAGATACTCAGTGCACTGACTCACTTTAGGGGTACACCTAATGAGGATCCACACCTGCACCTTTAAGAGTTCTTCGATCTTTGCAAATTCCAGCACATCCGAGGCTTAGACCAAGAAGGAATAAGGTTAATTCTTTTCACTTTTTCCTTAAAAGATAATGCTAAACTGTGGTATAATTCTTTGCTTGCAGTTTCTATCCACACTTGGGAGGAGTTGGCTAGCAAATTCCTGAGGAAGTTTTTCCCAGCCCAAAAGATGAGGCAAATGAGGAAGGAAATTCAATCCTTCCAACAAAAGGATAGAGATCTGTTCTTCGAGGCCTGGGGACACTTCAACGAGCTATTACTCAAGTGCCCACACCACAACTTACCCCAAGATGAACTGGTACAAGCTTTCTATGAAGGTTTGAGTGATACTAACAAAAATATTGTGGATTCAGGTTGTGGAGGAGTGTTGATGGAGAAAAACAGCGAAGAAGCTATGGAGCTCTTCGAAAATCTAAGTGAACACACTCAGCAGTTCTGCTCTCGAGGTAGACATATAACCAAGAGTAAGGGTATGCATGAGGTAAACTTGAATGAAGGATCATCTCCTCAAATAGCTGCTGTGGAGAGGAAATTAGACCTATTGGTTAAAGCTATGGCTGCTCAGAACACCTCATTTAACCCACCAGCTACACCACTCCAGGTATGTGCTATTTGCTCTCAATTTGATCATAATACTGATATATATCCCTTGTATTCATCTGCAGATCATGAGCAAGCAAACTTTGTGGGACCAAACAGTTATCCGCTGAAGAACAACCCTTATGCAAACACATACAACCCTGGATGGCGAAATCACCCGAATTTCTCATGGAGCAACAATCAGAACGGTCAAAGGCAGTAAAAAAACTTCCAACCAGTAGCCCAATCTGTTCCTGAACTAAAGAAGAACGACCTTGAAAGTCTTATGAGGCAATTGGTGTCTCAGAAGCAACAACTCATGACTACACATGAACAATTCATGGAAGAAACGAGACAATTTCGGACTGAGATGAAACAAATCACTGCAAAGCATGATCAAGCCATCCAAGGACTAGAGGTACAAATGGGACAACTGGCCAAGAAACTGAGTACCAAAAAACAAGGGGAGCTTCCAACCCAACCACTACCTAATCCAAGAGGACATCAACAACTGAATGTTGTAACAACTTTAAGAAGTAGTAAGATCATCGGCACCAATGAGCCTACACGAGCATCTCTAGACCAAGCATCCACATCTAAGGTAAGTGAGATGGAAAAGGTAATTACACCTCCACCTTTCCCCCAAAGGTTAGTGAAGTCTAAAAAGGAAACTAAACTGAGTGACATTTTCGAAACCTTGAAAAAGGTGCAAATAAACATTCCTTTATTAGATGCAATAAAACAACTTCCTGCTTATGCTAAGTTTTTAAAAGATTGTTGCACTAACAAAATGAAGTTTCAGGAGCATGAGACGGTAGCCTTGACCGAAGAGGTGAGTGCTATATTATTAAGGAAATTACCACCAAAACTAAAGATCCGGGTAGTTTTACTATTCCTTGCAGGCTAGATGACCGGCTTTTCGAGCATGCATTATTGGATCTAGGAGCGAGTGTCAACTTGTTACCATACAGTGTATTCGAGACACTAGGTTTGGGGGAACTCCAACCAACCTGATGATGAGTGTTATAATGTGAGCTTAATGCAAGATATTGTTGAGAAAGTTTCTAAGGCCCATCACACTGCTCCATTGGAGACCATCCCTAACCATGATAACACAAGATTGGATATTGGACCAGAGGATGACGATGTGATTAAAGATGTCAATGGAGCTATGCATACTAGCATGAACACACCAACGCCTCCAAGTAAGTATATTCTCCCAATTGAACCTCCTGAACTTACTAATACTACTTTCCCCTCTTCTACTGTCCAGGTACCAAGATTGAAGATGCAGCAGTTTTCAAAGGCACTGGAACCATTTAATGTGGGCTCTAAGTGCCTTATTCAAATAAAGTAGCACCAAAGCTACTATAGAGAGCGCTTGAGCAATTCCCACTTGCATGACGTATAGCTCAAGTTGGGGCAGAGAAGGCACGTGATATTTTTATTCACACTTCACTCACAACCCCACTTTTCTCACATTACACTCCAGCGCACTTCTTCCTCTAGTCTATCGCACTTACTATCACATTTGCACGAAATCTGTTGAAAACCACCTACTCACCTCCGACATTCCACACCACCACCACCTCGCCACATAATTAAGCTCATCACCAGGCCAACATGTTTTCTTTCTCTTTTGCACACCCACTATCATACTAAGCACACAAGGTACACACAATTTGGTTCTTAGATACTTACACACACACACAGTTCTTGATCTTTAAATTTACATATTCATTATCTATATATGTTTATCTTGTGGGTTGATTAGGTATTCTTGTATTTGCAGGAGGTTTGGATCAACTGTGTGTAAATTCTACAGCTTCTGGTTTTTGTTACATATAAAGTATTCGACCTATTGCTTGACCGAATGCGATCGAGCGCTGGTACTTTGTGATCGAGTGCACCTCAATTTGTGCGATTGAGCGCACCATCAACTGTGCACGAGCGCAATCACACCAGAGGCAACACTGTTTTTCCACAACATATGGCTCCCACATCCTGAGCTTCTAGCAGCTGCCACTAGACATCCTGGCCCAGTTTCGAGCAGCGTGAAATATCGTTCGAGAGCATATTCAATGTAGATGAGGACTTCAAGAATCTGGATGCCACAAGATGGGCGGTCCAAGAGTTCAAGAGCCGGGGTCTCAAGTGGTTATTCAAGCTGGTCTGTTCGACTGTATACACTGGATTCGTGGTCAACTTCTACGAGAACCTAACCTACGACTGCACCAGACTAGAGATCTTATCTTCTTCAGTCCAGGGTAAATTCATAGAGTTGACCACCACCGACATAGTCGGTTCTTTACACTGCTGTGATGAATCTCTGCCGGAGGACAGCCACATGGAGGAACAGCCTGACCCGTTTCCTTTACCACATATCATAGAGGACATATGTGCCGGCCAGTATGCAGACCGCCATAACAATGTGGGGAGTCGGTCGAGGTTGCCTCCCCGCTTATGGTTCGTTGACTCCGTTCTCCAGCGTAATGTGTGTCCTTTGGGGCACAAGACACAGAGGCAGGATCAGTTTCTACAAGCTCTCTACGCCTTTCACCAGGGTCACTGGTACTCCATCTAAGCGGTCATATGGAGTCAGATACACAAATTCTGGGACAGTGTGCATAAACGACAGACCACCACAGCTAACACTTGGGGGCTCCCTTTCCCCTTTTTGCTAAGTCGTATCTTCAAGAAGAAGGGGATCAGAGGCTCCTCCATCGACTGCCCGGTTAGTAATCATCCTTTCTTTGGGAGGGCCCAGTGGAGCCTCAGTGTGTCCCACATGCCATGAGGACCTCGGGTACAGATTCTAGTTGCAAAGCCTATGGTAGATGATCCGATGGAGACCGAGCAGCCACCAGTGAGCCCTACATGGGAGGAAGACCAGCCAGACATAGGATCCATAGAGTATCAGCACCTTTTAGATGAGTTGTCTTCCTTCCACTGTGAGCTATCCAATATCCACCGGGAGGATCATGAGGCAGCCTTTCTGATCCATCAGCGAATAGATGGGTTAGAGACATAGTTTGCACGGCAGGAGGCGATGTTGCAGGCTATCCTTTATTACCTATCTCCTGCATCCGGTACCTCTTTGATTACACCCACCGATGATCAGTAGTGAGAGGATACCCCATCTGGCTGAAGACATAAAACTTAGCACTCATGGGAGGCACCCCAAAGCATATCCTTTTTATTTTAGTATTTTTCTTTTGTTTATGTTTATATTTATATGTTTAGTATACATATTTCTTGTTTTTCGGCAAAATATCTCTTTTTCTTTGTCAGGTACTTAGTGCGTGCATCCAGTTCAAGTTTGGGGGCGTGTTACGAGCAAATCAAGCAACCTAGTTCTCTATCTCCCAGGTTAGATCTTTCCATGTAACACACACATTGGGGACAATGTGTATATTAAGTTTGGGGGTAGTGGGAGACACTATTACACACACTTGAAACACATGCACACACTAGGTCCCAGTTTTTTATTTATTTTTTATTTTTTAGAAAATATAAATGCATGTTCATTTGGTGATAAAAATTTTAGTTGATTTAAAATATGATAACACTTCATTAGCAAGCTTAAAAGCTAGAACATATAGTCTTGTAATAGGAATTTTACAAAGTTTAGTTACCTACCTCAAGGTCCAAATTTGCATGAGCACATTAGCACGCATTTGTGTAGGGTATGACATATAATTCTTTTATATATGTTTCCACGACCTAACTATAATCGGATAACTTGTTAAAAGAACACTTTGGCATAAGAAAAATAAAGAAAAATGTCCATCATGCAAAAAGAAAATAAAAAGCTTCTAATGATTATTAAAAACTTTCCACTGAGTAACTAGACCTCTTGCCTCAGTAAGCAGTGAGTGTTCACGTCAAAATGTGGGAAGTAAGCCTTTAATGATCATAATAAAAATTTCCACTAAGTAACTGGGCCTCTTGCCTCAGTAAGCATTGAGTGTTCACGTCAAAAGGTGGGAATTTCACTTAGAAGCATTAAAACCTGTTAGTTCCGTAGCCTTTTTGACTCGAGTTAGTAAGTCCTTAGGGGTGTCTTTACACCTAATGCCCTAAAACCATCTGGTTTGGGAGTCATTGGCTAAACACTCGTTACAATGGTCAATTAGAAAGCTTAATGGAATTCAACATGGCAAAGATTGCATGATAAAATGAAAAGAAAAGAAGCAAGCATTATGCCACTTTTGTTCTCTTTGATAAGGAATTCGATCACGGTTTAGGCACCGAAACACTATACACTAATATTATGTGGAAACTGCATCTTATATGTGCTAACTCATCACACACAAATCAAACTTACGATACCTTAAGCCAACCTTAGGTAAGTAACATGAGCTTTTAAAAACTCTTTTTCAATACAAAAATGTGTTTTTATTCTAAGCTCACTCATGAACGGTTATCATAGCTTTATGCTCAACTCAAATTTTTAAATATCATGAAAACGACTTTATCTTTAATTTCGTTTTAACATAGTCTTTTTTTTTGTATTGCTAAGGGACTAGTAATATGTAAGTTTGACGGTGTGATAAAGGATTAAATAGTCATATTTAAGCCCTTTAATTTATGCTTGTTAGGCTCTTTATTTATCTATTTCAGTAGATTCTACTTCATTTGCGTGTTTTATGTGTTTTTCACAGGACTTGGACAAAAAGATGATATTTTGGAGCTTTTAGGAGTAAAAGTCAAGTTCTGCCATCTAGCAAGGTGCGCTCGAGCACACCTCCCTTGTGATCGAGCGCACAAGCATACGAGCGCACTTTCTCCAGAGGCGGCAGAGCTATATATGAAAAGAAGTCTCCAGACCTCAAATAGGAAATTAGGGTTTCGGGACACCCTGAGAACCCTATAAATAGCCTTGTAAAACACATAAACAATATCTTTTGTTTTAGACTTGAAGTTAAAAGCTTAGGAAAGGAATTGATAACTCGTCTCCCGAGTTTTCTTCGGGTTTTATTTTTCTGTTTTTCATTCATTATGGTTATTATGTTTAGTTTAACTAGCATGTGTAACTAAACGCTTATAGGGCTTGATTGAAGCCTTAGTTATGCTTTTCCACATGTTCATTCAATTATTACCTTTGCTATAGCCTTATTAGAATGTTTAACTTGATTAATACCTGTTTATATTTAAATTCCTCATATGTGTGTGCCTTATCAACGTATGCATGTGGTATGGATTAGTTAGTCGAATCAATTTGGATGACCGAGTCTTGGGTTCGACATTAGTAACAAGAGATATCCACACCTGATTCTTGGGTTAGTCAACATGGGAAATCGGGAGCGGACCAAGCCCTAAGTCTCGTGTGGTTACCGATCTCCACAGCCCTGATGCTATCTTAAGGAACAACTCAGTATACACCCATGCTGAATCCCTTAAGAGAGAAAAGAGTTAGAGTATACACCATGCCTAACTCGTTGCATAGGGAGATCAATAGTCTAAGGTGTGGAACAAGCCCTTAGGTTGGCAACCATTAAATATTCATGATAAGACTAAGACAGTGGCACTTTACTTAGTGGGAAAGTATAATTAGAGGTGGATATCGTAGTCCTATGTTCTCATTATTATTAACTCACTCTCAATAGTTATTTTTTTTTTCTACTTTGAAGAAACTAATTCTAAATCGAAATTGACCAATCCCTGTGGAAATGATCTCGCACTTGCACATAATGCTACCATTGACCTTGTGCACTTGCAAGTAAAACTAGTACGGTTATTTGCATATTTATTTAGGTAGATAATCGTCCAACAATCCTCCCTAGGTTCATTTCCTTATTCCAATATTGATTCAATTGTTTTTATCTCGATTACTTGTTTCACATCCCAAACAAGCAATCGGCAAATATTCAATCAAAGCACATGTAAACCTTAATGTAATTGATATGAATTACTCTTTACTTTCGGTTAAAGCTTACATGACCTATCCTATAGATTTATCAAGAAACGACAATATATCTTAATGACAATATCGTAGTAATGGACAAACCTAAAAGATAAATCTACCGGACTCAATCATACCCAAACAACATCACATAAGAAGAGTATGACTAGACTTATATGAAGGAGAAAAATACAATCACTGGATTAAGAGAAAATCTTCTAATTAAATCAAAGAGTAAATCATAACAATTTTTTGACAATAAATCCAAACTACAACTGAATCAATAATAGAAAATAAGAACAACTACACCTAGGGATTCATCCTTTTGCCTTGTTTGGAGATTAGTTGTCCATGGGGCTCATGCTTGAACACTGTAATGGAGAAAAATGTCGAGCTCTCTCCTTTGTTTCTAGCCTCCCAAAAAAACTCTCCTTTTATAAAACCCTAAGTGATCTATTTATAATACAAAATTTCAAGGGTATTTTCGGTTCAAAAATATCATTAAAAACCCTAATTATGTCTGGTACGAAAACAAGGTTTCGTGTGTGCGCCGCAGCTCACACTTATCCAGGCCACGGCTTGGCTTTTGGCTAGCTTTGTGGTGTTGCTGGAGGCCATGGCCCAGCTGGTCCAGGCCGCAGCTCAGCCTGACGGTCTTCTTGGCTCTTTTAGATAGGGTTCTGGAGGCCGCGGCGCACAGCCTTAGATCTCTTCGTTTTGTCCTTCCGCGACCATGCCTCTACTCTGATATGCATTGAAGCATCGTGCTTCAAGATAAGATATTTTTCTATCTCTTTTGAGCTTAAAGTACCTGAAAATACACCGAAATAAGTCAATGATCCAAGAATGATACTTTAGAATTGTTAAGGTATAAATGTGTAATTCAACCCTAGATCAACCCTAAAATGCTAACAAATAGTACTTATTAAGATGCACTTTACGACTCTCATCATAACCCCCAACTAGCTTATTGCTAGTCCCTAGCAATGAAAGCGAAAACAAGACAATATGAACTGAATCCTTTAGTGGAAATCAAAACAAAGTGAGGCAATGTTAGCATTAAACCAAGAGTAATTCAACTTTTTGTCTCAAAAAATCATATATAACACACAGCACATAGAATCGTTAAATATCACTCAAATCCAAAAATAAACCAAACATCAATCTTAAAATCGATATCGACTCTTAACATCTATCTTACTACAACCCATTAATCCAAACACCCGGATGATTTTATGCACAACATTCATGAATACAAGTCTTGGCCTCTAAAAACATATTAAATTGCGTGTCATCAATCACAAATCAAACTCCATAGATGCATTTTTCAAATCACTCTCCGCTAATGTAGAAAAATCACACTACATCGGATCAATAGGTCTTTAATAAGCTTGTAACGTTAGGCTAAGGTAAAGGTTAAGAAAGAGCGGGAAGGATTCAACAAGTAAAAGAACTCAATCTCTTAGTTTTAAACACAACTACTTTAAGCACTAGATAACTTTACTTCAACACCTAACTCTTTTAACCATTTTTCAAGCATTTCTCTCAATAAATCACCACTTTTTTCTTTGCCATAATTCACTTTTTTTTTTTTTGGCCTAAGACCATTCACCTTCTTTTTCATTTTTTTCTTTTCTTTTCCACAACCCCCAACTTATCTCTTTTAATGTACTTGGGTTACGGTAATAGTGTTTTTTCATATTTCCATCATTATTTCTCTTAAGTGCTTTTCAACAAATGTGTATAACTAAGTTCTTTTAAAAGAAAGGTAAGGATAAAATATTTTTAAGCTCATAAAGGTAAGTAAATGGGTTATTGAAAGAAACAAGGCTCAATTTTTTTGTCAAGAAAAAGGCTCAAACAGGTGACTAGCGATAAATATAGCAAGGGTAAGTTTGAAAGGCTCAAACGGTCCAAAAATGGCCTACATCATATCCTAAGTAGTGTGCATTCTAGGATTTCGCCTCAAGCAATTATCAAATAAGTTCTAGAGCTTGTTGAGACCACAAAAGTATTCACAAAACAATCGCACATAAAACTTCTCTAAATGTTTTAGACTAATCATGCAATCTTAACGCAATCCAAAGTCACAAACTAAATGAAGATTGACACTTAGATTATTCTCAAACTGAAGTAAGATTTAACTTCTTCTAAATGCTATATGTTATCTCAATTAGGCCTATATCATTGACATGTGAATTAACTCCAAGACTAACACAAAGCATGCTAAAAACAAACAAAAAAGGGAAAGTGACACCAAGCAGTTCAATGGAAAGAAGAAATGCGTTTCCTCCACCCCTAACTTAAAAATTGCATTGTCCTCAATGTGAAAGCAAAAGTTAAGGAAACTCTCTTTTTAACCAAAGGTACAAGGAGCCGAAAATTGTGCACGATCATTTAAACTGATGCGCATATTTGTCCCTAAAAAAGAAATACGAAGGTAAAACTGGAAAACAACAAAATATTAATAATAAACAAGATAAAGAAATATAGAAAAAAAAATAATAAATTAAAGGATATACTGTGGGGTGCCTTCCATGAGTGCTAAGTTTTACGTCTTCAGCCCGACGCTGCACCACTCTCACTGCTGGCCTCATTGTGGTGCTGAAGATGAGGCTCCAAACTCAATGGCCTCAATACTAATCTTTGGACAAGGAATACTTAAAGTCCACCATATGTGGCTCAAGTGTTCTTGGTATTGCCCATTTACTATCAGCAGTAGGGTATTTGATTCCTGCATCCATGTGACTTCTCTCAAGCAACTCCTCAAAGTATGGCTGCCATTATTTCTTAATAACTCCCTGTGACTTATCAAAAATATCAACAACATTAACGGCATATGGATAGATTGAAGAATTATTGAACTCAAAATTATTAGGAATGAATTTTGAAGAGTTAGAATTATCTTTAATGTACTCATCCTCTTCATGTGTTTGCCTTGAGACTCGAAAAACATTTACCTCTAGAGTCATATTTTCAAATGATAATGTCATTAGGCCATTCCTACAATTAATAAGGGCATTGGCGGTGGCAAGGAATGGTCTTCCAAGTATCAACAAAATTTTTGACTCCGTGTTTGCAGTAGAAACGGTATCTAAAACCAAAAGGTCAACAGGATAATAGAAATTATCAATTTGCAACAAAACATCTTCCACAATACCTCTTGGTTTTCTTATCGATCTATCCGCTAATTGAAGTACCACGAAGGTTGGTTTGATCTCACTTAGACCGAGCTACAAGTACATGGAGTATGGCATGAGGTTTACACTAGCACCCAAATCTAGCAATGCTTGACCACAAGATTTTTTTTCAATTTGGCAAGCCACCGTTGGACAACCCGAATCTTTATATTTGAGCAGTGTCTTACTGTCAATTACTACACTTGCTTACTCCGTTAAGAATGTCATCTTCTTCACATTGTGCCTCCTCTTGAGTGTGCATAGATCCTTGATTACTTTAGCATAGTTAGGAACCTGTTTTATGACATGAAGAAGAAGGAGATTAATTTTAACATGTTGAAGTTCAAGAATCTCACATTTTAATGCTGAATTTCTCTCCTTAGGTTTAATGAGTGCTTGAGGGAAAGGCACCGGTGGAGAATAATAATTATGGGCCTCTTGTTCCTTGGGGGCTTCATCCTTGTTGCTCACAGTATTAGGAATCAAGTGTGATGGTGGAGTGGGGCCATCAATTTTCTTACTACTGCGGGTGATTATGGCATTAACCTCTCTAACATTTTGATTTTCAGGATCAGAGGTTTGTGCTATATGTTGTCCCCTTGGAATAGGTTGTGGCTGTGAAGAAAAACAACCTTGTTCTTGAACCGTCAAGAAACTAGTCAACTTGGTGAGTTAGCTCTTTATCACCTTTTGTTCCTCTTTGATCGCTTGTTGCTCCTCTAGCAACCATTGATTTATCTTGCCTTGCTCTTCCACACTCTTGGCATGTACCTGCATAAATGATTTAAACATATCTTTCAAAAGTAAAGATTGTTAAGGTGCATTAAATGAGGTTGTTTTCGGTTGTCATTGGGTACTAGATTGGGCAGAAGGTTACCTCTCGGATCTCCAACTAAAATTAGGGTGATTCTTCCAACCGGGATTGTAGATGTTAGAGTAAGGTGAGTCTGGTTTCCTAAAAAGTATACCTAAAGCATTACACTTTCCCTTCATCTCAAAATAAGTTGGACGATCCCTAGGCACATTATCTACCCCGTTACACATAAAACAAGGTTCATGGGGCTCTACCCTAGTAACTGGTTCAGGGGCTCTAGCATCCTTGGTTTTTAAGGCTTCAATTTCCTTAGTTAGGGCCTCTAAACGGGCTTTAAGGCTATCCTCTTCCTTAAGATGATAAATTCCAGCAGGTTGATTTCTCCTAGTACTTTCCATGGCATTCAGTCCTATCCAAGTGTGGACTTTTTCTGATAGGTCATCTAGGAAATCTATGGCTTGGTCGGGATCTTTTTGAAGAAAATTCCCATTACACATCATTTCTATGAACTGCCTCTCCCTACTTAGAAATCCATCATAGAAGTAGCTAACTACCCGCCAACTCTCATACCCATGGTGTGGACAAAAATTTAAAAGATCTTTGAAACATTCCCAAACTTGATATAAGGTTTCGCTCTCCTTTTGTGCAAAGTTTGAGATTTATCTCTTGAGGTTGTTGGTCTTATGGGTTAGAAAATGCCTTTAGAAGAAAACTTGGGTCATCTCATCCCAACTACCTATAGACCTAGGCCTTAACGAGTACAGCCAAACCTTAACTTTTTCCTTAAGTGAAAAAGGGAAAAACCTAAGTTTGACGATGTCTACCATATTAGTCCTTCCTTGAAAGGTTGCTACTACTTCCTCAAATTCCCTAATATGGATATAGAGGTTTTCATTCTCAAACCCATGGAAGGTTGGTAGCAATTGGATCATGCCCACCTTAAACTCATGTTGTTGAACATTAGGGAGGAATATGATACAAGATGGTGTGGTCGTTTTGCTAGGGTGCAAGTAGTCTTTAAGTGTCCTAGAAACATTTTCATTGATATTTTCGGCCATGTTAACAAAATCTTCTAAATTCTCACTTAGGTGTGCACTATAGTTTGATATAGGCGAGGTTTCACTAACGGACGTGGAAAGAGAGGGTAACTCTATTTCAGGTCTTTTAATGAATCTACCTTACGAATCTCTAGATCTATGCATAAACCAAAGGGATTAGAGGGAAACAAATAAAACAGAAAGAAAAAAAAAATTAGAAAATCAAAACAAAGAGCAAAGAACGATATTACTGTCTTGTCTCTACATTGACAATCTTCCTTGTACTTTAAGTGCGTTTCCCCGGCAACGGCACCAAAATTTGATTACGCTCAAACTAATACACGGTTATTGTGTATAGTTGAGGTGTCGATCCCACGAGGAAAAGCGAACTACAAAGGAAAAGTGTAAACCTTAACACGAACGATAAAGATCAAGTGAGAGAATCTGAGTTTTGATAATAAAGTATTGTGAGAAAATTGTGTAAATAGATTAAAGAATATAGTAGAGAAACAACAAGGGTTCGGGAATCATCCCTAGGTTTGTTGCCTTATTCCAATCTTGATTCAATTGTTTTTATCTCGATTACTAGTTTCACATCCCAAACAAGCAATCGACAAATATTCAATCAAAGCACATGTAAACCCTAATGTAATTGATATGAATTACTCTTTACTTTCGATTTAAGATTACATGACCTTTCCTATAGATTTATCAAGAAACGACAATATATCTTAATGACAATATCGCAGTAATGGACAAACCTAAAAGATAAATCTACCGGACTCAATCATACCCAAACAATGTCACATAAGAAGAGCATGACTAAACTTATATAGAGGAGAAAGATACAATCACCGAATTAAGAGAAAATCTTCTAATTAAATCATAACAATGTTTTGCAATAAATCCAAACTACAACTGAATCAATAATAGAAAATAAGAACAACTACACCTAGGGATTCATCCCTTTGCCTTGCTTGGAGATTAGTTGGCCATGGGGCTCATGCTTGAACACCGTAATGGAGAAGAATGTCGAGCTCTCTCCTCTGTTTCCAGCCTCCTAAAAAAACTCTCATTTTTATCAAACCCTAAGTGATCTATTTATAATACAAAAGTTCAAGGGTATTTTCGGTTCAAAAATATCATTAAAAACCCTAATTAGGTCTGGTGCGAAAACAGAAGTTCGTGCGCGCGCCGTGGCTCACACTTTTCTAGGCCACAGCTTGGCTTTTGGCTGGCTTTGTGGTGTTGTTGGAGGCCGCGACCCAGCTAGTCCAGGCCACGGCTCAGCCTGATGGTCTTCTTGGCTCTTTTAGATAGGGTTCTGGAGGCCGCGGCGCACAACCTTGGATATCTTCGTTTTGTCCTTCCGCGACCATGCCTTCACTCTGATATGAATCGAAGCATCGTGCTTCAAGCTATGATAGTTTTCCATCTCTTTTGAACTCAAAGTACCTGAAAATACACCAAAATAAGTCAATGATCCAAGAATGATACTTTAGAATTGTTAAGGTATAAATGTGTAATTCAACCCTAAAATGCTAACAAATAGTACTTATTAAGATGCACTTTACGACTCTTATTAGATATCAACATTGTAACTTCTTTCAGTTCGATTGGAAGATGTTGAAAACATTTTTATGTTATTTGCTAACAGGAATTAAAGCATTGGATACGCAACCATATCTCATGCGCTTGAAGTGGTAATTCAGTGTAAGAGTATGCTTAAAGCTAATTGTTTACTAACTTGTAAAGACTATTGATGAAAAGAGAAGTCCTATTGCCTAAGCTAAAAAATGCTTAATAAACAACAGCTAACAAAAGCTCTTTTTGTTCCAATACCTAAAATTAATTAGAACAATAAGTTAACGAAAAAGGTGTTGGAACCTCGTAGTAGTTAAGTATTCAAGATATATGTTGGGATTTTACCTTAAAAATCTATCAACTTAAATTTTAGGTAAAAAACACAACAACAGCAATTAAATAAGCAAAACAAACAAATATCAAGAACACAACAATTTAATGTGGTTCGACAACCTCTTTGCTTACGTCCATCAACAAACCAATTACTTTATTGATTTTCAATTACAATTTTAGGAAGAGCAAAGTTGTGAAACTCTTACTACCTCACAACACAAAAGTTCTAATACAATCAAAGCTCTCAAAGTAACTCTAATTGTAAGTGCTCTCTCTACTTGATAACCCAAAACCCTGTTAGAAATGAGAATTGAAAAGAAACTCTCCATATTATTGATTGAATAAAAAGAATACAATTAACTCAACATATAGATTTATGAATACTAAGTCTAATAGGATTAGGACACAACGATAAGACAAGATAAATATGATGATAAATATGATCTAAGCCTACTATAACACACATTTGGAATCTTATTAGGATTCTCAACACTCCTCCTTAAGTTGGAGCATAGATATTGTTGACCCTCACCTATATTTTAATGATGACAAAACACAACTCTTATTATACTAACAATGCTATCTAAGTGTATTAAACAATAAGAGTATTCAACCAAGGATCAAGGTGCAAGAACTCAACTCGAATCAAACACCAAGTCAAGACAGAAGATCTAGTATAGGTTAAGGTATTTAAACAAGTTGTAAATATCACTTGTTCAGGTAAAAAGCTTATCTTATGGCTCCTTTTGAAAAAAGCTTTTTAAACAAAACTTTTCAAACAAACGTTTTAAGTTAAAAACATTTCAAAACATGAAAACTGGGTTGTTAAACAACCCAGTCGACTGGGTACTTATACCAGAAGACTGGTATAAGGGACAATAGGTCCCTAATCGATTGGTACTTTGGGTAGAAGTTTTCCAATCGATTGGTAAGTCATACCCAGTCGACTGGTACCTTCAAAGCCTTAAAAATGAGATTTTTAAACTTAACCCAGTCGACTGGTACTAAGGCCCAGTTGGCTGGTAGTTCAAAAAATATGATCGTTGAGACACAAAATTTCAACACAAATTGTACCAAAACGTACCAAATCAGTTGAGAATGAGCATATTACATTAAGGCTATATAAACCCACTCTATTGAGCATTTAACGATAAGGTAGATCACACATTCAATCAAGTTTTTACTCTTTGATACACAAAAAGATTTGAAATATTTGTGCTGAGCCATTCTTCAAGCTTGACCTTAAAAGAGAGATATTATTCAGTTGTATAAGCCTTCATTGTTGTCTCTCTACCATTTACTTTACAGCTTTTATTGTAAAGGGATTAGCTTCCGAAACGAAGAGATTAGCTTCCGAGAGGAAGGGGTTTGCTTCCGAGAGGAAGGAATTGATTGTAAGGTTTGTGCAACACCCGTGAAGTTGCACGACTAAGTTTCTTAGTGGATTACTTCAAAGAGGTTCCTTGAAGAGAGTGGACATAGGGTCGGAGCATGTATTCGTACACCAACATCTTTTCTTCTCCTTCAACACAACAGCCGCAAATTCTAACAAGATTTCGATGTTGAAGTTTAGAAATGACTATCACTTCATTCATAAATTCTTTGAGTCCTTGTCAACTTTCCCTGGAAATAAATATCAAGTCAACGACCGTATTTGATTAGTAGACTATTAAACCCTTAGAGAGCAGAAGTTACCCTGTATACAGGACCAAAACCACCCTGCCCAAGCTTATTGGTTGGGTTAAAGTTGTTTGTGGCAGTTGCTAGTTTCTCAAACTTGAAAAGTGGTAGCTCCTGGAGTTTGACTTGATTCATATTATCTCCAAGCAGAATATCACTTGAAAACTTTGAATATGTTTCCCCTCTATTGAACAATAGGATTTCTGCTTATATAGAATCAAGTAACAATGAGCAATGTAACTTTGGCAACGACAAATACTTCAAACTAAACTGTTATAAATTGCTGTACATATTACCTCTACGTTTTGCTATCCATCTCCAAAAGAAAAATGTGCATACGGCAATGGTCACTATTCCTATAATCACTACTGGAATGATGACTGTTTTTAACTCTTTCTTTTTATCTGCAAATTAAATAAAAAATAATAAGATTTTCCAGTCAAAACAGACAGCATAAAAGATTTGAACTTAATTCTTTAGAAAGCAGGCAGCGACAGGAATGATAGTCAATAAGTGGAACTAAGCAGTGGTTTTTTCAGATCATTTTCTTACTCCAAGTACTTCTATACCTGTGAATTTCATGCATGATAAAGCTATTAGGACAAGATCATGGAATCTTAAGAAGTATCTCTGCAGATTGTGTCTGTTAAGTATCGAACCAGCTTTCTCTGGTTGTACTTACTCATAACAATTGGAAAAGGATTTTGCAGTGCAATGGACAGAGATATTACTTTTCAAGCTGCATTTTATCAGATTTGGCTTGATAGGATTTGAAGATCTTAGAGAAATCAGTCTATTGTTAGATTTTCTATATTTGAATCAATATCTATACATGGTAAGATGAAGTCTGTGAATTATATTATTGATGAGAATAAAGTTAGCCTCTGGGAAATGGTTACAAACTGGGGCATAAATTATGTAACCATGGCACATACAAGTCAACAACCATTGAGGCCCTATTTTTTTGGTAGTAATTAAATCTTGTAATTCACAGAATGGAAAGAAAAATGAAAGCAAAACAAAATGCATAGTAAACAAATTATAGGAGCAACAGCGGGATAATTTGAGACATAAGCTTGTAAAAGTTATAAACTAACCCAGTTCGGAATATGCCAAACGAATGTAAAGGTCTGCCCCCTTACTGGAAAACATCTGTATATCCAATAGATTTTTATTCCATACCATCCAACCAGTCCCCCAGTCCTCCATCCCATCCTTCCAAAATATCTCTTCTATTGATCCATCTGACTTCAACACAAAGTTTGACAACAAAGAATCATTTACATAAGCATAAGATAGGTAATATGTCCCTTCTTCGTTCTGTAAAAGATGGAACCCATCGAGGTAAACAGAATTCATATCGGATTAGCAAGATAAATTAATCAGTAAACGCGTCAAGTGTTCCTAATTCGTCTCTGTAGAAATGGGGCACCGGCCAAAAGCAACGATTAATTAAGTTCATCAACTCTGTTTTTGGTAGTATTACTGTTGAGAAAAGTCATAATTTCACACAGTTTCATTTTTAAGACTTCAATTTCATAATATCAAAAATACTTATTCAAATTATTTTTCAAATCATTAGATTTTATATACAGATTAAGATTTAACGATTATATTACTGATGTGAGATGTGTATCATCGTAGAAACAGATTAGGTGTGAAAAAAAAACTAATATAAGTTTCAAGCCAATTGCCACCTAAAGCATATGAATCATGTTTGAACACTCCAATCTTTATTTTAATCTTCACAATTGCTTCAAGTTTTTGGTTTGATGTCTCCTGATTTGCTTGTAATTCTATTTTCTTATTTAAATAAATATGGTAGGGGTCTTTGCTAAACCCTCTTCACCCGAAAGAAGATATATATATATATATATATATATAAAATTCAATTGAGTTTAATCATATTTAAAATGTTTAGAAAATGAAGAATGCAAAAAAAATTGAGAAAGAAAGTATGTTGGTCAACATAATTTTTTGTTTATCAATCTTTTAGAATTCATTTATAAATTTTATAAATTTTAATAAAATTTATAATAAATTAATTCAATTTCAAAGTAAAACAGCATTTGTGTGTGAACCTTATGCAGAAACGCTGTTATTGACTCAGCTTTTTTTTTATTTTCAGAAATTTGGCTTGGGCCATGGCCCAGATAAGCCCTTATAGAGGTACAAGGATAGACAACTTTAACTACCACTTACCTAATTGGTCACACTCGATTTTCATTATACAAGCATGGTTTCATATGCAGCATTTGTGTATAACTTTAACTACCACTTATCTCTAGCACTTGCTAGCTACCGGCCTTGAGCCATTGTAACAGTGACATCATTTACAGAACATCTATTTTGGATTGGTTGAGGAGACTCTGTATGTAAGACAATCCGCCTTTCGATGAAGGCAGGTTGTTTTGGAGTAGGAAGATCCACAATCTCACTATTTAGCATTGAAATCACAGTGGACACAGTTGGCCTATCTTTCGGGTAATGTTGTACACATAACAGTCCCACATGTATGTGACGTAAAACGCTAGCGGAAGAAAAAACTAGGAAGAAGAACTGTGTCTTCAACCCTCAATACGATAAACTCTCACGAAGAAAAATGAAACACCAATTTCATTCAATAATAATAATCTACATTTTCCGTACGTGGCCTCCTTATTTATAATGTCAAAGCTAAAAAAGATAAAAATCCCCGAAAACATAAAATTTGGGAAAACAATGGAAAATACTAAAATTAAGCGCTAGGATTAAGGCAGAATTAACGGTAGTCAATTCTAACTTGAATACAAAAGAAATTGCAAATGGAGAGTTTCCTAAAAACTGAAAACTGCAAAATTGAAGGCCTAAACGTCGTTTTTTAGCCAAAAAAACCCTATATCAGGACATAGTCCTGTGTTTTGATCGGGGACCCATTTCGGATCAGACTAGGGTCTCCGGGGCCCAATCCAAGCCCGTGGCACGCAAAACGATATAAACCGCACCCTTAAATTTGGAGCAATCCAACCGTTCTATGTAGTCCAGGGCCATATGTTCTGCCTCGTCCACTTGTCCTGCATCAGTATACTTCTTAAAATTTCTGTCTGAAAGCATGGATCAAAGATAGCTTGATCTGTTAGAGCCACAACATTGTCCTCGTTCCATAATTTCCATGCCTGAAAGTGAAAACAAAGTTTGAGTTGCTAGACATTCAAAGTTTTAATCTCACTGGTGATGAAATATGGAGCCTTATTTAGTTAAGGATATGAGTTAAGACAGACTTATATAACCTAAAAGGCTCAATGACTTCTCATCATTATAAAAGCTTGTGTTTCTCCTTCCACTTACAATCTCCAATAACAAAACTCCAAAGCTAAATACACCAGATTTCTCAGAGAATCTCCCTTCCATTGCATATTCAGGGGACATGTAGCCACTGCAGTTTACCATTAAAACAAAAACGATATCTTTTGAGCTCAAATGCAGTATACTATTATATGATAACTGTTGAATAATTGCCTTGAATTAGTAGTAGGCCAAATTGAGTCAAAAGTTGAGTCCACTTTGTTGCATTATTTGTGGCTTAATTTTTGGGTCAAAAGTAAAACTCACTTTAGGCTATAGTGGATGACAAAGTGGAAGACAAAGTTCACTTTGGTACAATTGGGGAACAAAATGATGAGCAACAAAATGATGAGTATTGATAAGTGCTTAAATATTCATATTTAAGCCCCTTAATTTACATGTGTTAAGCTCTTTGTCTATACATTTTAGTCTGTTTTACTTCATTTTGTGTGTTTCACATGTTTTTATAGGTCTTGGAGAAAAAGGAAGCAGTTTTGGAACTTAAGGGAAGAAGCCTGAAAATCCTGGAGCAGCTTCTGGTCAAAGTGCGATCGATCGCACTACTACATGCGATTGAGTGCACATGCGATCATTCGCACACATGAAGGATTGAGTGCAGTAATGCGATCGAGCGCACATGTACGAGCGTGAACAGTAAACTGCAGAACCCTATTTTGGAAATAACTCTATTTTGGAAATAAAGGAGTTTTGTGTTTTAGGAAAGTTTAAGAACTCATGAGCCTTCTAGGACTACTCAAGCCCTATAAATACACCTGTAAAGCACACACAAATAATCACTTCTTAGATCACACCTTAGATAGAAAACACTTCTCTCTTTTCTTTTACTTGGAGTTGAGAGCTTGGGAGAGAATTTACGCCTCTTCTCTCGGGTTTATTCTTCTCCTTTATGTTTAGTTTATTTATAATGTTTACTTCAGTTAGTATGTGTAACTAACTCTCTTATAGGGCTCTATTGAAGCCCTAGTTATGCATTCCCATATTTTTATTCATTGATAAAATCTTTGCCAATAGCTTATTATGTTACTTAACTAGATTAACACCTGTGCTTATTTAAATTCCTCATATGTATGTGTAAGGCCAACATATGCATGTGGTATGGATGGGTTAGTTAGATCAATTTGGATGACCGAGTCCTGGGTTTATCATTAGTAACAAGGGATATCTTATCCGGATACCTGGGTTAATCAACATGGGAAACCGGGAGTAGATACCATGCCCTAGGTCTCATGTGGTTGTCGATTTCCACAGTACTTAGGTTTTCTTAAGGAACAACTTGAGCAGATACCATGTTGAATCCCTTAAGGAAGAAAAGAGTTAGAGTAGATACCATGCCTAACTCGTTGCTTAGGGAAATCAATAGCTTAAGGAGTAGATACCATGCCCTTAGGTTGGCAACCAGTAGGTATACATAATAAAGCTAGTGCACTGATACCTTAAACACATTGGGAATGTATGACTAGTGGTGGATATCAAAGCCCTATGTCTTTATTATCATCAAATCACTTTTCAACAGTTATTTATCTCTTTTCACTTTAGAGAAACTAATTCTAAAAGTAACTTTACCAATCTCTGTGGAGATGATGACCTTGTGCACTTGCAAGTATAACTAGTACGATTATTCACCTATTTATTTAGGCATATACTCGCTCAACAAGTTTTTGGCGCCGTTACCAGGGATTGTGTTAAATTTCTGTTTAGAATTATTTCCCGTTTATTTTTCTTATTTTGTTCAATTTTATTTTATTATTTTTCATTAAATATTTTTCTTAATCTGTTTTGCTTTATTTTATTTTATTTTCATCAACTATCTAACTTAATTCTTCGTTTTTGTTATTTTCTTGCTTTCTGTTTCAGGTGTGCATCAGTGCTAATTCTGGCACTGCGATCGAGCGCAAACCTAAGTGCGATCGAGCGCAGTGCTGGAGCGCTCGAGAGCAAATAGTCCAGAGACTACCCGAGCAACAGTACTGAAGCTGCTGCACTAAGGTATTCCTGCTGATTCATGCAAGGGCTTCGAGTGAGGAACCCAACCATCCTTTCACTTGATATAGAAAGTGAGCAGATCATTCGAAAGAGGCCTAGAAACAACTTCGAGGAGAGAGAAGAAGAATTTGAAGGTGAAGCACCAATGGAACAGCTTTACAACCAATTGCCACCAGAACGGAGACCTATGAAGCAATCCTTCATTCCACAGAACCTCAACCATCCTTCATGCATTGCATATCAACCTAAGGTGGAAGAAAATTATTACATATCTCCGTAAATACTCAGTGCCTTGACTCATTTTAGGGGTACACCTGCTGAGGATCCACACTTGCACCTTCGAGAATTCTGTGATCTCTGCAAGTTCCAGCATATTCGGGGCCTAGATCAAGAGAGAATCAAGTTAATTCTTTTCTCTTTTTCATTAAAAGATAATGCTAAAATGTGGTATCATTCATTGCCTACAGATTCCATCCATACTTGGGAAGAGCTATCCAGTAGATTTCTAAGGAATTTTTTTCTAGCCCAAAAGACAAGGCAGATGAGGAAGGAGATTCAATCCTTCCAACAAAGGGTTGGAGACCTTTTCTTCGAGGCATGGCGACACTTTAATGAGCTGCTACTCAAATGTCCACATCACAACTTACCTCAAGATGAGCTGGTCCTAGCTTTCTATGAAGGTTTGACTGGCATAAATCAAGGTATAGTGGATTCCGGTTGTGGAGGTGTGCTGATGGAGAAGACTAGTGAAGAAGCCATAGAGCTGTTTGAGACATTAAGTGAGCACACCCAACAATTCTCCTCGAGAGGTAGACAAGGAATTAAAAGCAAGGGTATGTATGAGGTGAGCTTCAATGATGGATCTTCGAATCAGATGGCTGCTATGGAAAGAAAGCTAGACATGCTCATAAAAGCCATGGTTGATCAGAACAACTTACCTAGTCCACAGGCTACACAACGCCAGGTATGTGCTATATGCTCTCATTTTGATCATAATACTTATACTTGTCCTCTGTATTCAACTACAGATCAAGAACAAGAAAATTATAAGGGACTGGACAGTGCATATGCAAATACCTACAATCCTGGATGGCAGAACCACCCCAACCTCTCATGGAGCAACACTCAAAATGCTTTGAATCTTCAATGACAGCAACGACACTTCCAACCAGAAGCCCAACCAGTGCCGAAATCAAAAAATAGTGACCTAGAGAGTCTTATGAGGCAATTGATGACTTCACAAGAACAGTTCATGACTGAGCAAAGACAAACCACTACAAAACATGAGCAAGCCATTCAAAGACTCGAGGAACAAATGGGGAAATTGGCTAAGGAGCTAAGTGAAAGAAAGTTGGGTGAACTTCCAGTCCAACCACTACCTACTCCAAGAGGACATCAACAACTAAATGTCGTGACAACTCTAACAAATGGTAAGATCATCGGAGCTGATGAGCCTGCACAAGCATCCACATCCAAGGTAAATGAGATGAAGAAGGTAAATGGTGAGAAGGTTGAAATCAAAAGATATAATGCATTAAAATTACCCCCAGATAATATAAAATGTTTTAATGTATGCATGACACAGAGTGTTGTTGAGGAAGCTTTTCAGGTCCATCACATTGATCCAGTACAAATCGCTCTTACCTATAGTGTCCCAAGATCAGATATTGAGCCCAAATGCAAGGATGTTACTGATGACATCATTGACACTATGCACCTCCTTGAGGCCTTTCCAAAGCCTCCAAGTAAGTACACCGATCCATTTGAAATTCTTGGGCCTACTAATACTATTTTCATTTTTATTGTACAGGTACCTAACTTGGAATTCAAGCAGTTGCCAGAGCATTTGACTTATGCTTATATGGGAGAGAATAAGACACTACCTAAGCTAGTTGCTGCCAATCTTAGTTTTGGGGAAGAATAAGGCTAAACTTAGCGCTCATGGGAGGCACCCCAGACTTATTCTTTTCATTTTAGTGTTTTTCTATTGTTTATATTTATATTTACATATCTAGTTGATAGGAGCTTAAATATTCATATTTAAGCCCCTTAATTTACATTTGTTAAGTTCTTTATCTATATGTTTTAGTCTATTTTACTTCACTTTTGTGTTTTACACGTTTTTATAGGGTCTTGGAGAAAAAGAAGCATTTTTAGCACTTAAAGGAATAAATCTGGAAATCCTAGAGCAGCTGCTGGCTAAATTGCGATCGAGCGCACTCCTCTGTGCGATTGAGCGCAGAATTGCGATCGAGCGCACATGTACGGGCGTGAACAGTAAACTCCAGAACCCTGTTTTGGAAATAACCCTATTTTGGAAATAAAGGAGTTTTGCTTTTTAGGAAAGTTTAGGAACTCATGAGCCGATTAGGACTTCTCAAAGACCTATAAATACACTTGTAAATCACACACAAAAGGCATCACCTCTTGGGGGAATCACTTCTTAGATCCATTCTTTTATCTTTTGCTTTAGCTTGGAAAAGGAGACCGTGGAGCAGAATTGACGACTCTTCTCTCGGGTTTCTTCTTTCCTTTTTATTTTATTATGTGTAATTAAATTCTTAGTAGGGCTTGGTTGAAGCCCTAATTATGTTTACTCAATAAATTTAGTATTGGCGCCTTGCGATATTTATGTTGTGTCGCTTAAACTTGATTAATACCCGCTTTTATTTAAATTCCTCATATGTATATGTCTGATCAATATGTGCATGTGGTATGGACTTGTTAGTTAGATCAATTTGGATGACCGAGTCCTGGGTCTAACATTAGTAACAAGGGATATCTTATCCGGATACCCGGGTTAATCAACATGGGAAACCGGGAGTAGATACCATGCCCTAGGTCTCATGTGGTTGTCGATTTCCATAGTACTTATGTTTTCTTAAGGAACAACTCAAGCATATACCATGCTGAATCCCTTAAGGAAGAAAAGAGTTAGAGTAGATACCATGCCTAACTCGTTGCTTAGGGAAATCAATAGCTTAAGGAGTAGATACCATGCCCTTAGGTTGGCAACCAGTAGGTATACATGGCATGAATAAAGCATTGGCATACTGTTATATTGTGGTAGCATAATTAGTGGTGGATATCAAGTCCCTACGCCTTTATCCTTAGTATTTTATCTTTATTATTTCTCAATGCTTTTATTATTTCTATCATTTTATATTGCGAATATAATTCCAAATTGAACTTTACCAATCCCTGTGGAGATGATCTTGCATTCGCACACTATACTACACTGTTGACCTTGTGCACTTGCAAGTAAAACAAGTGCGATTATTTACCCATTTATTTAGGTATATAAACGCATAACAAGTTTTTGGCGCCGTTGCCGGGGATTGTGCTAAATTTCTGTTTAGAATTATTTCCCATTTATTTTTCTTATTTTGTTCAATTTTTTTTTCTTATTTTTCATTAAATATTTTTCTTAATCTGTTTTGTTTAATTTTATTTCATCAACTATCTAACTTAATTCTTCGTTTTTGTTATTTTCTTGCTTTCTGTTTCAGGTGTGCATCAGTGCTAATTCTGGCACTACGAGCGAGCGCAAACCTAAGTGTGATCGAGCGCACGGGTGCGATCGAGCGCAGTGCTTAGAGCGCTCGAGCGCAAATAGTCCAGAGACTACCCGAGCAGCAGTACTGAAGCTGCTGCACTAAGGTATTCCTGTTGATTCATGCAAGGGCTTTGAGTGATGAACCCAACCATCCTTTCACTTGATATAGAAAGTGAGCAGATCATTCAAAAGAGGCCTAGAAACAACTTCGAAGAGAGAGAAGAAGAATTTGAGGGTGAAGCACCAATGGAACAGCTTCACAACCAACTGCCACCAAAACAGAGACCTATGAAGCAATCCTTCATTCCACAGAACCTCAACCATCCTTCATGCATTGCATATCAACCTAAGGTGGAAGAAAATTATTACATATCTCCGGAGATACTTAGTGCCTTGACTCATTTTAGGGGTACACCTGCTGAGGATCCACACTTGCACCTTCGAGAAATCTGTGATCTCTGCAAGTTCCAGCATATTCGGGGCCTAGATCAAGAGGGAATCAGGTTAATTCTTTTCCCTTTTTCATTAAAAGATAATGCTAAAATGTGGTATCATTTATTGCCTACAGATTCCATCCATACTTGGGAAGAGCTATCCAATAGATTTCTAAGAAAATTTTTTCCAGCCCAAAAGACAAGGCAGATGAGGAAGGAGATTCAATCCTTCCAATAGAGGGATGAAGACCTTTTCTTCGAGGCATGGGGACACTTTAATGAGCTGCTACTCAAATGTCCATATCACAACTTACCTCAAGATGAGCTGGTACTAGCTTTCTATGAACGTTTGAGTGGTATAAATCAAGGTATAGTGGATTTCGGTTGTGGAGGTGTGCTGATGGAGAAGACTAGTGAAGAAGCCATGGAGCTGTTTGAGACATTAAATGAGCACACCCAACAATTCTCCTCGAAAAGTAGACAAGAAATTAAAAGCAAGAGTATGTATGAGGCGAGCTTCAATGATGGATCTTCGAATCAGATGGCTGCTATGGAAAGAAAGCTAGACATGCTCATAAAAGCCATGGCTGATCAGAACAACTTATGTAGTCCACAGGCTACACAACACCAGGTATGTGCTATATGCTCTCATTTTGATCATAATACTTATACTTGTCCTCTGTATTCAACTGCAGATCAAGAGCAAGCAAATTATGAGGGACCGAACAGCGCATATGCAAATACCTACAATCCTGGATAGCAGAACCACCCCAATCTCTCATGGAGCAATACTCAAAATGCTTTGAATCTTCAAGGACAGCAACGAAACTTCCAACCAGCAGCCCAACCAGTGCCGGAATCAAAAAATAGTGACCTAGAGAATCTTATGAGGCAACTGATGACTTCACAAGAACAGTTCATGATTGAACAACGACAAACCACTACAAAACATGAGCAAGCCATTCAAAGACTCGAGGAACAAATGGGGCAATTGGCTAAGGAGCTAAGTGAAAGAAAGTTGGGTGAACTTCCAGTCCAACCACTACCTACTCCAAGAGGACATCAACAACTAAATGTCATGACAACTCTAACAAATGGTAAGATCATCGGAGCTGATGAGCCTGCACAAGCATCCACATCCAAGGTCCATCACGTTGATCTAATAGAAACTGCTCTTATCTATAGTGTCCCAAGATCAGATATTGAGCCCAAATGCAAGGATGTTACTGATGACATCATTGATACTATTGACCTCCTTGAGGCCTTTCCAAAGCATCCAAGTAAGTACATCGATCCATTTGACCATCATGTGCCTACTAATATTATTTTCCCTTCTATTGTACAGGCACCTAACTTGGAATTCAAGCAGTTGTCAGAGCACTTACCGTATGCTTATATGGGAGAGAATAAGACATTTCCTATGCTAGCTGCTGCCACTCGTAGTTTTGGGGAAAAATAAGGCTTGGTCCGGTTGAAGACGTTAAACTTAGCGCTCATGGGAGGCACCCCACAGCTTATCCTTTTATTTTTATTATTTTACGTATTTATTGTTATTTATTTATTTTTATTACTTCTTGTTTTCCTGTATTACGTCAGTTTTTATTTTTTAGGGACAATGTGTGCATCCGTTCAAGTTTGGGGGTATGCTATGAGCCATGCCAACCTAGCTAGTTCTCTATCTCCCAGGTCAGCTCTTTCCTTGTTATTCACACATTGGAGACAATGTATAATTTAAGTTTGGGGGTATGGGAGACACATTCACACACACTTTGTCCCAGTTTTTTTTGTTTTGTTGTTTTTCATAGATAAATACATGTTCATTCCGTTCCAAAATTTTTGGGTGTTCTAAACAAACAATATGATTTGACTTCATAAGTGAGCTTAACACCTTGAACATATGGGCCAATAATTAAGTTTTGAACCATAATCACTTTCTTTTAGGCATTTAAGGATTCACAAGTTCGATTTAAACTAAACATGAGCACATTAGCATATAGTTGTGTGGGGTATGAGATGTAATTTTGATTTGTATGTTTCTTTTGCTTGACTGTGAACCAGATGACCTATTAGATTAACGCGGTGGCATAAGAAAATAAAAAAAGTTCGTTATTGCTCAAAAAGAAAAGAAAAAAATGCTCCTAAAGATCATTAAAAAGAACTTTCCATTGAGTAACTGGCCCTCTTGCCTCAGTAAGCAGTGAGTGTCACGTCAAAAGGTGGAATATTCTGATCGGTAGCATTAAGATCAGTTAGTTTCGTAGCCTTTTTTACTCGAGTTAGTAAGCCCTTAGGGGTGTTTCTACACCTAATGCCCTAAAACCATCTGGTTTGGGAGTCATTGGCTAAATGCTCGTTACACGAGTCAAATAGAAAGCTTAAGGGAACTAACTTGGCAAAAATCTCACAAATAAAAGAAAAGAAGAAAATCTATGCCATCTTTGTTGATTCTAATAGAAAATTTGGTGAATCTTGAGTCATCGAAACACTACACATTAGAATTATTTGGAAACCCAATCTTTTATGTGCTAGTCCACCACGCACTCAGTTAAACTTGTGATGTCTTAACCTGCCTCATGAAAGTGATTTGCATTCAAAACTCGTATTCATTGCAAAGATGTGTTTATACTTGTTAAGCTTGCTCATGAATGCGCATCATAGTTTTGTGTGAAACCTAAACTTTTGTTGGACACCATTAACATTGGATTTATCTTTGCGTCTTTGTTTTTCATTTAGTTTTTGGTTTTGTATTGCTAAGGGACTAGCAATATGTAAGTTTGGGGGTGTGATAGGAGCTTAAATATTCATATTTAAGCCCCTTAATTTACATTTGTTAAGTTTTTTATCTATATGTTTTAGTCTATTTTACTTCACTTTTGTGTTTTACACGTTTTTATAGGGTCTTGGAGAAAAAGAAGCATTTTTAGCACTTAAAGGAATAAATCTAGAAATCCTATAGCAGCTGCTGGCTAAATTGCGATCGAACGCACTCCTCTGTGCGATTGAACGCAGAATTGCGATCGAGCGCACCACATATGCGATCGAGCGCACATGTACGGGCGTGAACAGTAAACTGCAGAACCCTGTTTTGGAAATAACCCTGTTTTGGAAATAACCCCTGTTTTGGAAATAAAGGAGTTTTGCGTTTTAGGAAAGTTTAGGAACTCATGAGCCGATTAGGACTTCTCAAAGACCTATAAATACACTTGTAAATCACACACAAAAGGGATCACCTCTTGGGGGAATCACTTCTTAGATCCATTCTTTTATCTTTTGCTTTAGCTTGGAAAAGGAAACCGTGGAGCAGAATTGACGACTCTTCTCTCGGGTTTCTTCTTTCCTTTTTATTTTATTATGTGTAATTAAATTCTTAGTAGGGCTTGGTTGAAGCCCTAATTATGTTTACTCAATAAATTTAGTATTGGTGCCTTGTGATATTTATGTTGTGTTGTTTAAACTTGATTAATACCCGCTTTTATTTAAATTCCTCATATGTATATGTCTGATCAATATGTGCATGTGGTATGGACTTGTTAGTTAGATCAATTTGGATGACCGAGTCCTGGGTCTAACATTAGTAACAAGGGATATCTTATCCGGATACCCGGGTTAATCAACATGAGAAACCGGGAGTAGATACCATGCCCTAGGTCTCATGTGGTTGTCGATTTCTATAGTACTTATGTTTTCTTAAGGAACAACTCAAGCAGATACCATGCTGAATCCCTTAAGGAAGAAAAGAGTTAAAGTAGATACCATGCCTAACTCGTTGCTTAGGGAAATCAATAGCTTAAGGAGTAGATACCATGCCCTTAGGTTGGCAACCAGTAGGTATACATAGCATGAATAAAGCATTGCCATACTGTTATATTGTGGTAGCATAATTAGTGGTGGATATCAAGTCCCTACGCCTTTATCCTTAGTATTTTATCTTTATTATTTCTCAACGCTTTTATTATTTCTATCATTTTATATTGCGAATATAATTCTAAATTGAACTTTACCAATCCCTGTGGAGATGATCTTGCATTCGTACACTATACTACACTGTTGACCTTGTGCACTTGCAAGTAGAACAAGTGCGATTATTTACCCATTTATTTAGGTATATAAATGCACAACACTAGTATTTATATTTCTTGTTTTCCACAACAACGTTTATTTTTCTTTGTGAGGTACTTAGTGCATGCATCCAGTTCAAGTTTGAGGGCGTGTTACAAGCAAAGCAAGCAACCTAGTTCTTCATCTCCCAAGTTAGATCTTTCCATGCCACACACATTGGGGACAATGTGAATTTTAAGTTTGGGGGTAGTGGGAGATACTACATACTATCCCACACGCACTTGAAACACATGCACACACTAAGTCCCAGTTTTTTAGGAAGATAAATGCATGTTCTTTTGGTAAACAAATTTTTTTATTGATTTAAAAATTTGCTAACACTTCATTAGTAAGCTTAAAAGCTAGAACATATAGTCTTGTAATGGGAATTTTACAAAGTTTAGTTACCTACCTCAAGGCACCTAAGAATTCACTAGTTTAATCCAAATTTGCACGAGCACATTTAACACGCATTTGTGTGGGGTATAACATATAATTCTCTTGTATATGTTTCCATAATCTAACTATAATCGGATAACTTATTGAAAAGAACACTTTGGTATAAGAAAAATAAAGAAATATGTTCATCATGCAAAAAATGATCACAAAGCTTTCCACTGAGTAACTGGGCCTCTTGCCTCAGTAAGCATTGAGTGTTCACATCAAAAGGTGAGAAGTAAGCCTTTAATGATTATAATAACAAATTTCCACTGAGTAACTGGGCCTCTTACCTCAGTAAGCATTGAGTGTTCACTTCAAAAGGTGGGAATTTCATTTAGAAGCATTAAAACCTGTTAGTTCCGTAGCCTTTTTTATTCGAGTTAGTAAGTCTTTAGGGGTGTCTTTACACCTAATGCCCTAAAACCATTTGGTTTGGTGGCTAAAACACTCGTTACAAGGGTCAAATAAAAAGCTCGATGGAACTCAACATGGCAAAGATCGCATAATGAAAGAAAAAAGAAAGAAGAAGCAAGTATTATGCCATTTTTGTTCTCTTTGATAAAGAATTCGATAAAGGTTTGGGCATCGAAACCCTATACACTAAAATTATATGGAAGTCCCATCTTATATGTGCTAATTCATCACACACAAATCAAACTTGCGATGCCTTAAGCCAACCTTAGGTAAGTAACATGAACTTTTGAAAATCATTTTTCAATACAAAAATGTGTTTTTATTATAAGCTTACTCATGAACGGTTACCATAGTTTTATGCACAACCCAAATCTTTGAGTATCATGGAAATGAATTTATCTTTAATTTTGTTCTTCATTTAGTTTTTAGTTTTGTATTGCTAAGGGACTAGCAATATATAAGTTTAGGGGTGTGATAAGTGCTTAAATATTCATATTTAAGCCCCTTAATTTACATGTGTTAAGCTCTTTGTCTATATGTTTTAGTCTGTTTTACTTCATTTTGTGTGTTTCACATGTTTTTATAGGTCTTGGAGAAAAAGGAAGCAGTTTTGGCACTTAAGGGAAGAATCCTGGAAATCCTGGAGCAGCTTCTGGTCAAAGTGAAATCAATCGCACTACTGCATGCGATCGAGCGCACATGCGATCATTTGCACACATGAAGGATCGAGCGCAGTAATTCGATCG
The DNA here is from genome assembly GCA_023935145.1 of Bretschneidera sinensis. Taxonomy (NCBI): domain Eukaryota; kingdom Viridiplantae; phylum Streptophyta; class Magnoliopsida; order Brassicales; family Akaniaceae; genus Bretschneidera; species Bretschneidera sinensis. The sequence goes on along the minus strand of CM043700.1, from coordinate 12,023,135 downwards.
AGCGCACATGTATGGGTGTGAACAGTAAACTGCAGAACCCTATATTGGAAATAACCCTATTTTGGAAATAACTCTATTTTGGAAATAAAGGAGTTTTGTGTTTTAGGAAAGTTTAGGAACTCATGAGCCTTCTAGGACTACTCAAGCCCTATAAATACACCTGTAAAGCACACACAAATAATAACTTCTTAGATCATATCTTAGATAGAAAACACTTCTCTCTTTTCTTTTACTTGGAGTTGAAGGCTTAGGAGAGAATTGATGCCTCTTCTCTCGGGTTTATTCTTCTCCTTTATGTTTAGTTTATTTATAATGTTTACTTCAGTTAGTATGTGTAACTAACTCTCTTATAGGGCTCGATTGAAGCCCTAGTTATGCATTCCCATATTTTTATTCATTGATAAAATCTTTGCCAATAGCTTATTATGTTACTTAACTTGATTAACACCTGTGCTTATTTAAATTCCTCATATGTATGTGTAAGGCCAACGTATGCATGTGGTATGGATGGGTTAGTTAGATCAATTTGGATGACCGAGTCTTGGGTCTATCATTAGTAACAAGGGATATTTTATCCGGATACCTGGGTTAATCAACATGGGAAACCGGGAGTAGATACCATGCCCTAGGTCTCATGTGGTTGTCGATTTCCACAGTACTTAGGTTTTCTTAAGGAACAACTCGAGCAGATACCATGCTGAATCCCTTAAGGAAGAAAAGAGTTAGAGTAGATACCATGCCTAACTCGTTGCTTAAGGAAATCAATAGCTTAAGGAGTAGATACCATGCCCTTAGGTTGGCAACCAGTAGGTATACATAATAAAGCTAGTGCACTGATACCTTATACACATTGAGAATGTATGACTAGTGGTGGATATCAAAGTCCTATGTCTTTATTATCATCAAATCACTTTCCAACAGTTATTTATCTCTTTTTACTTTAGAGAAACTAATTCTAAAAGTAACTTTACCAATCTCTGTGGAGATGACCTTGCTTTCCCACACTAGACTACACTGATGACCTTGTGCACTTGTAAGTATAACTAGTACGATTATTCACCTATTTATTTAGGCATATACTCGCTCAACAAGTATCCATTGATGTTTATCCTTTAGACTTTTTGTGAGCCTATAAAAGGCATTCCAATGTGAAGTATTCACATCAAGAAACATCAAGAAGAAAGTGAAGTTAAGAGAAAATTTGTGAGATTGTGTGTATTGGCTAAAGCCAATTTTGTAACACTCTTTGTATATTCTCTCACTATAGTGAAATTTGCCTGCTGGCCTCTGCCAGTGGATGTAGGCTTTAAGCCGAACCACGTAAATTTATTGTCTCCCTTTTTATCTTACTTTATTGTTTTGTGGTTATTACTCGATCAACGTACGATCCTGTCTCGATCCATTCTAACAAACTGGTATCAGAGCTTGTAGGTGATAAATTTCTATCTGTTTTTCTACGAGTTTACTGTTCACATGAATAGTAAATTTCATGAATAGTAAAATTTTGTTGAGGATCATTTTGTTCGATCGAGATGTCAACAATGAAGTTTGATATTGAGAAGTTTGATGGAAACAACGGTTTCAGTCTTTGGCAAGTTCGTATGTTAGCCATTCTAACCCAGAATGGCTTGAAGAAAGCACTACTAGAGAAAGCTAAGATGCCTACCGGCATGAGTGATGAAGATTGGGATGACTTGGATGACAAGGCTCTATCCGCAATCCAACTGAGTCTTTCAAATGATGTCTTACAACAAGTTCTGTCAGAAAAGACTTTTGTAAACTTATGGGCCAAGCTAGAGGAGTTGTACTTGACTAAATCCTTGGCCAACAGGTTGGTTATGAAGCAACGCCTTTATGGTCTCCACATGACAGAAGGTTCCTCTCTCAAGTCCCATATCAATGAGTTTATCTCAATTATTAATGATTTGAAAAATCTTGAAGTTATTATTGGGTCTGAAGATTAAGCTCTCTTATTATTATGTTCATTACCACTCTCATATAAAAATTTTAGAGACACTATAATTTATGGTAGGGAAGAATTAAATTTTGATGATGTGATATCTTCCCTTATGAGTGAGGAGAAATTTGATAATGAACTTTTGTCTAGTAAGTCTGATGATCAGGGCTCCAGTCATGTTGCAAGAGGCAAATCCAATGACAGAGGCTTTGATGGTGGCAAGAATAGAAGAAGATCAAAGTCAAGGGGAAAGCACAAAAATTTGACTTGCAATTATTGCAAGAAGAAGGGACACATCGTAGCGGAATGCTACAAGCTGCAGAACAAAAAGAAGAATGAATGGCAAAATGATAAGGGCAAGCAGAAGGAAGACACAACTGATGCTGATGTAGCAGAAGAAAAAGGTGTTGATGTTCTATTTGCAACCGACAAGTCTAGATCCAACGACGAGTGGATTCTTGATTCTGGATGTTCTTATCATATGTGCCCCAACAGAGATTGGTTCTCCACATATGATTCTGTTGAAGGTGGAGTTGTTCTAATGGGCAATAATACCACTTGCAAAACTATTATGGTAGGCACAGTAAAAATTAAGATGCATGATGGAGTTGTCAAGACATTGACTGATGTGAGACATGTACCTGATTTGAAGAAAAATCTTATTTCTTTGGGCATTCTTGATGCCAATGGCTGCAAATCTGTGATTGAGTCTGGGAGCATAAAGATTTCCTGTGATGCTCTTGTTCTCATGAAAGGAAAGAAGTCTAGCAGTCTATACACCTTATTGGGTTCAACAGTTACAGGCTCTGCAGCAGTTTCCTCATCCATGTCAGATTCAGACTCTACCAAGTTATGGCATATGCGTCTAGGGCATATGAGTGAGCAGGGATTAGTTGTACTCAGTAAAAGAGGTCTTCTGCATGAAAGAAAGATTGAGAAGCTGGATTTTTGTAAGCATTATGTCTTTGGAAAGCAGAAAAGAGTCAGCTTCAACACTGCAATTCACAGAACCAAAGGTACTCTTGATTACATTCATTCTGATCTATGGGGGCCTTCCCGTGAAATTTCCAAAGGATGAGCCAGATACTTGCTAAAAATTATTGATGATTTTTCTAGAAAGACTTGGGTCTATTTTCTTAGGCACAAGAATGAGGTATTTGGCATTTTCAAGCAATGGAAGACCTTATTGGAGAAGCAGACCGGGAAGCAAGTCAAGAGACTCATAACAGATAATGGTCTTAAGTTTTGTGATTCAGAGTTTAACCAATTCTTCAAAGATGAAGGCATTGTTAGACATTGGACGGTGAGAAAGACACCACAGCAGAATGGTGTCGCAGAGATGATGAATCGAACACTGTTAGAAAGAGCTCGATGTATGCTTTCTAACGCAGGTCTTGGCAAGGAATTTTGGGCAGAAGTAGTCAATTTGGCATGTCATTTGGTGAACCACTCTCCTCACAGATCACTTGAACTTAAGACACCTGAAGAGGTATGGTCAGGTTGCCCTTCTGATTACTCTAACTTAAGAATATTTGGCTGCTTTGCATATACTCATGTGAATGAAGGAAAATTGGAGCTTAAGGCGAAGAAATGCATTTTTCTTGGTTATGCTTCTGGTGTTAAGGGTTTTCGCTTATGGTGTCCTGATACTCATAAGTTTATGATTAGCAGAGATGTTGTTTTTGATGAATCTGCTATGCTTTACCCTAGAAAAGAATTACCTGTTCAGTGTGATACAGGAAAAGAGAATGCACAAGAGAAGGTGGAGCTTGAGGTTGGTACCTCATCATCTGCAAATCCTAATCCTATTCAGTCAGGAAGTTTATCTGTAGGTGGAGAGACACACCATGAAGCTGAGCATCACACTCTAGCTGGTGGAAGACAAAGAAGACAGATAAAGCCACCTTAACGGTATAGTTTTGAAGATATATTGGTTTATGCATTAAATGTTACAGAAACCATTGATGTCACTGATCGATCCTCATACTCTGAGGCCATCAGTTCATCTAATTCAGACAAATGGCTCATTGCGATGCATGAAGAGATGGAATCTCTAAAGAAAAATGACACCTGGAAATTGGTCGAACCACCTAATGGTAAGAAAATTATCGGGTGTAAATGGATATTTAAGAAGAAGGAATGAGTCATAGGTGTTGAAGATACCAAGTATAAGGCATGATTAGTAGTGAAAGGCTACAACCAGGTGGAGGGAGTTGATTTTAATGATGTTTTCTCTCCAGTTGTTAGACATACTTCTATTCGTGTCTTACTTGCTTTAGTTGCAATGCATAATTTAGAGTTGGAGCAACTTGGTATGAAAACAGCCTTTCTTCATGGTGATCTTGATGAACAAATCTATATACAGCAACCAAAAGGTTTTGAAGTTGAAGGCAAGGAAGATCATGTTTGTCTTCTAAAGAAATCCTTGTATGGACTCAAGTAGTCTCCACGCCTGTGGTATCAAAGCAAAGAAAATTTTGGGAATGGAGATCAACAGAGACATAGGTGCAGGTAGATTATTTCTGTCACAACAGAAATATATTGAGAAAGCCCTGAAACATTTTGGTATGCATGATGCTAAACCTGTGAGTACTCTTTTAGCTTCTCACTTTAGATTATCAGCATCCATGTCACCACAGTCAGAAGATGAGATAATGTATATGTCTAGAGTTCCTTACTCTAGTGCAGTGGGAAGTATTATGTTTGCAATGGTTTGCACTCGACTAGATATCTCACATGTTGTCAGTGTAGTTAGTGGATATTTGTCCTGTCCAGGAAAAACTCATTGGCAAGCTGTCAAGTGGATTTTGAGATATTTGAAGGGTACTTCTACTAGTTGTTTGGAATTCGGTAGAACTTCTGACAATCTAGTTGGATACGTTGATTCAGATTTTGCAGGTGATTTGGACAGGAGAATGTCAATTACAGGTTATGTATTTACTATTGGGACTTGTGCAGTCAGTTGGAAAGCTACCTTGCAGCCGATAGTTGCATTGTCTACTACAGAAGCAGAATTTATAGCTGTTACAGAAGCTACCAAAGAAGCCATTTAGTTAAGAGGTATACTTAATGAACTCAGTTTGGAAACCAATAAAACTATAGTTTATTGTGACAGTCATAGTGCTATACATTTGACGAAGGATCAGATGCATCATGTGAGAACTAAACACATTGATGTGAAGTATCACTTTATTCAGGATATTGTGGCTCAATGTGATGTTATTGTAAGAAAGATTGGCATTCTGAATAATCCTGCTGATATGTTGACAAAATCTCTTCCCATTGCCAAGTTCACTCACTGCATGGACTTGGTTGGTATTACACAGCATTTGCATTAGACCCTTCGGGGTTGTTTGGCAGAGGTTGAAGCTTTTATTTTCACTATTGTCAAATTCAATTCAAGGTGGAGATTTGTTGAATAATTTCCTTGAATTAGTGGTAGGCCAAATTGAGTCAAAAGTTGAGTCCACTTTGTTGCATTATTTGTGGCTCAATTTGTGGCTTAATTTTTGGGTCAAAAGTAAAACTCACTTTAAGCTATGGTGGATGACAAAGTCGAAGACAAAGTTCACTTTGGTACAATTGAGGAACAAAATGATGAGCAACAAAATGATGAGCATCCATTGATGTTTTTCCTTTGGACTTTTTGTGAGCCTATAAAAGGCATTCCAATGTGAAGTATTCACATCAATAAACATCAAGAAGAAAGTGAAGTTAAGAGAGAATTTGTGAGATTGTGTGTATTGGCTAAAGCCAATTTTGTAAACACTCTTTGTATATTCTCTCACTATAGTGAAATTTTCCTGTTGGCCTCTGCCCGTGGACGTAGGCTATAAGCTGAAACACGTAAATTTGTTGTCTCCCTTTTTATCTTACTTTATTGTTTTGTGGTTATTACTCGATCAACGTACGATCCTGTCTCGATCCATTCTAACAATAATAAAGAAATAGCTATTTACTATGTTCCAACAACTCTTATTGTATTGGCTTGATCTTCTTTGCCTCTGAAGATCCTTGCCATTCCAAAGTCTGAAATTTTCGGATTTAGTTCATCATCCAACAAGATGTTACTTGCCTTAAGATCTCTATGAATAATCCTTAATCTGGAATCCCTATGAACGTAAAGGAAACCCCAGCCAATTCCTTTTATAATGCTTAAGCGTTTCCTCCAATTTAGGCTTTCATGCTTGATTGGATCTAAATCAATTTTATCCAAAAGAGTTTACATAAAGTAAGTGTATTTTTATCAGAGTAAGGATATTAAACTGAAAACAATGAGATTCAGACAAGTAACAAAGAAATCTAACCAAAAAGAAAAGTGTCGAAGCTCTTGTTTGGCATGTATTCGTAGACCAGCATCTTTTCTTCTCCTTCAACACAGCAGCCGAAAAGTCTAACAAGATTTCGATGTTGAAGTCTAGAAATGACCATCACTTCATTCATAAATTCTTCGAGTCCTTGTCCAGAGGCTCTAGAGAGTCTTTTAACTGCTATTTCTCTCCAATCCTGCAACTTTCCCTAGAAATAAAGATCAAGTCAATGACTATGTATTTGATTAGTAGACTATTAAACCCTTAGACAGCAGAAGTTACCCCGTATGCTGGACCAAAACCACCCTGCCCAAGCTTATTGGTTGGGTTAAAGTTGTTTGTTGCAGTTGCTAGTTTCTTAAAATTGAAAAGGACAAGATCATGGAATCTTGAGAAGTATCTCTGCAGATTGTGTCTGTAAACTATTGAACCACCTTTCTCTAGTTGTGCTTACTCGTAAGAAATGGAAAAGGATTTTGTAGTGCAACGGACAGAGTTGTTACTTTTCAAGCTGCAGTTTATCAGATTTGGCATGAAAGAATTTGAAGATCTTAGAGAAATTAGTCTATTGTTAGATTTTCTATATTCTGACCAATATCTATACAAGTTAAGATGAAGTCTGTGAATTATAATCACGAACGCACAGCGATCTAGGTCGCGTGATCCGAATCATGGTTTGTAAGGATTTTATCATTTCCAGTAACATTGGTTAGTTGCCTAGGGAGCCGACTAGTCGCTAGGTAGTCTCACAATGAGCCGATTGGGGAAAGAGTCCAGTCTCATAAAGAGCCGACTGATCCCTAACCAGTAGCACCGGGAGCCAACTAGTCCATAATCAATTGCATAGGGAGCCGACTGGACTCTAGGTAGTTGCATGGGGAGCTGACTGATAGTGGTTTAAGTGTTTTTTAGTGGTTTAAGTGTTTTTTAAAGGACCAGTCAAAAGACCTGATCTAATGAGGAGAAGACCAGTCGACTCCCTAGGCGAATGGAAGTGTCCTTTGGAGATCAGAGGATCTACAATAAATGAGATATCAGTCTGAAAATGAAGTTTTCAGAGTTGTCATTAAGAGCTTGGCTAAAGCTATAAATCAATGGTTGCTGAAGGGAGTTCAGACAAGAGCAAGAAGAAAGAATTAAGTATCAGTTTTATTCAAAGTTTAAAGATTTAGTGCTTACTACTTTGGTAGTGTTTAAATATGTATAGTATAAAAGTGAGAATTTGAGAGAGATTTCTTTTGTAAGATTTTCTTGCTACTCGTAAAGCATGACAAGGAATAAAGGTTTGCTTGGTACCCGAAAATCCAAGTCAGGTGTAATTGTTCAGATTAGTGAAAATTAGTAGACTAGGAGGAGGTCTATTGAAGAAGTGGACGTAGGCTTATAGCTGAACTACTATAAATCATTGTGTCTCTCTTTCTATCTCTCTCTTAATTTTTAATTGCTTAATTTTTTTATGCTAATCAATTTTTTCAATCATCATATTTGCGTAATCAGATGAAGGATAGGACCATAGCATTGGCAACGACGTAGACGACGAGTTATGTAGTTGGATTTGAGGTACAACATCGGGGAGAAACAAGGTGGCTCTTGCTTGTCATTGGCAGAGGACGACAACACGGCGTGGTAATTGATGATGGTGAGATGGTGGCGATGGATTCGTGGGCTCTGAGCCAATCCCAAGCATCACATCTGACTGAGAATAACGGCACGAATGACGGTGTGGTGGTTTGGGAGTTTTCGCGGTTGAGAAAGAGGAGGGAGCTACTGTCTATGTGGAGGAGATGGTGTAGGAAAAACTGGTGGTGAAATTTTATATCTTTGGAGAGGTCGCCATTATCGCTGAAGAGTTGAGGAATTAGTTTAGGTTTAATTTCCTTTTGCTCTTTTTTATTTTCCCGAAATGTCTTTCCTCCCTTCTATTATGAAAATATATTCATGATAAAAAGGGTAAAAACATATTTAGGGGTACTTTTGGGTTTTAAAAAATTAATTGAAGAGTTGTCATACTTTTTTAATGAAAAGATAATGTTGATTGATTGAAAGATAACAGCAATGGTGTTTTTGTAATTAAAATTCAAACTATAAATAAGACAAATGGTGCATGTGTATGTTTTTAAAACACGACAATACGAGTGTAGAATATATTATACCCCAATAATACGAATGTAATTTTCTCAAACTAAAACTACCACATTTGAAATCATATGAACTCCGATTGAAAATCAATGGATGATTATTAGTACAAATTATTTTTCAATTGACAATTTTATATATTCGATTTCCTATAAGTTTCAAGTTGAGCGAGACATATTTTTCAATATGATTTCATGGATCCCACATTATTTATACAAATATTATCTTATCAAGAAAAAAGTTCAGAAAAATAAGTGCTCGAATTCAAAATTTTATATCATTAGCAGCCTGATGCTCAAATAATCTTTTCTACGCCACAAGAGCTAAGGGTTCTATAATAATTTGATGAAATTTAGATGAAGAACAACTACTTACTATATCTCTTAGTGTTCGCTTGTTTTCGAAGTGCGTTCAGTTTTGAAAAATATTTTTATTTTTCATTTATATTTTTTTATCTCAAAATTTTGTTTTTTTTTCATTCAATTATGTAAAAATCCATGTTTAATCATCGGAGTACAAAAACAATTTTCTGAAATTCATTGCAGAAAAAGATATCATAAGCAACCAAAACATTTTAAAAAATTAATCAAATCAAATCAAACAATAATTGTTTTGGTTGACTTTTTGTGACAAATTTTAAAAACATAAAGCAGCAAATAAGTTTATCTAAACAAAGCCTTAATTAAACCTAAAGCTTATAAGAACAAGATTTTTCATTTCTGAGCAGGCTTAGCCCGGTCCAGCTCATCCTATAGAAAAACATTGCTGGAAAGTTCCAACTTGTAGAATTTTTAGCATGATGCAATTTAAAACTGGACTGAACCAATCTTTAATCATGCTTATGTTTGGTCAAAGCTCGGTTTGTCAAGGTTCGAGCCAAACTCGAGCTTAGAAAATAGTTTCGAATGTTTTAGTGAGCCAAACTCGAATATTTTATTATTCGACTCGTGAAGCTTAAAAACAATTCGATAAAGTATTATTGAACTCGAGTCGAATCGAGCTCGAGTTAATATCTATAAATTAATATTAATACTAATATTTTATTTTATTTTTATTTATCAAAAAATAATACTTCAAAAATGATAGTCAAGATCAAACTTTATTACTCAATAAAACTCATGGTAGATCAATTATACAAAAATTTAACTAAAAATTATCACTTTAATTATTGTATGATTTAGTTTATCAGTAGATTCAAACTTAATAATTTTTGTACGGAAATTAAAGTTTAGATTGTAGGATAAAATTTATCAAAACACTAATCCACCTATCGGTTACTTACCATCAAAACTGCATATTGTGAGTAAAATCAACTTTCAATCACACAACGACACGTAGCACGACCAATGGCAAAATAGTCATTTCAACTGTATGGATAAACGGGTAAAAACTCGTCAAAGGACAAAAATGGTAATAACCATACTAATTCATAGAGCAGTCTCGAATCTCTTTAATTTGTAATTGATGATCCAAATCGATCGCCATTAATGACACTTACTGATGCAGGAGGATCCGAGTCAGATGATGTTGAGTTGTCAGATAGCACGTTGTTGACACTGAGGTACCTAGAGTTGGCAGATCAGCGCAAAACTGGCAGGTGGACTACCTAGGACGGGCCATGGGCTCAGATCGGGCCCCAGAAGACCCTAGTCTGATTGGAAACAGGCTTCCGAGCAAAACTCAGCCCTGAGTGTCGTCGTTTTTAAGTCAAAAAACGATGTTTAGGCCCTCAATTCGGCAGCTTTATGTTTTCAAGAAACTTTTTATTTTTATTTTCGACATTAATTTAATTTTCCTATTTTAGTTTGACCTTATAAATAAGGTTTTAGGGTTTAGTAAACATTATTATTGAGTTGCATAATTTTGAATAAAATTCAGAGTTCCTCTGTTTTTTAGGGTTTATTCTCTTGTGTTATTTTTTTCCCTGTGAATTATTTGTTGAAAACTAGCCTGCAGAATAATCGCTATTCTGCTCGGTGTCACTTGCTCTACTTTTTCGTGAACTGTATTATTTTTATCATATTTTGAAATCTCTTTCCTAAACTCTCTGATTACGGTTACATCCCTTAAACTGTATAACTGACTTGCAAGTCAAAGTGTCCGCCTAAAGACAATTTCAAATCCCTCACCCAAACGTTTAATTTTTCTTTGTAAGCACTTCGGTATTTAGCTTCTAGAGAGCAAAGTCAAAGTGCAATGAGTAAAGCCTTAGCCTCTGACTTTGTCCTCGCCATAACTCCACACAAGTCTGGGAAAGGGCAACCCTTCTTGGTGGTGCCCGCTGCATCTTGGATATCAACAATGCAACTTCTTTCGGTTCGATGGGAAGATGTTGAAAACATTTTTATGTTATTTGCCAACAGGATTAAAGAATTGGATACACGACCATATCTCACGCGCTTGAAGTGGTAGTATAAGAGTATGCTTAAAGTTAATTGTTTACTAACTTGCAAAGACTATTGATGAAAAGAGAAGTCTTATTGCCTAAGCTAAAAATGGCTTAATAAACAACAGCTAACAAAAGCTCTTTTTGTTCCAATACCTAAAATTAATTAGAACAATGAGTTAACGAAAAATGTGTTGGAACCTCATAGTAGTTAAGTACTCAAGATATCTGTTGGGATTTTATCTTTAAGAACAATGAGGACATGGTTTTAGTTATCGGAGTCGTTGTAATGGCAGGGGTGGTCGTGAAATTGGTGGTAGTGGTATATTTGTTGGTCGTGGAGGTGATGGTCGGGGTTTATTTCGTCAATGTACTCACTGTCACCGTTATGGGCATACTCGGGAGACATGTTGGCACTTGGTTGGTCGTCCCCTAGTTACTAATATTGTGACTTCTTATTCAGTTAAATGTAGTTTGATGAGTTCTTACAGTATAAGGAAACTAACCGGACATCTTTCTCGACTGCCTTTTCCGCTCTAAAAGGTACATCAAAAACTTGTCTATCATCTAGTAACTCTTCATTTAGACCTTGGGTCCTTGACTCTGCAGCTACAAATCATTTGTCATATACCACAGGTGTTTTCTCTAATTTTTATCACTCGTCTTTGCTTGATGTTACTCTTGCAGATAGATCTAAAACCACTGCTAGTGGCATTATCACTGTGTACCCTAGTTCTTTTATATTTTTATCATCTATCCTTTATGCAATGATACTATGTTGAAAATAAAAATTGAAAAGAAACTCTATGTCTTATTAATTGAATGAAAAGAATACAATTGACTCAATATATAGACTTATGAATACTAAATCTATTAAGACTAAGACACAACGATAAGATACGATAAATAAGATCTAATTAGGAATCCTAATAGGATTTTCAACAACTCCAATATATTCAAAGCTCTCATCATAACTTTAATAGTAAATCACTTTGATTTATAATATATACTGAAATTATAACTAAAGAATTCGATCGATGTACATAGATTTGTTTACCTTCAAAATACTTATATGATGCTATATAACTAAAGAATTCATTTTTTATATTTGGACTTGAGTAACAAATAAAGAAATTAATATCTCTAGCACTTGCTTGCTATCGACCTTGAACCATTGTAACAGTGACATCATTTATAGAGCATTTATTTTGGCTCAGTTGAGGATACTCTGTATCTAAGACAATCCGCTTTTCAGTGAATGCAGGTTGGTTTGGAGTAGGAAGATCCACAATCTCACTATTAAGCATTGAAATCACAGTGGACGCAGTTGGCCTATCTTCCGGGTAATGTTGTACACACAACAGTCCCACATGTATGCTTCTTAAAATTTCTGTCTGAAAGCATGGATCAAAGATGGCTTGATCTGTTATAGCCACAAGATTGTCCTCGTTCCATAATTTCCATGCCTGAAAAGTGAAAACAAAGTTTGAGCGGCTAGACATTCAAAGTTTTAATCTTACTGGTAATGAAATATGCAGTCTTATTTAGTTAAGGATATGAGTTAAGACAGACTTACATAACCTAAAAGGCTCAAAGACTTATCATTATAAAAGCTTGTGTTTCTCCTTCCACTTACAATCTCCAACAACAAAACTCCAAAGCTAAATACATCAGATTTCTCTGAGAATCGCCCTTCCATTGCATATTCAGGGGACATGTAGCCGCTGCAGTTCATCACTTCATCATTAGAACAAAAATGATATCTTTTGAGCTCAAATAAAAAAAAAATGAAATGGAGTCTTTTTGAAACATCGAAGAAAGTGATTTTTTTTGTCATTTATGCTAGCAAACTATTATAATTATGCAGTAAATTATAATTTGATAACAAAGAAATGGCTACTTACTATGTTCCAACAACTCTTAATGTATTGGCCTGATCTTCATTGCCTCCGAAAATCCTTGCCATTCCAAAGTCTGAAATTTTCGGATTTAGCTCTTCATCCAACAAGATATTACTTGCCTTAAGATCTCTATGAATAATCCTTAATCTGGAATCCCTATGAAGGTAAAGGAGACCCCGGCCAATTCCTTCTATAATGCTGACGCGTTTCCTCCAATTTAGGCTTTCATACTTGATTGGATCTAAATCAATTTTATCCGAAAGAGTTTACATAAAGTAAGTGTATTTTTATCAGAGTAAGGATATTAAACTGCAGACAATGAGATTCAGACAAGAAACAAAGAAATCTAACCAAAGAGAAAAGCATCCAAGCTCTTGTTTGGCATGTATTCGTAGACCAGCATCTTTTCTTCTCCTTCAACACAGCAGCCAAAAAGTCTAACAAGATTTCGATGTTGAAGTTTAGAAATGACCATCATTTCATTCATAAATTCTTCGAGTCCTTGTCCAGAGGCTCTAGAGAGTCTTTTAACTGCTATTTCTCGCCCATCCCGCAACTTTCCCTGGAAATAAATATCAAGTCAATGACTATGTATTTGATTAGTAGACTATTAAACCCTTAGACAGCAGAAGTTACCCTGTATACAGAACCAAAACCACCCTGCCCAAGCTTATTGGTTGGGTTAAAGTTGTTTGTTGCAGTTGCTAGTTTCTCAAAACTGAAAAGTGGTAGCTCCTGGAGTTTGACTTGATTCATATTATCTCCAAGCAGATTATCACTTGAAGATTTTGAATATGTTTCCCCTCTATTGAACAATAGGATTTCTGCTTATATAGAATCAAGTAACAATAAGCAATGTAACTTTGGCAACGACAAATACTTCAAACTAAATTGTTATAAATTGCTGTACATATTACCTCTGCGTTTTGCTATGCATCTCCAAAAGAAAAATGTGCATACGGCAATGGTCACTATTCCTATAATCACTGCTGGAATGATGACAGTTTTTAACTCTTTCTTTTTATCTGCAAATTAAACAAAAAATAATAAGATTTTCCGGTCAAAACAGACAGCATAAATGATTTGAACTTAATTCTTTAGAAAGCAGGCAGCGACAGGAATGATAGTCAATAAGTGGAACTGGGCAGTGGTTTTTTCAGATCATTTTCTTACTCCAAGTACTTCTATACCTGTAAATTTCATGCATAATAAAGCTATAAGGACAAGATCATGGAATCTTGAGAAGTCTCTCTGCAGATTGTGTCTGTAAACTATTGAACCACCTTTCTCTAGTTGTGCTTACTCGTAACAAATGGAAAAGGATTTTGCAGTGCAATGGACAGAGAAGTTACTTTTCAAGCTGCAGTTTATCAGATTTGGCATGAACGGAGTTGAAGATCTTAGAGAAATCAGTGTATTGTTAGATTTTCTATATTTGGATCAATATCTATACATGTTAAGATGAAGTCTGTGAATTATATTATTGATGAGAATAAAGTTAGTCTCTGGGAATGGTTACCAACTGGGGCATAAATTATGTAACCATGGTGCATACAAGTCAACTACCATTGAGGCCCTACTCTTTTGGTAGTAATTAAATCTTGTAATTCAAAGAATGGAAAGAAAAATGAAAGCAAAACAAAATGCATAGTAAACAAATTATAGGAGCAACAGCGGGATAATTTGAGGCATAAGCTTGTAAAAGTTAGAATCTAACCCAGTTCAGAATATGCCAAACGAATATAAAAGTCTGCCCCCTTACTGGAAAACTTCTGTATGTCCAATAGGTTTTTATTCCATAACATACAACCAATTCCATTATCATATGCATAAGCCATACAGGAACAATTATTCAAGCACTGGTCTTTGCATTTATCTTCAAAAGAAGATGACCACTCTGCAAAGTCTGGCACTTTCACCATCTCCAGCTTAAAAAACCCATCTTCTTTTCCCACGTCGCTGCCATTTCTTATCCTCTCACACTGCAGTGGTTTCCTCCTAATACATCCACTAGTCCAGTTTCCTCTACTCCATTCCTCTGTATTCTTTGGTTCAAACCCTTTCAAGCAGCTGCAAATTGGTGAATTTTGTGCATCACAGTTTCCAAATGTCCCACACGTCCCATAAACATCACACTTAGTTTGTGGAACCATCCAATCAGTCCCCCAGTCCTCCATCCCATCCTCCCAATATATCTGTTCTATTGTTCCATTTGACTTTATTACAAAGTTTGACAATGAAGTCTCATTTGCATAAGCATAAGATAGGTAATATGTCCCTTCTTCATTCGGTACAAGATGGAACCCATCGAGGTAAACAGAATTCATATCCGGTACCCCAATAAAGATCTGACCATTCCATGGACCACTCCGCCAATATGTCCTACTATCATTCCAAATGAAAAACTCCGGGATGTTGAGAGGACTGATGCCAGCAGAGAAGCTCCCGACAGATGGATCAGAAGGGCTTTTCCATGATGTGATCTGTAGTCTCTCGCCTGTTCTTGCATTAGCGCTAATCTTCATCTTTGATGAGAATGAATCGGAAAGATTTTGGAAGCTCTCCCATATGCCAATTCCATTTGTGCCATTTTTCAAGACAAGGTTTCCAGTATCTAAAAGCTGAGCACTTGAATTAGTCCTTGAATTTGTAATATTTGATGACCAAAGAATCTCTTTCTGCCCATTCAAAACAACAAGATTCCCATCCTCAGATATTGTCACAATCCCAGAGGAATCTTCTAGAGGTTTATTTCTGTTAGCTACCCATATGACATTCATTACTGGAATGTCATTATACCATATTCCTACATAGCGATAGCTTGAATTGCCCGGACTGAAGAATCCCAATTTAAAGATACCTCCACTGGAGATTATAGCTTCAGGGTCCTTGATGAATAGAGATGGTCTGATGGAGTCGACGGCAGTGCATAACTCTAAACAAAAACAATATAGTAAGAGAAGAAGAGCTAACAAAACCGTGCTGCTTCTTAGTCCCATGACTTGTTGATGGCTTGCTCTTGATGAGAATTAAGGGGATTGGATGATGATATTTTTTAGCATAAGATGAAGAATACGAATTTTATTCAACAGAAAATTTATGAAATGAGAAGTAGCTTGAATTTACATGAAAGATGGGTTTTCTAGGAAAGTAGGTATTCATATAATAGTCAAAGAAGGCTGCATGTATACCAGGAAAGTCTTTCAATCATGCTTGCATTATTTATTCAAACACTGCGACTTTTCATCGTTGGATCAACGCCGCAAAATTCAACAAATGTGACAGTGGCCCCTAAAGACTACCAGTGCCTTCTGAGCAAATTCTAGCAATCAAATTGTGGGCATAGTAAAAATAGAATGGATAACAATACTACAATTCCCTTGATTAAAAAATAATCTGTCTTTTAGAAACAGCAGGTTGCTTTGGTATAGGAAGATTTAAGCATCAAAATTACAGACTTACAGTTGGCCTATCTTCTACGAATTCTTGCTTCTCGAGATGTCCTTCCGAAAAGCTACAAAGTTGTCTTCGTTCCACAGTTTCCATACCTGGAAAGTGAAAACGTAGTTTTGTGGATTGCTTGACAGCCGACATTGAAAATTAAAGCTACAATAACTGTAACTAAGTAAACTAACGTGTTTCTCTTCCCACTATCGGATTTCTCTGAAAACTGCCTTCCCAATGCATGTTCAGAGGACAAGTAGCTACTGCATTTTATCGATCATTAAACACAGTCACATTATCTGAGTTCAAATAATCAAAGGGCCGCTCAAATAGTCAAATCTTAAGCCGAATTGAAGAAATTACCAATTGTGATTTTAAAAAACCAGCCGGGTCAGGAAATTTCAAGTGGGGCTTCAAAATCAGGGCCGACCCAAATAAAAGTTATCCAGCTCAAAACACTGTTTTGTTGGGCTCGATCGTAAGGAAAAATTTAAATGTTTCTTTTTTTTTTTTGTAAATTTGTCGTTGTATAACATATAGTAACTTACTTTATAATAGATTTTTTTTTTTTGATAATATATCTTAGTCTTCAACTTTTGCAATTAATATTATATTAACATCTTAACCCATGTTACACGTGCATAAACTTACTTTCTATCGAATTAAAAATTTAACACCTTACACACTACGTATATATTGATATGTTTTTAATTGAATTAATCAAAATAATGAGATTAATAAAATAAAAAGATCATAAATACTTCTAATATTATGATCATAAGTGTTCACTTGTCTTCATTTCTCCATAAATCTTTTACCTTTGATTGGATTGAGTCCAATGAATATAAATTAGAGAAAAGAAATAAAAAAAGGTATTTGTTTTTGTTATTTGCGAGTTTTTTTTTTAATAAAAACAATTTAAGGTAGAAAGTGCCTTGCTATTTATTATCGATTCATATGACGATTAAATTCTATTACAAGTATTTTCTAATCTAATTTCTATTCAAATTCATATTTTATCTTTCTATGAAATGTATAAAAAAAAAAATTAGAGCTAGTGCGTTTATTTTTAAAAATATATATATATTTTTCATTCTTGTTTTCTACCTCTAGTTTTTGTTTTTCATGCAAATATGTAAAAAAAATGTGTTTAACTACTGAAGTACGGAAAAAAAAATTGAAAGTCATGGCAAAATGAGTTATCATAAGTAATTAAAACATTTAAAAAATTTAATCAAATCAAATAATAATTAAAATATTAATTAATAAGTGATTTAATTTAATTTAATTTTTTTTGTAAACTTTAAAAACTAAATATCAACTTAAAACAGCAAAAAAACTTATCCAAACAAATCTTCCGATGAACAAAACTCTTGTCGCCGAAATGCTCATGTATAAGAATTTTACCTGCTGCATATGCTTTCCCAGAAGGTAAAATCTGGCAATAAATCTGCTACTCAGATCTAGAGCATAAACTCTTATGCAAATTTTCTTTAGAGTGACTAGAACTAGAGTCTCTAACAATATTGCCTTCTCTCGAAAAAAAATTCACAATCATTAATTTATATATTTTTTTTATTAAAGTGATGTTATATGCTAGTAGAGTAATGATTGATTTTATTATAATATAAATTCGTTCTATCTTATTATTCATATAGAAACTCACAATACTATCACAACCCACGTAAAGTGAGAAAAACAACCGATATATAAATCGGATAAATAATTTACATACCGAGAGAATCGAACGTGAAACTTAGTCTCAGGATCTCAATCTTGATTACTAAACCAATACCATATTGACATTAATTCATGTTTTCAAAACTTAAAACCTTTTTCTTTGATGAATTTAAGCAGTTTGAAGTTCTGAGTACCAGTATAATCCACATTCAAAAGAGAATTCATTGAAATGTAAAAGTTCATACGATTGATCATAACTAAATTGAGCAATTTAATCCAACTTTAATGGAAGATTATTTTTTAAGTAAAATTAAAGGTATAGAATATTTTGTTAGTGAGCTCAAGTTTTAATGAGCCTGAGCTCACAACTATTAGATCTAGGAATATTAGAATATTTCTTAAATCTAAATTAGCATAGAGAATATACTTACATCGATAACTATGAGCATGTCAATGTTACGATGAGGGCATGTAATTGCACTCCCTTAATTTTTTTAAAATATTTTTAAAGTAAACACTTTTTTTAGGGTTTTAAAACAAAATTATATTATAACTGTCACTTTAAAATAAAATATGAGATTCAAAGAGAAATCAACTTCACTTATTTTCTAAAACTCATTGTATTTATTAAGATTACTATTTATTACTATCAAGCCGCGGGAAAAAAAATAAACGAAATATATTTTTTCAATTGTACAAAAGTAACAAAAGGATAAATAAAAAAAATAGTAAAAGGATAAAATTAAACAGACTTGGTAGTTATTGAAATTCAATTTTATAATATCTTTTTTTTGCCCTTGAATACCATGGTTAAAAAAAACAAAGAGACAAAAAAGCACATTGACATACTCTCTCTCACACGCATAGGCTAAACATAATACAAAACTTTTTTACTCCTTTGTCACACTATACACCACTCACTCATATGCATGGGTGGATCTATAGTGTGTTGAGTGGCAGGCAATTACCTCCACTTAGTTTTTCAAAAAAAAAAAATTTAAACTCCTTATTCCATTTGTTCTGTTTACGTTTGATTTTCTTATACTTCGATATAAATAAAATGTTCAATATTCTATCCACATTGTTCATACCATGACTTCAAATATTTTGTTTCATCAAATTTAGTAGATCTTTGGAACCTTAAAAATAAAACAGCAGAAATCCAAAATAAAATAAAATAAAACTGTTGGAGTTTTTTTTTTGTAATAGAAAACTATTGGGCTTAAATAAAAAAAAATAATAGCTCAGTTGTAGATAGTCCAAGTTAAGTTGAAATAAGCCAATTTATTAGAGATTCAATAAACTTATGAAGAAACTTGAAATTCTTTCATTTCTATTAATTCATGTCCTTTACTTTCCCATAATATTCATATATAAACAGATTTGGAAGGATTCATTTATATTTTTTTTAGAATAATCTCTTCGTTTACATTATTTTTTTTAAATAAATAGATTTAAAATATGTTAGTCTCATTTACGAACATATCAATGCCAACATTTGTGCTTGATTGACGCTAATTTAGCAACAATTTGGCAAGTCTAAAGAGTTATATACTATGTTGTATATATAATTTCCTAAAGTATTGTAGAGTTCCCTATATCTTATGAAGTTCTTTTAAATCTTACATATGTCTTAGGAAGTGATGTTGGGTAATTTTTCTCAACCAATAGCATGACGACATGTGGCACCCCTAAAGGATGAAAAGGTAACTTCACAAGCAAAAAAAAAACAACCAATGAGATGGTTACATGTGATACAAGGTAATATGGTAATTTCACTCCTAAACCCTAAGTAAGTAGAAAACCCTAATTCTATGTAAGAACACTCATATTTGAGATGCCTTCCAAAACAAGACTCCTAATACTACATCAACACTCTCATTTGAGTTACTTTTCTAAGTGGACTTTACTACCAAAGCATTATATAAAAAAGGCTCTCTTACCACCTCACTGGAATCACACAATTCTCTTGCTTTTTTACTTTCTGATTCACTCCTTAGATTATTGACTTGGGCATCCAAGAGGCACACAGATTTTTTAGGAAATTACAAATTACAATAATGATGCTGGTACAAATTACAATAATTTTTAGAGATAGAAATTAAAAAAGGCTTAAGAAAATTTAATAGATTAAGTAGCAGTAGATTGAGGCGTGACACTCGCTCTTTTTAAGGTGATTCAAGTCATTGCGGGAGTCATTTCTCAACAAATGTAGTATGATCATTAACTTGTCACTCCCAAAATACAAGAACCCATCTTTACTACGTCGTATAGCTCTCTTAATTTTGCACTAAAAAGAGAGCTCAAAGCTCCACAAAATATACCTTTTTTATCCAAAAAATAAAATAAAGTCAACAAAATAAGAAAAATTAAGGAAGACAAAATAAGATAGAAGTGAGTCGTCTTGTGTTGAAGGGACTCTCATGCAAGCCTTACATAGGCTTAGAGTGTTACAGGGTTAGTGCAATAATAGAACTCTCTATATTAAATATATGTTTAATTATTTATTTATTTTATTAAAATATCTAACACAAATGAACTTCAATTCCTTTGTTTACAGATATTTTGATCCAGTCTTCCATGACTAGTTACACGGAATATCTGTTTGTGATCATTTTGGGTTTATCGACATGCAGTAGAGGATTGTTTATTTTATTTGAAGATAATGTACACTTTAATTTCTATTAAGCTTACTTTCTAGAAGATAGTATTGCAAACAGACCAACCTTATCTTTTCTTTTCTTTTCTTTTCTTTTTTCTCCTCTTGGCCATAGAAAACGATAGTTTTGACTAAATTATTACAAGGAGGAACGCTCATTGCCCTTAATCAGGAGCTTTAGAAGTTACATTTATTAGGTTTCTCTTCGTTTGAAAATTGAAATGGAGTTAAGTTTATGGTTAGATTGAATGTCACATTATCATAAAGAGAATATTCAAATTCAAATTTATCAATGTATCATTTAATCTCATCATGACATTCATTTCAATTCTTGAATGAAAAGGATTATCATCTTTTTTTATTGGGCTTTAAATATTTATTGAAATTTACTTTTACTTAATTAATCTAAGAGTGATAATTTTGCATGATAATTGAAGTTTTTGTCTAATTAGTTTTGTTAGCTATATTTTCTAATTGTTTCAAAACACCCTAACCTTTTATATAACCAGCTATTATAGTCTAATTAGATGTTGAAAATATTGAGGCCAAATTAGCCGTTAGGGTCTTAATATGGTCACTAACTCATGTTTAAGCCACTAACCATTTGACCATTAATCTACTAGCCATTAGGTTATTATTGGTCATTATCTCACCCTTAATTTCATCATTTAACGGGTTTGTAACTCTCAAGTCCAAGAGTCTATAAAAACACACGTTGAACAACACATCCCTACTCTTCTTCTCCAATAATTTATCAAATATTGTAAGTGTCAAATAGAAATGAATTTTCGACAGTAATCTTTGTAGTGGATGCACGTTCATACAAAAGATTATTATAGTTGAATTTTAGAGGGTAAACGTGTTGAGACCATACGCGAAATCTACCTTTAAAGACAACATTTCACGTGTCTCTATAGCTAAGTTTTCTTATCTTTATTTTTTCTAATTGTTAGTATAAATTATTATTAATAACCAAAATTAAAACTTTCATACATAAATAATTCAAACAAGTTTAACCCTTTTGCAAGTTACAATTGGCATGTCATATATAATAAAACAAATTAAGTACCTTTAAAGTTGGAAGTTTTTATATTTTCCAGCTTGTAGCCATTAGAAAAGACAGAAAGAAGACTTGTATGATCCAGTGTGCTGCTTTCATACAGAAAGTTCCATAGACAAACAAAACTTGTAAAAAAATTTCACAATGGAGAGCCAAAAAAGTCAATGGGGGCTAGCCGCGTCATTTTCTCTTAAACCAACTTTGTAAACGTAATTAGGAACCTTGTCACCCAATTAATAAAATGAATTAATAATACCCAAAATCTATATATACAATAAGTTGGAAGAATTCCATGTTGTATGGTTAAAATACAAATAAATAATTACTTATAAAAAATACAAATAAATATATATATATATATATATATACACATATATTTATACACAAAATCAAAGGGTGGCTGGTACATAAAAAAAAAAATAAGAAGTTGCTATCCTTTTTCAAGTTGCCCAGTATTCAAATATGATATATTTTTTTTTCTTTTATGGACTTTTTTTGGGTCATGTTTGATACCTTATTTAAAGTCACTTAAAGCAATCACTTTTGCTTAAAAATGATTACTTTAAGTGGCTTTAAGCAAGATACCAAACATAACCTTTAGCATGGAAATTAAAGAGAAGACTTCTTAGGAAAACAGTTGTAAGAAAATCTGTACTAGCTATGGATTTAATAAGAAGAGGAAAATTAGGAGGATTAAATCTGATTATGATCATTTATCATGTTCAAATCTCGGGTAAGTCTTAGGCAAAGTTTTTTATACGAAGTTGTGAAGTTTTAATTTAACTAATAATACTTTGAAAATGATGGTCAAGATCAGACTTTACTACTCAGTAAAACTCATAGTAGGTCAAATATACAAAAATTCAATAAAAATTATCACTTTAATTAGTATACTCAAGACATCTTTTGGAATTTTATCTTTAAAATCCACTCACTCAAATTTTAGGCAAAAAACGCAACCACAACAATTAAATAAGTAAAGCCTCTTTACCTACGTCCACAAAAAAAAAAAAAAAAAAACATTGCTTTATTAATCTTTAGTTACAACTTTAGGAAGTACACAGTTGTTAAACTTTTATTACCTCACAAAACAAAGCTCCAATACAACAAAAGCTCTCAAGCTAGCTCTAGTTATAAGTGCTCTTTCTACTTGACAACCCAATACACTCAAAGCTTTCATCATAGCTTTAGTAGTAAACTCATATGATTTACAATGTATATTGAAATTATGATTGTATCTCTAACCTTCTCTAAGACCCCTTTTATATGAAAGATATTTTCCTAATACTATTAGGAAAAAAACAACAACATCATAGTAAACTATTACTATTAATTGTATAAGCAAAAATCTAATAGGAAAGTCCTACTACTACTAGAACAAGCAATGTCAGGATCAGGTGACTTCCATTATACCAAAAGCTATAGTTGATAGCCAAAGTGTAACTCAAATTACTTAAACTGCACAGCATCATAAGTGCTATGTTTCAACTATGAATTGTCCACTTGGCCCCAACCTGGGCCTCCGCGACGGGACAATTGTTGCCAATACCTGGCCCAACAAACAACTATAAAATAAGAAACCCCTTTTCCTAAACCAATTAGAAGTCTTCCTTCTGGAATTTAAGCCAAAATCCTAAAAAATCTCCACCTTGGCTCAAATTCTCCACCTCATCATCATATTAGACTTTTTTCTTTGGTTGGAGTGATTCTTCCTTTTGGTCTTCCTATCTTATCCGCTTACCTCTGTAAGCAACCATCCTCTTATTTTACACGTACAAGTTTACTTCGTTCATGGTATCTCTCATCACCACATTTGAACCATCAAGAACTTGCATCTCATCATCCTCATTAGCCATTCCATTATCACTCTCCTTCATTCTTCTCAACTCCTCCAAGTCCTTCATCGTGGCCTTGCTTTACAATTTTGTGTGTTTCTCTTCTTCCATAGAGACTTTGATCTTAATCTTTCCCTTTCCATCCTTGAAGTGTTCCACTTCCTACCTTTATCTGGCCCATCTCTTGATATAATCATGAATAATTCTTTAACCTCGAACACACTTGACCTCTTCAACTTATCTCTCTAGAGATACCGCGAAAACCTCCCAATCCATACAAACTTTCTTACCCACCATTAACATCGTGACTATGTCATCTTCTTTCGGTGGCAAGTACTTCGTCTCTGTTAACATAGTACTCAACAAATTAATGATAATAGAAAAAACTAATATTCATCATACTTTCTTTCATCTTCAATTCATCAAATAGCTCAATATTAATTATGTCTATTTTTTTTTAATTTTACCATCGGAGCCATAGCTTTGATACCACTTGTTGAGATTTTACCTCTAAAATCTAACTACTAAAATTTTAAGCAAAAAGTACAACCACAACAATTAAATAGGCAAAACAAACAAATATCAAGAATACAACAATTTAATGTGGTTTGGCAACCACTTTGCCTACGTCCACCAACAAACCCAGTGCTTTATTAATCATCAATTACAACTTTAGAAATAGCAAGGTTGTTAAACTCTCACTACCTCACAACACAAAAGCTCCAATACAACCAAAGCTCTCAAACTACCTCTAGTTGTAAGTGTTCTCTCTACTTGACAATCCAAAACTCTAATACACTCAAAGCTCTCATCACAGCTTCAGTAGTAAACCCCTCTAATTTACAATGTATATTGAAATTATGAGTGTATCTCTAACTTTCTCTAGGACCCCCTTTAAATAGAGGATATTTTCATAATATTACTAGGAAAAGAACAACATCATAATAGACTACTATTAATTGTACATGCAACAATCAAATATGAAATTACTATTACACCTACTAGAACAAGCAATTACAAACTAGGAAACCACTTTTCCCAAGCCAATTACAAAATAAGAAACTACTTTTCTCAAACCAATTAGAAGTCTTCCTTATAAAATTTGAGCCAAAATCCTAACAGTATCAGATTCGATCAATGTACATGGTTTTCTTTACCTTCAAAATACTTACATGGTAATATATAACTAGAGAATTCAAATTTTGATATTTGAACTTGAGTAACAAATACAGAAATTAATATCTCTAGCACCTGCTTACTATCGGCCTTGAACCATTGTAACAGTGACATCATTTACAGAGCATTTATTTTGGCTCAGTTGAGACTCTGTATCTAAGACAACCCGCCTTTCAGTGAATGCAGGTTGGTTTGGTGTAGGAAGATCCACGATCTCATAACTAAGCATTGAAATCATAGTGGACACAGTTGGCCTATCTTCCGCATATTGTTGTACACACAACAGTCCCACATGTATGCTCCTTAAAATTTCTGTCTGAAAGCATGGATCAAAGATGGCTGGATTTGTTAGAGCTACAACATTGTCCTCGTTCCATAATTTCCATGCCTAAAAGATAAAAACAACCTGAGTTTGAATTCAAAGTATAATCTTACTGGTAACGAAAGAGTTAGACAGACTTACATAACCTAAAGGGCTCAAGGACTCAACATCATTATAAAAGCTTGTGTTTCTCCTTCCACTTACAATCTCCAATAACAAAACTCCAAAGCTAAATACATCAGACTTCTCTGAGAATCGGCCTTCCATTGCATATTCAGGGGACATGTAGCCGCTGCAGTTTATCATTAGAAAAAAAGGATATCTTTTGAGCTCAAATCAGAAAAAAAATGAAATGGAGTTCTTTTGAAACTCTGAAAATAGTGATTTCATTTTTATAATTTATACAAGCAAACTATTATGATTATGCAGTATACTATAATATGATAACAAAGAAATGGATACTCACTATGTTCCAACAACTCTTAATGTATTGGCCTGATCTTCGTTGCCTCTGAAAATCCTTGCCATTCCAAAGTCTGAAATTTTCGGATTTAGCTCTTCATCCAACAAGATGTTACTTGCCTTAAGATCTCTATGAATAATCCTTAATCTGGAATCCCTATGAAGGTAAAGAAGACCCCGCCCAATTCCTTCTATAATGCTGAAGCGTTTCCTCCAATTTAGGCTTTCATGCTTGATTGGATCTAAATCAATTTTATCCGAAAGAGTTTACATAAAGTAAGTGTATTTTTATCAGAGTAAGGATATTAAACTGCAGACTATGAGATTCAGACAAGAAACAAAGAAATCTAACCAAAGATAAAGCGTCCAAGCTCTTGTTTTGCATGTATTCGTAGACCAGCATCTTTTCTTCTCCTTCAACACAGCAGCCGAAAAGTCTAACAAGATTTCGATGTTGAAGTTTAGAAATCATCATCACTTCATTCATAAATTCTTCGAGTCCTTGTCCAGAGGCTCTAGAGAGTGTTTTTAACTGCTATTTCTCGCCCATCTTCCAACTTTCCCTGGAAAGAAAATCAAGTCAATGACTATGTATTTGATTAGTAGACTATGAAACCCTTAGACAGCAGAGGCTACCCTGTATACTGGACCAAAACCACCCTGCCCAAGCTTATTGGTTGGGCTAAAGTTGTTTGTTGCAGTTGCTAGTTTCTCAAAATTGAAAAGTGGTGGCTCCTGGAATTTGACTTGCTTCATATTATCTTCAAGCAGAATACCACTCGAATTTGAATATGTTACTCCTCTATTCAACAATAGGATTTCTGCTGATATGGAATCAAGTAAGAATGAGCAATGTATCTTTGGAAACTATAAATACTTCAAACTAAAATGTGATAAACTTCAGTACATATTACCTCTACGTTTTGCTATCCATCTCAATGAGAAAAATGTGCAAATGGCAACGGTCACTATTCCTATAATGACTAGTGGAATGATGACTGTTTTTAACTCTTTCTTTGTATCTGCAAATCAAACAAAAACAGTAAACCTTTCCAGTAAAAACAGACAAAATAAATGATTTAAACTTAATTCTTCAGAAAGCAAGCAGTGAAAGAAATGAAAGTCGATTAGTGGAACTGGGCCGTGGTTTCTTCAGATGATTTTCTTACTCCAAGTAATTCTATACCTGTGATATTCTTGCTTAATGAAGCTATAAGGACAAGATCATGGAATCTTGAGAATTATGGGCAATTTACTATTGGGTCTGTCTGGAATGCAAAGTAGATCCCTTAGCAATGTTTTTTCACTCAGGTTTTCTAATGAAACTCTTGGACATGCTTTTGTTTTCTGCTTAGCTGCTATGGGAAGATTAACAAAAAGGAGACTGATACAAAAAGGAAATATTAGCAGAGATGTTTTCAAACCAGCTGGAAAGATGTAAGCATTAAGCATGTAAGTGGGGCATAAAGTAAGTAAGCATGGTACTTAGGACCATTGAGGCCATGTTCTTTTGGTGGTAATTAAATTTTGTAATTCACAGGATGGAAATTAAAAAGAAAGCAAAACAAAATGCCCAGTAAACAAATTATAGGTGCAACAGCAGGACAGTTTGAGGCATAAGCTTGTAACAGTTTAGAAACTTACCCAGTTCTGAATAAGCGACACGAATGTAAAGGTCTGCCCCATTACTGGGAAACTTCTGTAAGTCAATTTGGTTTTTATTCCATAACATACAACCAATACCATTGTTATATGCATAAGTTATACAGGAACAATTATTCAAGCACTGGTCTTTGCATTCATCTTCAAGGGCAGATGACCACTCCGCAAAGTCAGGCACTTGTACCATCTCCAGCTTCAAAAACCCATCTTCTTTGCCTACTTCCCCACCATTGCTTATCTTCTCACACTGCAATGGTTTACTCCTAACACATCCACTACTCCAGTTTCTTCTCTTCCATTCCTCTGCATTCTTCGGTTCAAACCCTTTCAAGCAGCTGCAAATTGGTGAATTGTGTGCATCACAGTTTCCAAATGCCCCACACTTGCCATAAACATCACACTCAGTTTGTGGAGCCATCCACCCAGCCACCCAGTCCTCCATCCCTTTCCCCCATCATTCCTCTACTATTATTCCTTGTGACTTCAATACATAGTTTAACAAGAAAGACTCATTTGCAAAAGAATAAGATAGGTAAAACGCCCCTTCTTCATCCTCTACAAGATCGAATCCATTGAGGTAAACAGAATTCATATCAGGTATCCCAATGAAGGTCTGACCATTCCATGGCCCACTCCGCCAATATGGCCTATTATCATTCCAAACGAAGAACTCAGGAATGTTGAGAGGACTGATGCCACCAGAGAAGCTCCTGACAGATGGATCAGAAGGGCTTTTCCATGATGTGATCTGCACCCGCTCTCCTGTTCTTGCATTAGAGCTAATCTTCATCTATGATGAGAATGTATCAGATAGATGCTGGAAGCTCTCCCATATGCTATTTTCCTTTGAGTCATCTCTTAATACGAGGTTTCCGGTATCTAAAAGCTGAGCACTTGAATTACTCCCTGGATTTGAAATATTTGACGACCAAAGAATCCGTTTTTGCCCATTCAAAACAACAAGATTTCCCTCCACAGATATCGTCACAATACCAGAGGAATCTTCAAGAGGTTTATTTCTGTTAGCTACCCATATGACAGTCATTGCAGGAATATCATTATACCATATTCCTACATAGCGATAGCTTGAATTGCTCGGACTGAAGAATCCCAATTTGAAGATACCTCCACTGGAGATTATAGCTTCAGGATCGTTGATGAATTGAGATGGTGTGATGATATCGACACTAGTGCAAAAATCTAAGCAAAAACGATATATTATGAGAAGAGCAGCTAATGAAACCGTGCTGCTTCTAAGTCCCATGATTTGTTAATAGCTTGCTCTTGATGAGAATTAAGAAAATTAGATGCTGTTATTGACTGTTCTACAATTTCCTTTATTTTATTATATAAGATGATGAATACAAATTTTATTCAACAGAAAATTTATGAAATGAGAAGTAGCTTGAATTTACATGAGAGATGGGGTTTTTAGAAAAGTAGCAATTCATGGAACTGGTCAAAGAATGATGCATATATACCAGGAAAGTCTTGCATTCAAGTTTGCATTATTATTCAAACATTATGACCAAAGGATTGGCTTTTCATTGTTGGGTCACCTACACAAATTTCCACATAACAGTGACCTCTAAGCAAACAAATACATTAGACCAGAGAATTACCTACCAATGCCTTTCGAATAAAAATTCTAGATCAAAAAGGCCACCATTTTATTAGCAATGGATGTTGAAGATAATGATACTTTTAACTTTTAAGTGGTGCAAAAATGCCCAACAATTAACTCTGTTATGACTTGATTAGTTGGTTGCAGGCTTGCAGCATGGGTCCAATCTGTCTTTCGGTGAGAGAAATGATTTTATCAAACTGGCGAAGTACATTTTAAGCAATCATATTATGGGCATAGTAAAAAGAGAATGATTTTCGATTATCTGCCTTCAAAATAAATTGTGGCAAACTGTTAAGCATACAAATTACAGACTTACAGTGGACATAGTAGGCCTATCTTTCACGAATTCTTGCACGCACAGCCTCCTGAGTGTATGCATCTCGAAACTTCCTTCCTAAAGCGTGGATCGGAGATTGCCTGGAAAGTGAAAATAATTAGCGAAATTGTGGAATTTCTTACAGCTGACATTGAAAAATAAATATTACAGTTCGACATTAAAGGAAACTGTCATGTCCTAAAAGACTTGAAGAATGCTCATCATGATAGTAACTTGTGTTTCTTTCCCCATATACAATCACTATTAATAATACCCCGCAGCTAAACACAACGGATTTCTCTGAAAACTGCCTTTCCGTTGCATATTAGGGGAGATGTATGCCGAATTGAAGAAATTACGGCCAGGCATATAGTTAGTGCAATTCCTATTTTCGTAACTAAAAACTATTACCAATTTTTCATAACTTCATCTCCATACTTTGCAACCTAAATATTATCTTTTGTAACCAAATATTAAACGGCTTGGCAAAATGTTAACCATCTATGAAACTTTTGTCCATGAAAGTTTCCTGGACGTCCAGAAGTACTCTCTCCACCATGAGATGGAGAGAGATTCAAGAGAAATTTTATTTTCCTCTCTATATATGACGATGGAAAGTATCTTCAATTATCAAGAAAATCACAATAACAAGATGTAAGTTAGAATCTATTCGGGAGTACAACTCATCCATTTTTATTTCCCATAAATAACCTTATTTGCATTTGCTATATCTTTCCTTCTCAAAAATCATTATTTTCTCTGTGAATCTATTCTTTCAACCATTACATCCCTATTCATATGAGTGCTTATATTTTGCAACTCCTCACTCTCCCAAATTTTTCTTTCATTTTCTCTTTAATATCTCACCCCAAACACGCAAGCTTCTCAAGCATCTCAAATAACCTATGAGACAATCTTAAAGTTATTGTGACAGTAACAGTTTAGGCCGTGGCAAGAACTCATACCTTATGATATTTCTTAATTAATTCTAGATTTTAGGTTTTGGAGGCTTCCATGTATATATAAAGAGTCATCTCAAATCCTATCGAGCCAAGTATCTAGTATTTTTACATCTACTATATCTAAGGGAAAAAGAGGGGATGACATTATTTCCTTAAAACAACCAAAACTACCAGAGATGCAAGTGAGGAAAAAGAGAGGCAAAAAGAAAGGAGGAGAAAGACTCATTTCATATATTTTCATCAAAACAAAATAATACAACCTTTCGAAAACCAATTGAAACAATATTTAGAAAACCAGTTGACAAAAAGAAACAAAATAATAGCATTTCTCCTTCACCCTGCAGCTGTATATTTAATACAACCTTTTCAAATCATATATTTAGAAGACCAGTTGACACATTGATCTGCATACTATGCATTTATAACAATTAAAAATATAGCAGAAAGGGCACAAGCTAGGATGCTCTAACCAAAGAGAAAAACACCAAAGCTTTTGTTCGACAGTACTCACAGATCAGAATCTTCTCTTCTTCTTCAAAACAGCAGCAAATGAGTTTGACAAGATCCTGGTGGTGCTGTTTAGAGATTACCACCATGCCTAATTACAAAATGATAAGAGTTCCACAAGTCCTACTGCCTAAGCCAAAAAAATACTTAACGAGAAACTGCTAACAAATAAAGAAATTAACTTCTCTAGCTTCCTATCGGCCTTGAACCATTGTAACAGTGACATCGTTTACAGAACACCTATTTTGGATCAGTTGAGAAGACTCTGTATCTAAGACAATCCGCCTTCCTGTGAATGCAGGTTGGTTTGGAGTAGGAAGATCCTCACTATTAAGCATTAAAATCACAGTCGACACAGTTGGCCTATCTTCCGCGTATTGTTGTACACACAACAGTTCCACATGTATACTTCCTAAAATTTCTGTCTGAAACCATGGATTAAAGATGGCTTGATCTGTTAGAGCTACAACAGTGTCCTTGTTCCATAACTTCCATGCCTAAAAATTTAAAACAACCCAAGTTTGAGCTGCTAGACATTCAAAGTTTAATCTTAATGGAAATGAAATATGGAGCCTTATTTAGTTAAAGCTATGAGTTAGACAGACTTACATAACCAAAAAAGGCTAAAAGACTGCTCATCATTATAAAAGCTTGTGTTTCTCCTTCCACTTAGAATCTCCAATAACAAAACTCCAAAGCTAAATACATCAGATTTTTCCGAAAAACGCCCTTCCATCGCATATTCAGGGGACATGTAGCCACTGCAGTTCATCATTAAAACAAAAGGGTATCTTTTGAGCTCAAATGGGGTTTATTATAATCTGATAATTACAAAGAAATGGCAACTTACTATGTTCCAACAACTCTTCTTGTAATGGATTGATCTTCATTGCCTCCAAATATCCTTGCCATTCCAAAGTCTGAAATTTTTGGATTTGGTTCTTCATCCAACAAGATGTTACTTGCCTTGAGATATCTATGAATAATCCTTAATCTGGAATCCCTATGAAGGTAAAGGAGACCTCGACTAATTTCTTCAATGACGGTGAGTCGTTTCCTCCAATTTAGGATTTCATGCATGATTGGGTCTAAATCAATTGAATGCAAAAGAGTTGACAGAAAGTAAGTGTATTTTCATCATAGAGTAAGGATATTAAACTTCACTTTGAGATTGAGACATTAAAAAAAATCTAACCAAAGAGAAATGTGTCCAAGCTCTTGTTTGGCATGTATTCATAGACCAGCATCTTTTCATCTCCTTCAACACAGCAGCCGAAAAGTCTAACAAGATTTCGATGTTGAAGTTTAGAAATCACCATCACTTCATTCATAAATTCTTCTAGCCCTTGTCCAGAGGCACTAGAGAATCTTTTAACTGCTATTTCCCGCCCATCTTGCAACGTTCCCTGGAAAGAAATCAAGTCAATGACTAACTATTTGATTAGTAGACTATGAAACCCTTAAGACAGCAGAAGTTACCCTGTATACTGGACAAAAACCACCCTGCCCACGCTTATTGGTTGGGTTAAAGTTGTTTGTTGCAGTTGCTAGTTTCCCAAAATTGAATAGCAGTAGGTCCGGGAGTTTGACTTGATTCAAATTGTTTCCTGGCACAATATCATTAGAAAATTTTGAAGTTTCTCCTTTATTGAACGATAAGATTTCCTCTTTTTTTTTTCATTCCTTGCTGATTTAGAATCAAGTAACAATGAACAATGTATCTATGCCAGCTACAAATACTTCAAAAAAAATTATAATATGATTGCTGTGTTGGAATTTTGGGTTAAGATATGTTATAACATTGTATATGTAGACCCGTTATCTAATAAAAGACTCAATTAAGTAATATAATTTTATGGGTCTCCAAAGTATCAAGGTTCTTTAGTATGGGCCACCTTATGTGTAGAAGCTCGATGTGGTATGGGTATTTGTTAATGGGTCAAAGACCCAATGCACATGTGTGAGATAACTGTTAGGGTTATGGTTCCTAAGGTACAGGGAAATAAATAGACATCAGGGGAGGGTGTTTAACGTGTGTTAAAATTTTATTGAAACAGACAGTTCTTCTCCCTCCCTTCTAACATTCGGTTGATTGGTTCTCATACCAAATGTGGTTCTCCCTGTAGTCTTAGAAGATCAACCCAAGGAGACTTGCTTGCAATGGATTCCGGTTTGTTTCTAACTCATCTTCTCAATATATATATATATGAATTCTTGACAAGTTTAATATGAAAAGATCTTGGTTGTATCATTGATTATTTGTGTATTAGTATCAAGATCAATATAACAAGTGGTATCAGAGTCTTTCATGTTAAATTGTTGAGATTCATATGAAAATTGAGTTTCTTGAATTTTTTCCCATAAAGTATGTTTATGGCAGAAATTAGTTTTGAAAAAATTGCTATAAATCCATGTTTGTTGATGAGATTGTATAATTACTCTGTGAATTGCATCTCCAAATATGATTTTTTTTTTATTTGACAATATTAAATTTTGGTGATTTTTAGTGACTATGTTTTGTAACTGCAAATTGCAGTTTATCAAACCAGCGCTGCGGCGCTGGCTTTGATCATTCTTTTTTGGCTAATTCCGTAAATTATGCATTAAGCCTTTTGGCATTGGTTCATATGATAAAAATAGCAGTTTTTTAATTTTTCTATAACCGGTGAAAATCATTTTATATTGTATGCAATTTTTCTATAAAGATTGCAATTGTGAAAATCATTTTTTATTGTCATGACAACTTGCCATGATATTCTGGATCTGCTGAGAATATGTAGTAAAGTGGAAATTGTGAAAATCATTTTTTATTGTCATGACAACTTGCCATGATATTCTGGATATGCTGAGAATATATAGTAAAATGGAAATTGTGGAATTTTTTTTTTATTGTCATGACAACTTGCCAATTGCAAGCATATTATTTTGGTATTCATTATAGAGGACCATTACAGTCAGTCTCGAAATCCAGAGAACTGGTGCTGCAACACCAGCAATCGTCCCTTGGGTAGATTGCTGGAGCCGCGGCGCCAAGGGTTGGCACCGTGGCGCCGGTCAAGGTAAAAAAAAATTAAGGATTTTGTTTCGAATTTTATGTTTAATGTTTTTGATGAATGAATTGAAGTATTATGTTGCCAAAGCAATCTCTAATATGTAAATTTATTTATTTTAAGACATGTAAACACGCTATTAATATGTGAAAATAATCGGCCCAAAAGAAGATTATTTTTGCATTGTTAATAGATTAAAATAGTTATGAATATGTGACAAATAAAGGTTGCCATGCGAATAATGTGTCGGTCCAAAGAAATGCGCATTATTTGGTAAGTTGGGTTGTCAATTTTCATGAACTATATTTGAGATACCACTTACAAGTTGATATTTCTGTCCAAAGACTAAGTATTAATGTTGTGCTAGGTATCTTGTTATGGGCCCACATGCATGTGTATATGTATACAGTTTTGTTTTGATTCATATATACATGAGTTTTTACTAATTGTGAGCTTTTGTTCTTGTTTATAACAACATCGATTTCTGCTAACATCAACAGCATTCCCGTGCTTAACGGCACGAATTTCAAGAAGTAGCAAGATCATGTTATGATCGTGCTCAGGTGCATGGAATTAGACTATGCATTGAGGGTCGATCGCCCTGTACCTTTGACCAGCGATAGTACCGCTGAGCAAAAGGTTGTATATGAAAAGTGGGAGCGAACAAACCGCATGAGCCTAATGATTATGAAGCATTCGATTCCGGATACCATCAGGGGTTATATTCCTGATGAAAATGATGCTAAGAAATTCCTCTCCCAAATAGCAGACCGATTCGCCGCAAACAAAAAGGTCGAGACAAACACCATCTTGACTAAGCTTGTCTCAATGCGGTATAAGGGGAAAGAGAATATAAGAGAGTACATCATGGAGATGTCAAACCTTGTGACAAGACTAAAGGCATTCAAATTGGAATTGTCAGAAGACATTTTGGTGCACTTAGTCTTGATCTCTCTTCCTACACAATTCAGTCCTTTCAAAATCAGTTACAATACTCAAAAAGAGAAATGGACTTTAAATGAGCTGATTGCTCAATGTGTACAAGAGGAAGAGAGACTTAATCATGAAAAGGTTGAAAGTGCTAATTTAGCATCAACTTATCAGGACCCCAGTTCCAGCAAGAAAAGAAAAAGGAACATTAAAGGAAAGGAAACTGTAGGGTCTAGAAATTCACACCACAAGAGACAACAGAAACAAGATAAAGGTATAACTTGTCTCTTTTGCCACAAAGCTGGTTATGTGAAGAAAGACTACACAAAATACGCCAAGTATGCGACTTGGCGTGAGAAGAAGGGTAAACTTGTTGTGAGTTTTAAATTACTCGCAAGCGCACGAGTCGTTTGCAATATAGTGTTGTGCAAGTGCGAGGTCGAATCCAAAGGGAATTGCGTTGTGAAAATATAATTTTATCTAAACTACCTTATCTTAACCTAGTTCCGAATTTTGAATTATATTTTGCAAAACAAATATAAACTAAACTAAATTGATTTAAAAACTAATGATAAAAAAACACTAAGATTTCTAAATCCACCCCACCAAAGTAAAGCATATATCTTCATGTTCTATATAAAAATAATCTATCAAAACATTCCATGAATCCAACTTTAAACAAATCACAACAAATATCTCAATTAAACCAAAACAATCCAATGTATCCACTTTAAACAAATCACAAAGGATATCCAATTTAATCAAAAACGATTCAATGTATCCATCAGATGAAACACACGGAATATCCAACAGAACAATTTAAAAGCAATCAATCATAAGATTTTACTCAAATAATTGAATAGAACATTTATACTAAAAATATCATAATTGTATGAGCAAATCTGAAAATATAATGCTAAACAATAGAAAGCTTCATCTTCAACCTTAGCTGAAGATTTTAGCCTCTCATAATCATGAAACTAAAGTTCATAATAAAAGTGATAAACATTAAACTTTAAAACTAAAAAAAAAGAAATAAATTAAAACTGACTATATATTGGGAGAAATTTCACTCGCTGTTGGGCGGCGCTTCCCCTCGTGGTAGCAAAGCCTTCGGAGATCTACCAGAATGCTAGTAGAAGTCCTCCAAATTGCACCAAAATGGCACCTGGATTGCCCCCTAAAGATGAAGTGAAGAGGGGCTTATATAGGGAAACATCACAAGTGCAATATGTTTCCAATCCGATGTGGGATACTGCAGATTCCGGCTTTTGCTCTTTGACCTTTGTCTACTAAAACTGCCATAACTTTCTCTAGAAAAATCATTTTATTGATCCGTAAAATTTCCCAGAAAATAGACATCTGGATCTTTCAAGAATATATAGCTCATCTCCTATTTCTTCCTGAATCAATACAGTTTAATCCTCAAAAATGGCTGATCTGCCACGCTGAAATCATGCACAGCCTGACCTTTGTCTACTAAAACTGCCATAACTTTCTCTAGAAAAATCATTTTATTGATCCGTAAAATTCCTCAGAAAATACACATCCAGATCTTTCCAAGCATATGGCTCATCTCCTGGTTCTTCCTGAATCAATACAATTTAATCCTAAAAAATAACTGATATGTGCAGGCAATTCTTACAATTTTAGTGAAACTCCTTTCCCAGTGCTTGTAAACCTGAAAAACAACGAAAACAACTCAAAGTAACAAATTCTTAAGCTAACAAATGTAAATTAAATGGCCAAAATATGCAATATTTGGCACTCATCACTGGTCATGTGAAGAAAGACTGCACAAAATACGCCAAGTATGTGACTTGGCGTGAGAAGAAGGGTAAAATTCTAAACTTTGTTTATTCAGAAGTTAATTTGGCCTTAGTACCTAAGAACACTTGGATAGATACAGGTGCAACTACTCACATAAGTGTTTCTATGTAGGGGTATATAAGGAGCCGAACGCCAACTGATGAGAGTCATAAAATGCATCTTAACAGTACTTAACTGTTATCACTTTAGGGTTGATCTAGGTTTTAATTGCACTTTTATACGTTAACAACTCTAAAGTATCATTCTTGGATCACTGATCTATTTCGGTGTATTTTCAGGTACTTTAAGCTCAAAAGAGGAAGAAAAGTTATCATTGCTTGAAGCACAAAGACTCGAGGCATACTGGAGTGAAAGAATGCTTCTGAAAGGACAAGATAGAGGGCTTAAAAGAGCAACAGCTGCTGCCCGCACTGGAAAGAGTTTCACTAAATTGCGAGAATTGCCCGTACAAATCAATCATCTTTGAAAATTAAACTGTATTGATACAAGAATAATCAGGAGATGAACCATATATGCTTAGAAAGATCCGTAAGTCTATTTTCTGGAGAATTTTACGGTTCGTCAAAAGGATTTTTCTAGAGAAAGTTATGGCAGTTTTAGTAGACAAAGGTCAGGCTGTGCGGGCTGTGCGGAATTTCAGCGTGATTTTGGGCTTAAATCCCACATCCCACATCGGTCGGAAAACACATTTCTATATCCCACATCCCACATCGGATGGGAAACACATTGCACTCTTGGTATTTGCCTATATAAGACCCACTCCACTTTAGCTTTGGAAATTAATCGGGGATGAATCCAGAAGGCCTTTAGGAGCAATCCAGAGGGCCTTTAGGAGGAACCCAAAGCTTAAAGTTTGAAGGTCGGGAGAGATGACCGTCGGGATGCCGGAGGCAAGTCAATGATGCATGAGCCCCATGGCCGGCTAGTCTCCAAGCAAGGTGAAGGGATGAATCCCTAGGTGTAGTTGTTCTTATTTTTCCTTTATTTGATTCGGTTGTAGTTGGAATTATTTTCGTTAAATATTGTTATGTTTTATTCTTTAATTTAATTAGTAGATTTATTATAACTCTGATGGTTGCATGCTTCTTTTCCATATAAGTTCAGTCAGGCTTTTCTTGTGTGTACCTGTTTGGGTGTGATTGAGTCCGGTAGATCTCTTTTATAGATTTGTCCATTGCTGCAGTATCGTCGTTTAGATATATCATCGTCTCTTGATAATTTATAAGTTAGGTCATGTGTGCTTGAAAGTAAAGAAGATTTCATAACAATTACATTAGGATTTATAAATGCACTTTAATTGAATATTTTCTGATTGCCTGTTTGGGATGTGAAACTTGCAATCGAGATAAAAACAACTGAATCAAGTTAGGATTAGAGCAACGAACCTAGGGAGGATTTCCGAAACCTTGTCATTTTTATTTTAAACTTATTTACACAATTGCCTTTTTTTTCTCAAACAACTCAGATTCTTTTAATCTTTTATCGTTTGTGTTGAGGTTTACACCTTCTGTTGTACTTAACTTGTTTCCCTGTGGAATCGACACCCCAAAACTATACTACAATAACCACGTTATGTTTTGGGCATAATCAAATTTTGGTGCCGTTGCCGGGGAAACGCGCTTAAGTACAAAGAAGCTTGTCAACTTTGAGTGTGACGGTAAAAAAAAAAACAATTCTTGTTTTATTTATTTTATTTCCATTCTGATTCATTTGGTGCATGCTTAGACAAGAGATCTGCAAGTTA
Organism: Bretschneidera sinensis; assembly: GCA_023935145.1. NCBI lineage: Eukaryota > Viridiplantae > Streptophyta > Magnoliopsida > Brassicales > Akaniaceae > Bretschneidera > Bretschneidera sinensis. The sequence goes on along the minus strand of CM043700.1, from coordinate 11,985,179 downwards.
GATTCATTAGAGGACCTGAGCTAGAATTACCCTCTTCTTTCGAGTCTGATATTGAAACCTCGCCTAGATCAACCCATAGAGAAAACCCAAGTGAGAATCTAGAGGATTTTGTTAACATGGCCGATAACCATAATGAGAATGTTGCTAGGACACTTCAGGATTACCTCCACCCTACACGCACAGTCATACCATCATGCATCATGTTTCCAGCCAATACTCGCCATCAAGATCTTAAACCAGGGATGATTCAATTACTCCCTACATTCCATGGCTTGGATAACGAAAACTCATATGTGCATATTAGAGAGTTTGAGGAAGTAGTTGCGACTTTCCATAGTTAAAACGAAACTCATGACATTATGAAACTTAAGCTCTTTCCTTTCGCTTTGAAGGATAAAGCCAAGAGTTGGCTATACTCACTTAGATCATGATCTATTGGGTCATGGACTGAGATGACTCGGGCTTTCTTTAACAAATATTTTCCCTAACATAAGACCAACACTTTGAAAAGGAAAATCTCCACCTTTGCACAAAAGGATAGTGAGACTTTATATCAGTCTTAGGAGAGATTTAAGGAGTTATTGAGTATGTGCCCTCACCATGGGTATGAGAGTTGGCGCTTAGTGAGCTATTTCTATGAGGGATTTACCTATAGAGAGCGCCAATTCGTAGAGATGATGTGTAATGGTGGGTTTTTAGAGAAAGATTCTGATGAGGCCATAGAGCACCTCAATGAGCTTGCTGAAAAAGCTCACACTTGGACTGGACTTAGTGCTACTGAAAGCACAAATAGGTCACAACCTATAGGGCATCCAAATGGTGGTGGAATTTACCATCTTAGGGAAGAGGATAACCTTAGAGCCAAGGTCGAGATGCTCACTAGGGAGATAAATGAGTTAAAGACTAAGAGCTTAAAGCCAACACAAGTGATTAATCATGCAAAATATTTTGAACCGTGTTTTGTGTGTGGTGGGGTAGATTATCTCCTCTAAGAATGCCCCACATTTGCTGATATGAGAGGGCTGTATGAGGAACAATGTAATGCCTTAGGCATGTACAAAAAGCCTCTTGCACCTTTCTTTAACACTTGTAACCCGGGGTGGCAAAATCACCCCAACTTCAGCTGGAAATCTGAAAACCAGCATGCACAGCCCCCTAGATCATCCCCTGCACCTTATCATGCACCCTCATCCTCTAGGAACTTGTTAGAAGACACCTTACAGGCCTTTATAGAGGCACAATGTAAGACAAACCAAAGGTTTGAGGCATTATTTACGCAGGTGATGGAAGAGCATAAAGAAATAAAGAGCCAAGTGTCCAAGTTGATGAGCTACTTGAGTGTGACTGAGCGAGGTAAGTTTCCTGCTCAAGCTCAGTCCACATCCAATGGTCAACACCTAGCACAAAAGAATTTGGAGAAGGTGAATGCCATTGAGACACTTGGTGGTAAATCAGTACACATCCCAACAACGAAAAAATCAGAGGATGTGGCTGAAAACCATCAAGCACAAGCATACATGATGGACTCGTTCATGGAAAAGGTCCAGCACCTTAATCCATTAGAGTCCACCTTCACACATGGCTTCACCAAAGCATATATCGAGCCAGCATTTGCAGATGTTACTGATGACATCCTTGAGGCCCCTCCCAAGCATAGAAGCACCGAATTTGGCAATGAGGCAGTGGCGGATGCATTCAAGCTATGTTTTTCAAGGAGGGAATAAAAGCGTCTGGCTGAAGACGTAAAACTTAGCGCTCATGGGAGACAGTCCACAACGTATCCTTTTACTTTTACTGTTTTTCATATTTCTTTTTCTTGTTTATTATTATTCTTTTGCTATTTTCCAGTTTTACTTTAGTATTTATTTTTCAGGGACAAATAAACGAAGCAGTTCAAATGATCGTGCACAACTTTCAACTCCACGCACCGTTGGTTAAAAAGGGAGTTTCCTTAACTTTCGTTTTTTTTCATTGAGGACAATGCTTATCTTAAGTTGGGGGTGGAAGATATACACTTCTTATTGCATATCATTGAACTGCTTGGTGTCATTTTTGTTTGTTTTTAGCATGCTTGGTGTTTGCCTTAGAGTTAATTTATATGTCAATGATATAAACTTAATTGAGATAACATATAGCATTTAGAAGAAGTTAAATCTTGCTTCAGTTTGAAATTAATTTAAGCATCAATCTTCATTTGGTTAGAGACTCTAGTTTGTGGTAAGATTGTATGATTAGTCTATAACATCTAGAGAAATTTTATGTGTGATTATTTTGTGAATATTTTTACGGTCTCAACAAGCTCTAGAACTTACTTGATAATCACTTGAGGCGAATTCCTAGAATGCACACTACTTAGGATATGATATAGGCCATTTTTGAACTGTTTAAGCCTTTCAAACCTACCATTGCTATATTTATCACTAGTCACCTATTTGAGCCTTTTTCTTGAAAAGAAAAATTGAGCATTGTTTCTTTCAATAAGCCATTTACTTACCTTTATGAGCCTAAAAATATTTTTATTCTTACCTTTCTTTTAAAAGAACTTAGTTATACACATGTTGTGAGAAGCACTTAAAAGGTGTAAGGGTGGAAATATGAAAAAAATATCACTACCGCAACCCAAGTACATTAAAGGAGATAAGTTGGGGGTTGTGGAAATGAAAAAGAAGGTGAATGGTTATGTGTCAAAATAAAAAAAAAAATGAATTATGGCAAAGAAAGAAGAAAGAAAGAAAAGAAAAAAATGGTGATTTGTTGAAAGAAATGCTCAAAAAATGGTTGAAAGAGTTGGGTGTTGAAGTAAGGTTATCCAGTGCTTAAAGAGTTGTCTTCAAAACTACGAGATTAAGTTCTTTTACTTGTGAATTCTTCCCATTCTTTCTTAGCTTTTACCTTAGCCGAACGTTACAAGCTTATTAAAGACCTATTGATCCAATGTAGTGTGATTTTTCTACAATAGTAGAGAGTGATTTGAAAAGTGAGCTTATGGAGCTTGTTTTTGTGATTGATGTCACGCAATTTATTATGTTTTTAGAGGCCAAGACTTGTATTCATGAATGTTACGCATAAAATCATCTGGGTGTTTAGATTAATGGTTTGTGGTAAGATGGATGTTAAGAGTCAATAACGATTTTAAGATTGATGTTTGGATTACTTTTGGACTTAGATAAAATTTAATGATTCTATGTGTCGTATATTATGTGCAATTTTTGAGACAAAAAGTGAATTACTCTTGGTTCAACGCTAGCATTGCTTTACTTTGTTTTTAACTCCTACCATAGAATTCATCTCTTATTTTCGCTTCAATTGCTAGGGACTAGCAATAAGCTAGTTGGGGGTTGTGATGAGATTCATAAAATGCATCTTAACAGTACTTAACTGTTATCACTTTAGGGTTGATCTAGGTTTTAATTGCACTTTTATACGTTAACAACTCTAAAGTATCATTCTTGGATCATTGATCTATTTCGGTGCATTTTCAGGTAATTTAAGCTCAAAAGAGGAGGAAAAGTTACCATTGCTTGAAGCACAAAGACTCGAGGCATACTAGAGTGAAGGAATGCTTCCGAAAGGACAAGATGGAGGGCTTAAAAGAGCAACAGCTGCTGCCCGCACTGGAAAGAGTTTCACTAAATTGCGAGAATTGCCCGTACAGATCAATCATCTTTGAAAATTAAACTGTATTGATACAAGAAGAACCAAGAGATGAACCATATATTCTTAGAAAGATCCGGAAGTCTATTTTCTGGAGAATTTTACGGTTCGTCAAAAGGATTTTTCTAGAGAAAGTTATGGCAGTTTTAGTAGACAAAGGTCAGGCTGTGCGGGATTTCAGCGTGATTTTGGGCTTAAATCCCACATCCTACATCGGTTGGAAAACACATTTCTATATCCCACATCTCACATCGGATGGGAAACACATTGCACTCTTGGTATTTGCCTATATAAGACCCACTCCACTTTAGCTTTGGAAATCAATCGGGGATGAATCCAGAGGGCCTTTAGGAGCAATCCAGAGGGCCTTTAGGAGGAACCTAAAGTTTAAAGTTTGAAGGTCGGGAGAGATGATCATCGGGAGGCAGGAGGCAAGTCGAGGACGCATGAGCCCCATGGTCGGCTAGTCTCCAAGCAAGGCGAAGGGATGAATCCCTAGGTGTAGTTGTTCTTATTTTTTCTTTATTTGATTCGGTTCTAGTTGGAATTATTTTCGTTAAATATTGTTATGTTTTATTCTTTAATTTAATTAGTAGATTTATTATAACTCCGATGGTTGCATGCTTCTTTTCCATATAAGTTTAGTCAGGCTTTTCTTATGTATACCTGTTTGGGTATGATTGAGTCTGGTAGATCTCTTTTATAGATTTGTCCATTGTTGCGGTATCGTCGTTTAGATATATCGACATCTCTTGATAATTTATAAGTTAGGTCATGTGTGCTTGAAAGTAAAGAAGATTTCATAACAATTACATTAGGATTTATAAATGCACTTTAATTGAATATTTTTCGATTGCCTGTTTAGGATGTGAAACTTGCAATCGAGATAAAAACAACTGAATCAAGTTAGAATTAGAGCAACGAACCTAGGGAGGATTTCCGGAACCTTGTCATTTTTATTTTTAACTTATTTACACAATTACTCTTTTTCTCAAACAACTCAGATTCTTTTAATCTTTTATCATTTGTGTTGAGATTTACACCTTCTGTTGTACTTAACTTGTTTCCCTGTGGAATCGACACCCCAAAACTATACTACAATAACCGCGTTATGTTTTGGGCGTAATCACCAACTAATGCTGAAAGATTCATCTATGTAGGAAATGGCAAAAGAGCTCCTATGGAGGCAGTTTGTTTATTTAGATTATAATTGGAATCTGGTTGTAATTTGGATTTGGATGAGACTTTTTATGTACCGTCTTTTAGACGAAATTTGGTTTCTATTTCATGTTTGGACGACAAATCAGGTTTTTCTTGTTCATTTGGAAAAAGAAAGTTTAGTCTTTTTCAGAATTCAAATTTGTTTGGTACCGGCTCTTTAATTGATAATTTATATAAACTGGATATGATTGCCTCCAAAGAAAACGAATCCTTGCATGCAAGTAATGTTGGTATTAAGCGCAGATTAACAAATGAGAATTCATTAATGTTATGGCACAAGCGTTTAGGACATATTTCTAAACAAAGGATTCAAAGACTTGTGTCAGAAGGAATTCTTGATCCCTTAGATTTGTCAGATTTTGAAGTCTGTATTGAGTGCATTAAGGGAAAACAAACAAATGTTAAAAATAAATGTGCTAATAGGAGTAATAATGTCTTAGAATTGATACATACGGATATTTGTGGTCCATTCCCTATGGCTTCTTGGAATGAACAACAATATTTTATTACTTTCATAGATGACTACTCCAGGTATGGCTATATTTATTTAATTCATAAGAAGTCTCAATCTATAGACGTGTTCAAGAATTTCAAAGCCGAAGATGAAAATCAATTAGACAAGAAAATTAAGGCTGTCAAATCTGACCGTGGAGGTGAATACTACGGTAGATATGATGGATCGGGTGAACAACATCTCGGACCCTTCGTCAAATTTTTGATGGAATGTGGGATCGTTCCTCAATACACCATGCCAGGGACTCCTAGTCAAAATGGTGTAGCTGAGAGACGAAACCAAACCTTAAAGGATATGGAAAGAAGTATGATTAGTCATTCTTCTTTGCCAGAATCGCTTGGGGTGAAGCCATCAAAACTATAGTTTATATCCAAAACAGGGTTCCAAGTAAAACAGTAGCTAAAACCCCATACGAGTTATGGACAGGTAAAAAGCCTAGCATTAGGAATTTGCATGTTTGGAGATGTCCAGCTGAGGCTCGGCCTTATAAGCCAAATGAGAATAAGCTAGACTCAAGGACCGTTAGCTGCTATTTTGTTGGATACTCTGAAAGATCAAAGGGTATCAAATTTTATGATTCCTCTAATAGATCTTTTTTCGAAACGGGAAATGCCAAGTTCATTGATGATGTTGAGTTAAGTGGGAGAGACCAACTCAGGCAAGTCAATTTTGAAGAGAAATGTGCTTACATTCCTGTTGTTGCCACTGAAAACGTTCAGGTATCCATACCTGATGTTATTCAAAATGCAAATCCGGAGATTCAACGCATTGATGACGAACCTGAATTGATGTCTGCTCAAAATCAAGAACCGCCTGAGGTTCATCAAAAGGTACCTCAACAACCTCAAGTGGAAGTTCCATTAAGAAGATCCACTAGAGAAAGGAGAAACGCGATTTTGACTGATTATGTCGTGTATCTCCAGGAACATGAGTTTGATATGGGTCTGAAAGATGATCCGATTTCTTTTAGTCAGGTCAAACAATGTCCTAATTCTGAAAAATGGATTGAAGCCATGAAGGATGAGATGAAATCAATGGATGACAATGGTGTTTGGGACTTAGTAGAGTTGCCCAAAGGTGCGAAACCGATTGGTTGCAAATAGATATTTAAAATCAAACGGGATTCAAAAGGCAACATTGAAAGGTATAAGGCCTGCCTAGTCGCCAAAGGTTTCACTCAAAAGGAAGGCATTAAGTATAAAGAGGCTTTTTCGCCGGTTTCGACGAAAGATTCCTTTAGAATCATTATGGCACTTGTAGCTCACTATGATTTGGAGCTACATCAAATGGACGTTAAAACAGTGTTTTTCAATGGAAACATTGAAGAAATAATATACATGATGCAACCAGAGAACTTTGAGTCCAAAGATTCAAAGCATCTTGTATGCAAGCTTAAAAATTCCATTTATGGCTTAAAACAGGCATCCCGGCAATGGTATCGGAAATTTGATCAGGTGATTACATCCTTTGGATTTAAGGAAAACACCGTTGATCAGTGCATATATCTTAAGTTCAGTGGGAGCAAATTTATTATCTTGGTGCTATATATAGATGACATTCTACTGGCAAGTAGCGATATAGGCCTATTGCATGAAACCAAGAGATTTCTATCAAGTAAATTTGAAATGAAAGATCTTGGTGATACGTCCTTTGTTTTGAGTATACAGATCCATAGAGATCATTCCAGAGGTATACTTGGACTATCACAGAAGGCCTATATTGATAAAGTGCTAAGTAGATTTAGCATGAGTGGTTGTGCACCAGGAAACACACCCGTGGCAAAGGGTGATAAGTTCAGTTTGCTCCAATGTCTGAAAAATGAACTTGAGAAGAAGGAAATGGAGAAATATCCTTATACTTCGGCTGTTGGAAGTCTCATGTATGCACAAGTATGTACGCGACCGGACATTGTGTACATTGTTGGAATGCTAAGCAGATATTTGAGTAACCCGAGCGTGGATCATTGGAAAGCAGCTAAACAGGTTATGAGATATCTACAGAAAACAAAGGATTATATGCTCACATATCAGAGATCGGATCTTTTGGAGATCGTTGGGTATTCAGACTCTGATTTTGCTGGGTGTCTCGATAGCAGGAGATCCACTTCTGGCTATGTCTTTATGTTAGCTGGAGGAGCTATATCATGGAAGAGTGTGAAACAGTCCCTCATAGCTACTTCCACCATGGAGGCAGAGTTCATAGCTTGCCATGAGGCATCAAATCAGGGAATATGGCTGCGAAATTTTATCACTGGGCTGCGCACAGTTGATGGTATTGATAGACCATTAATGATTTATTGTGATAATAAGGTTTTGCATTTAATGTTTGAAAGTATTTCATATGATTCTTTTGAGTCATATAGAGGACCAGTTGGAAATTGACATGTTTAAGATCACGTTTCATGTAATTACCATGCTACACATCCATATTAGATCTATGTTGTTAATTGTGTTAGTGTTGTGACCATTGATGGGTCTTGTTACGATAAATGTGATAAAGGCCGCTTTGATCCTACATTGATATGGTTAATGGACCAGATTTTTGTTGGATATTTTGGTTTAGATAGCACAAATGAGCTCAATTAAGGTTATCTTAATGTACAATATAAAGGATAACATATGTAACCCAAGTGGGAGATTGTTGGAATTTTGGGTTCAGATATGTTATAACATTGTACATTTAGACCCGTTATCTAATAAAGGACCCAATTAAGTGATATAATTTTATAGGTCTCCAAAGTATCAAGGTTCTTTAGTATGGGTCACCTTATGTGTAGAAGCCCGATGTGGTATGGGTATTTGTTAATGAGCCAAAGACCCAATGCACATGTGTGAGGTAACAGTTAGGGTTATGGTTCCTAAGGCACAGGGAAATAAATAGACATCAGGGGAGGGTGTTTAACGTGTGTTAAAATTTTATTGAAACACACAGTTCTTCTCCCTCTCCTCTAACATTCAGTTGATTGGTTCCCATACAAAAGATGGTTCTCCCTGTAGTTTTAGAAGATCAACCCAAGGAGGCTTGCTTGCAATGGATTTCGGTTTGTTTCTAACTCATCTTCTCAATACATATATATATATACGAATTCTTGACAAGTTTAATACGAAAAAATCTTGGCTGTATCATTGATTATTTGTGTATTAGTATCAAGATCAATATAACATGCTGCACATATTACCTCTATGTTTTGCTATCCTTCTCCGTGAGAAAATTGTGCAGATGGCAACGGTAACTATTCCTATAATGACTGCGACAATAATAGCTGTTTTCAACTCTTTCTTTTTATCTGCAAATCCAAACAAAACTATAAAATTTTCTGCCTAAAACAGACAGCATAAATGTTTTTAACTTAATTCTTCAGAAGGCAGGACAGGTCAGGAATTATAGTCAGTAAGTGGAACTGGCCAGTGGATTTCAGATGATTTTCTTACTCTTAAGAACTCTGTGCCTGTGAATTTCTTAGCTAAGGAAGCTATAAGGACAAGATCATGGCATCCCGAGAAGTATGGGCAATTTACTAGGGTCTGTTTGGAATGTGTTTGTAGAAAATGTTTTTTGTTGCGCGTTTATATACCTAAATAAATAAGTAAATAATCGCACTTTGTTTTACTTGCAAGTGCACAAGGTCAACAGTGTAGTATAGTGTGCGAATGCAAGATCATCTCCACAGGGATTGGTAAAGTTCAATTTAGAATTATATTCGCAATATAAAAAGATAGAAATAATAAAAGAGTTGATTTTGATAAAGATAAAATACTAAGGATAAAGGCGTAGGGACTTGATATCCACCACTAATTATGCTACCACAATATAATAGTATGCCAATGCTTTATTCATGCCATGTATACCTACTGGTTGCCAACCTAAGGGCATGGTATCTACTCCTTAAGCTATTGATTTCCCTAAGCAACAAGTTAGGCATGGTATCTACTCTAACTCTTTTCTTCCTTAAGGGATTCAGTATGGTATCTGCTTGAGTTGTTCCTTAAGAAAACATAAGTACTATGGAAATCGACAACCACATGAGACCTAGGGCATGGTATCTACTCCCGGTTTCCCATGTTGATTAACCCGGGTATCCGGATAAGATATCCCTTGTTACTAATGTTAGACCCAGGACTCGGTCATCCAAATTGATCTAACTAACAAGTCCATACCACATGCACATATTGATCAGACATATACATATGAGGAATTTAAATAAAAGCAGGTATTAATCAAGTTTAAGCAACACAACATAAATATCGCAATGGCGCCAATACTAAATTTATTGAGTAAACATAATTAGGGCTTCAACCAAGCCCTACTAAGAATTTAATTACACATAATAAAATAAAAAGGAAAGAAGAAACCCGAGAGAAGAGGCGTCAATTCTGCTCCACGGTCTCCTTCTTCAAGCTAAAGCAAAAGAGAAAAGTGTTTTCTATCTAAGGTCCCCTTTTGTGTGTGAGTTTACAAGTTTATTTATAGGTTTTTGAGAAGTCCTAATAGACTCATGAGTTTCTAAACTTTCCTAAAACACAAAACTCCTTTATTTCCAAAATAGAGTTATTTCCAAAATAAGGTTATTTCCAAAATAGGGTTATTTCCAAAATAGGGTTCTGCAGTTTACTATTCACGCCTGTACATTTGCGCTCGATCGCATGTGTCCTTGCGCTCGATCGCAGTGTGCACTCGATCGTATAAGTGTGCGCACGATCGTATGTACGCTCGATCGCATTGCATGTGCGCTCGATCGCACTTTGTCCAGAAAGTGCTCAAGGGCTTCTAGATTTCTTCCTTAAAGTGCCAAAACTGCTTCTTTTTCTCCAAGTCCCTATAAAAACATGTAAAACACACAAATGGAGTAAAAGATACCAAATTAACATAATAAAGGATCTAACAAGTGTAAATAAGGGGGCTTAAATATGTATATTTAAGCGTCTATCACACCCCCAAACTTACATATTGCTAGTCCCTTAGCAATACTAAATTAAAAACTAAAACAGAAATATGGATAAATCCAATGTTCATAGTGTCAATAAAAAAATCTAGATTTTACACAAAACAATGATGCGCATTCATGAGCAAGCTTAACAAGTGTAAACATATATCTGCAATGAATAAAAGTGTTGAACGTAAATCATATTCACTAGGTATTCTAAGATATCACAAGTTTGACTTCGGTGTGTGGTGATTAGCACATAAAAGATTGAGTTTCCAAGATATTCAAATAGGTAGTGTTTCGATGACTCAAGATTCACCAAACTTCCTATTAGAGTCAACAAATATGGCATAGTCTTTTATTTGAGAGATTTTTGCCAGGTTAGTTCCCTTAAGCTTTCTTGTTGACTTGTGTAACGAGTGTTTAGCCAATGACTCCCAAACCAGATGGTTTTAGGGCATTAGGTGTAAAGACACCCCTAAGGACTTACTGGCTCGAGTCAACAAGGCTATGAAACTAACTGATTTTTATGCTACCATTTAGAATTTTCCACCTTTTGACGTGACACTCAATGCTTACTGAGGCAAGAGGACCAGTTACTCAGTAAAAAATTCCTTTTTAATGATCACTTAAGATTTTCCACCTTTTGACGTGACACTCAATGCTTACTGAGGCAAGAGGGCCAGTTACTCAGCGGAAGATTTGTTTTTATTGATCATTAGGAGCATTTTTTTCTTTTTGAGCACGAATCAATCTTTTCTATTTTTATATGCCAAAATGTCAATCTAATAGGTCATCTAGTTCACAGTCAAGCAAAAGAAACATACCAATCCAAATATCATGTCATACCCCACACAGCTATGTGTTAATGTGCTTGTGATAGTTCAAGTTAAACTTGTGAATTCTTAAATGCCAAAAGGGCAGTGATCTAGGTTCAAAACTTGTTTATTGGCCTATATGTTCAAAGTGTTAAGCTCACTGATGAAGTCGAATCATAACATTTTGTTTAGATCACAAAAAAAAGTTTATTGGACAGAATGAACATGCATTTATCTATGAAAATAACAACAGAACTAAAAATGTAGGACATAGTGTAGTGTGTGAATGTGTCTCCCATACCCCCAAACTTAAATTACACATTGTCCCCAATGTGTGAATAACAAGGAAAGAGCCGACCTGGGAGATGGAGAACTAGCTAGGTCGGCATGGCTCATAGCGTACCCCCAAACTTGAACGGATGCACACATTGTCCCTAAAAAAGAAAAACTAACGTAATACGGGAAAACAAGAAGTAATTAAAATAAATAAATAACAATAAATATGTAAAATAATAAAAATAAAAGGATAAGCTATGGGGTGCCTCCCATGAGCGCTAAGTTTAACGTCTTCAGCCGGACCAAGCCTTATTTTTCCCCAAAACTACTAGTGGCAGCAGCTAGCATAGGAAATGTCTTATTCTCTCCCACATAAGCATATGGTAAGTGCTCTGACAACTGCTTGAATTCCAAGTTAGGTGCCTGTACAATAGAAGGGAAAATAATATTAGTAGGCACATGATGGTTAAATGGATCGGTGTACTTACTTGGATGCTTTGGAAAGGCCTCTAGGACGTGCACAGTTTCAATGAGGTCTTTAGTAACATCTTCTGATTTTGTCTCAATATCTGATCCTTTGAAATAATGGGTGAAGGTGGTTGCCAAGAGATCAATATGATGGTCATGAAAGACTTGTTTAACAACACCTTGCTTTTGTTCACTTAGCTCCTTAGCCAATTCCCCCATTTGTACTTCCAATATATGAATAGCTTGCTCATGCTTGGTATTGATTTGTCGTTGCTCAATCATGAACTGTTCTTGTGAAGTCATCAGTTGCCTCATAAGACTCTCTAGGTTACTATTTTCTGATTCCGGCACTGGTTGGGCTGCTGGTTGGAAGTATTGGTGTTGTCCTTGAACATTTAAACCATTGTGATTGTTGCTCCATGAGAGGTTGGGGTGGTGCTTCCATCCAAGATTGTAGGTATTTGTATATGCATTGTGCGGTCCCTCATAATTTGCTTGCTCTTGATCTGCATATGAATACAAAGGGCAAGTGTTAGTAGTGTGATCAAAACGAGAACATATAGCACATACCTGGAGTGGTTTGCCTCGCGGACTAGGTGATATGTTTTGACTAGTCATGGCATATATGAGCATATCTAGCTTCCTCTCCATAGCATCTAGACAAGTATATTGAGCTTCTGTCATTGGTGCTTCTCCCTTTGAATGAATTAGTTAAAAAGCTTCAGTGCAGCAGTTTTAGTACTGCTGCTCGGGTACTCTCTGGACCTTTTGCGCTCGAGCGCACCCTGAACTGCGCTCGATCGCAATGAGGACAGAAACTCCTCCTCTGCACACCTAAACAAAAACAGAAAAAGAAGGAATAAATCTGATTTTTGATAAAAATAAAAAACAAAACAGAACAGAATCAAATAGAATAAATTAAAATAATAATAAAAAATAAATAAAAAACTAACAAAAATAATTCCAAAAAGAAATTTAGCACAATCCCCGGCAACGGCGCCAAAAACTTGTTGCGCGTTTATATACCTAAATAAATAAGTAAATAATCGCACTTTGTTTTACTTGCAAGTGCACAAGGTCAACAGTGTAGTATAGTGTGCGAATGCAAGATCATCTCCACAGGGATTGGTAAAGTTCAATTTAGAATTATATTCGCAATATAAAAAGATAGAAATAATAAAAGAGTTGATTTTGATAAAGATAAAATACTAAGGATAAAGGCGTAGGGACTTGATATCCACCACTAATTATGCTACCACAATATAATAGTATGCCAATGCTTTATTCATGCCATGTATACCTACTGGTTGCCAACCTAAGGGCATGGTATCTACTCCTTAAGCTATTGATTTCCCTAAGCAACAAGTTAGGCATGGTATCTACTCTAACTCTTTTCTTCCTTAAGGGATTCAGTATGGTATCTGCTTGAGTTGTTCCTTAAGAAAACATAAGTACTATGGAAATCGACAACCACATGAGACCTAGGGCATGGTATCTACTCCCGGTTTCCCATGTTGATTAACCCGGGAATCCGGATAAGATATCCCTTGTTACTAATGTTAGACCCAGGACTCGGTCATCCAAATTGATCTAACTAACAAGTCCATACCACATGCACATATTGATCAGACATATACTTATGAGAAATTTAAATAAAAACAGGTATTAATCAAGTTTAAGCAACACAACATAAATATCGCAAAGGCGCCAATACTAAATTTATTGAGTAAACATAATTAGGGCTTCAACCAAGCCCTACTAAGAATTTAATTACACATAATAAAATAAAAAGGAAAGAAGAAACCCGAGAGAAGAGGCGTCAATTCTGCTCCACGGTCTCCTTCTTCAAGCTAAAGCAAAAGAGAAAAGTGTTTTCTATCTAAGGTCCCCTTTTGTGTGTGAGTTTACAAGTTTATTTATAGGTTTTTGAGAAGTCCTAATAGACTCATGAGTTTCTAAACTTTCATAAAACACAAAACTCCTTTATTTCCAAAATAGAGTTATTTCCAAAATAAGGTTATTTCCAAAATAGGGTTATTTCCAAAATAGGGTTCTGCAGTTTACTATTCACGCCTGTACATTTGCGCTCGATCGCATGTGTCCTTGCGCTCGATCGCAGTGTGCACTCGATCGTATAAGTGTGCGCACGATCGTATGTGCGCTCGATCGCATTGCATGTGCGCTCGATCGCACTTTGTCCAGAAAGTGCTCAAGGGCTTCTAGATTTCTTCCTTAAAGTGCCAAAACTGCTTCTTTTTCTCCAAGTCCCTATAAAAACATGTAAAACACACAAATGGAGTAAAAGATACCAAATTAACATAATAAAGGATCTAACAAGTGTAAATAAGGGGGCTTAAATATGTATATTTAAGCGTCTATCATTTTTCATATGACTTTTCTGGTTTGCTACTGCACTTCTAGGACATGCTTTTTTTTCTGCTTAGCTGTTATGAGAAGATTCAGCACTCAGGATAAAAAGGAAGATTTGAAATCTGATTTGGCATGAAGTGATTCGAATGAATACCTATACATTTTCTAGTCCAATTCGAACATCCTTTTGTTTAGTTGGTGTTAATAACATTTTTTGATTTATCAGATGGGGAAAACAAAAAAGGCAAACACCTACTAAACAAGTTATAGAAGAAACATCAGGACAGTTTGAGGCATGAACTAGTAATGGTTTAGATAAAATTACCCAGTTCAGAATATGACACGCGAACGTAAAGGTCTGCCCCATCACTTGATAACTTCTGTATGTCAAATAGTTTTTTATTCCATAGCATACAACCAATGCCATTATAATATGAATAAGCTGTACAGGAACAATTATTCAAGCACTGGTCTTTGAATTTATCTTCAAGGGCAGATGACCACTCTGAAAGTGCAAAGTCTGGCACTTTCACCATCTCCAGCTTAAAAAACTCATCTTCTTTGACCACTTCACTGCCATTGGTAATCCTCTCACACTGCAATGGTCTTCTCCTAATACATCCAGTATTCCGGTTTCCACTATTCCATTCCTCTGTATTCTTCGGTTCAAACCCTTTCAAGCAGCTGCAAATTGGTGAATTATGTGCATCACAGCTTCCAAATGCCCCACACTTTCCATAAATATCACACTCAGTCTGTGGAGTCATCCACTGAACCTCCCCAGTCCTCCATTCCATCCTTCCAATATGTCTGTACGAATGTTCCTTTTGACTGCAACACAAAGTTCGACAAAAAAGATTCGTTTGCTAAAGCATAAGTAAAATGTTCCTTCTTCATCATCTACAAGACGGAATCCATTGAGGTAAACAGAAGTCTTAGTGGCTTTTCCAATAAAGATCAGACCATTCCATGGACCACTACGCTAATATGGCCTATTATCGTTCCAAATGAAAACCTCGGGAATGTTGTTGAGAGCATTGATGCCAGAAGAGAAGTTTCCGACAGATGGATCAGAAGGGCTTTTCCATGATGTGAGCTGTAGTTTCTCACCTGTTCTTTCATTTGAGCTCATCTTCATCTTTAAAGAGAATGTATCAGATAGAATTTGGAAGCTCTCACATCTGCTATTTCCATTTGTGTCATCTTTCAAGACAAGGTTTCCGGTATCTAAAAGCTGAGCACTTGAATTAGTCCCTGGATTTGAAATATTTAATGACCAAACAATCTCTTTCTTCCCATTGAAAATGACAAGATTCCCATCCTCAGATATCGTCAAATTCCCCGAGAAATCTTCAATGGGTTTATTTCTGTTAGCTACGCATATGACAGTCGTTACAGGAATTTTATTATACCATATTCCTACATAGCGATGGCTTGAATTACTTGGACTGAAGAATCCCAGTTTGAAGATACCTCCACTGGAGATTATAGTTTCAGGGTCCTTGATGAATTGAGATGGTGTGATGGTGTCGACAGCACTGCAAAATTCTGAACAAAACCAAATTGGTAAGAGAACAAGAGCTAATGAAAACGTGCTACTTCTAAGTCCCATGCCTTGCTCTTGATAAAAATGAACGGAAATGGATTCTGTTCTATGAAGACCTAATGATAGACTTTAGATTATAGCACATTGTATGAATGATTACTACAAAGCAAGAGGAAGAAGAGGTTACAGAAACTTGGAGAAGCCTTGCCGCTTTTGGTACCATGAAGTGGACCTGACATTTGCACCTGACAAAGTCCTTTTGGTCTCACTAAGGCATTGAGAGAGTGGGGCCAGAAAACTACTAGAACCACAGGTATAATAAAAAATCAAAGACATATTTTGTAGTCCAGAGAAATCCTTTCGCCTATATTGTGAAAAAAAACAACTAGGGATGATAAATTCAAGTACGACATTGCAAGATAAGTAGGCAGTCAAATTAACAAGAAATGAGCACAGGAGAAGATAAAAGATTCACGTGGTTAAATGTAAATCTACTCTACAGACACACATCTGAGAAATTTCATTATGAAACAATTATGTTTGAAATACTTAAAGTAGTCAAACCCAATCCTCAATTGTACCTAACTTTATCGCTAAGTGTCTAAGAATACGAATCACACACTCTTTGTATTTTTTTTTTGAACTCTTTACAGTTTCTCACAGACTCATACTGATTTCTCCCTACACACTTTGTTCTCACTTTTTCTTTGTCTCACAACTTGAGACAAAAAAATGGAAGAGCACGGCCATAATTATTACACAGTTCGGTGCTTGCCTTAATAAAGGAATCATGTTCCCTTTAGTCCAAATGTAGACGATCATATCATGGTTATAAATTTCATTTCATTTCAGTTTCAGCAATAAACCAAAATAAATTACCTCTTATATTTGTTTCACTTTCTGTTTCGGTCTGTTTCAGATTGTTTCAACTTTTTTGATATGTTTCAACCCAAAGATAACATCATATGATTTTTTATATATTTATCTTCTATTCTCCTCTACTGTTTAAATTTGTTTCACATTACTTTTTTTTTTTACAACGACACATTTAATTAAGTTTGGAAAGTTTAGTAATCCAAGTAGGATTAAGACTTGGAGAAAAATTTTCTCCAAATGCACTATTGGATGAATGCCATGTCAACACTATGGATGATGTGACATTCATCTAATAATGCACTTGGGGAAAATTTTCCCCAAGTTATTGGAGAGGATCTTCTCTCATCTAAGTACGTATGCAACTAAACATTTTTAGTTAATGATCTTTTGGATTAGTAGTTCTTAAAATAGCATGAGCTTTGTGTTGTTTTGTGTTAGTATTTGAATTTTGAATTACAATCATTATTTGGTTTTAATTAATACATCATTTTTACTATCTTATGTTTGAATGATGATGGTTTTATTATGATATGTATTTATAATTGTATATGTATGTAATTTAACAAGAACATATTTGAAAATGTTGTCAAATCTAAAACAACGTATCAAAATAAATCGAAATCGAAACATTTCATTTAATAACTAAAACAAAACGTTATCCGACTTAAAATCTTTCTTGAATAAGGAAAGCTACTTAGCACCTAGTTCTATCTTGGACGTTGGACCACTTCAACACAGCAGCAAAGGAGTTACACAAGATTCCAATTCCTGGAGAGATTCTTATCTTAGATCACATCCAAGAAAGATATCTCTTTTTTTTAATTATTCTTGTAGCATCTAATGATATGAGATATTTTTATGCGTGTATCTTTCTTGAATCTGGATTACACAAAAATTTCTCTCAATAATGCTGTTTAGAGATTACTACCGTGCTTAATTATAAAACAAAAAGTTCCATGTGCTTAGAGAGTGATAGAAAACAAGAGAAGTCCTATTTATGTATCAAAATGAGCTTTGACATTAACGTCACCAAAAAAATGTTAATATACGAACAGTGTTTTGTTGCTTAATTTGCATTTATGTATCAAGTATTGCCTTGATTATTTTTTCAGATAACTTGATTTGAAAAGTAAATGCTCTTTGCTCAAAACTACGTTGTTTGTCGTTTGGCGTTTGGCTAATGACTTCTTAATAGCATCACACAGGCCTTTTCTTTCTTTCAATCATAAATAACTACCTTCCTTCTCCCTTCACCCTTCTCTTTTTCCTCTCTCCATTCTTTTTATTTTTCTCTCTCGCCGCGTGATTTGCAGCCCAAGTGAGCTCCTTTATGTCCTCCCTCTTACACTTTCCATTTTTCTCTCCCTAACGTCATTTTTCTGCAATTAAGTTATTATTTTTGCTAATCCCTTAGACAGATGCAGATGAAAGCAATGTTAGAATTCATAATATCTTATAATCAAAGCATGTGTTCAGGAAAATTGAGAGTTCATTCTTCCAGTAACTTGTGATGGATGTTCCATGTGGCTTTAAGGTTACTGCAAAAGAGAAAGAATTTCTTCTATGGAGAATACAAACTCTCTACCCTAGTTTTTGTGATTTCCCATTATGTTTCTGAGAGAGAGACAAAGAAAGAGCAACTGAAAATCACCAAATAGAACTCAATGGGCTAATTCCATTTTTATGGGTAAGAGTAAGGATCTCCATGTGTTTATTAATATGGCTCATCCCATTATGGGCTCAATGACTAAATTAATGCTAGTCCATTAATTTACAAATATATACAACAATCTCCCACTTGGACAGCATTACATTTAATCTCAACATAAACACAAACAAGCATTTCAAAACCAAAAGTCTTATTCAAAATGTGCCTTCAATTACAAGCTAGTGAACGATACACCGACAGGGTATACGACACATGACCAATAATTGCAATCACGTAACTTAAGTCGATGAGATGCAAGTGCGGTATGGAAATAATCAAAAGAGTGACGAACACTCGTTTCCACAAGAAGCCCTAGAGACAAATCTGAATGTCTTTAAAGCAATAGGCCTTATCCAAAATGCAGCTGCAGTACCTAGTTTAGTGACTATATTGACAGAATATATGACACCAAAATTATACTCACAACCACATGACTCAGGCATAGACTAAAAATAGATTGTCTCTTGTAGGTAATAAGCCTTGTCCATAATGTGCGTGACTCAAGCATGAGACTAATCAATATGTCTCAATACATAAAGTACGCCCTGTCCAAAATGCACGTGACTCAGACATGAGACCAAACATAATGTCTCATTACATAAACAATCACCTTGTCCAAAATGCGCGTGACCCATGCATGAGACTAATCAAAATGTCTCAATACATAAACAATCGCCTTGTCCAAAATGCGCGTGACTCAGGCATACATTGACATTTCTATATTTAAAACAGAATATGAGCATAAACAATATAGTCAAACAGTCAATGATTACAGAACTCTTATGCATACATTAACATTGCTATATTTAAAACAGAATATGAGCATAAACAATATAGTCAAACAGTCAATGATCACAGAACTCCCACTAACTAAATACAACAGAAGACTCTAACAATCCCAAATGAGTTACATGCTCCTGAAACAGTTTTGGAGCTAAACCTTTAGTTAGTGGGTCAGCTAACATATACTCTGTGGAAATATGCTCAACACAAATACAAGACTCAGCTATTTTCTCTCTTACAATCAAAAACTTAATGTCAATATGCTTGGAGCGAGAAGAGCTCCTAGTGTTTCGAGAGAAAGCAACTGCTGCAGAATTGTCACAAAATATCTTCAGCGGCCTCGAAATGGTGTTCACAACACTTAGCCCCAAGATAAAGTTTCGCAACCATATAGCCTAACATGTAGCCTCATAACAAGCTACATATTCTGCCTCCATTGTAGAGGAAGCTGTAAGTGTCTGTTTGACACTCTTCCAAGAAACAGCTCCTCCTGCCATCATAAAAACATAACCAGAAGTGGATCTTCTGTCATCTGGACAACCTGCAAAATCGGCATCAGAATATCCAACTACATCAAGAACGTCAGATCGCCGATATGTAAGCACTAGATCTTTAGTGCCTTGCAAATATCTAAGTACTTTCTTTACAGCCTTCCAATGAGCCAAACCAGGATCACTCAAGTATCTTCCAAGTACACCAACAACATAAGCAATATCAGGTCGTGTACATACTTGAGCATACATCAAACTACCTACAACTGACGAATAAGGAACCGTTGGCATTTGAGTCCTCTCACTATCATTCTGAGGGCATTGAAACTTAGAAAACTTATCACTTTTTACAATAGGTGCTTTCCCAGGAGAACAAGAATGCATATTAAACCTACTTAGAACTCGATCAATGTAGGTTTTCTGAGACAATCCAAGAACGCCTCTAGTTCTGTCACGAAAAATCTGGATGCCCAAAACATAAGAGGCCTCACCAAGATCCTTCATATCAAAATGAGATGACAACATGCGTTTTGTCTCAAACAGAAGCTCAATGTCATTTGCAGCGAGTAATATATCATCAACATAAAGAACAAGAAAGATATACTTACTCCCACTGACACTTAAATATATGCATTGATCAACAAGATTCTCCTTAAAACCGCAAGAGGTAACAATCTCATCAAACTTTAGGTACCATTGTGTCGATGCCTGCTTAAGCCCATAAATGGACTTATTAAGCTTACACACCATGTGTTCCTTTCCTTCCACTTGGAAACCATTTGGTTGCATCATGTACACATCATCAAATAGATGTCCATAAAGGAAAGCTATCTTGACATCCATTTGATGCAGCTCAAGATCAAAATGAGCCAATAATGCCATAATAACCCGAAAAGAATCCTTGGTAGAAACAGGCGAGAAAGTATCCTTATAATCAATGCCTTCTCTTTGGTTAAAGCCCTTAGCAACAAGCCTAGCTTTATACCTTTCTACTTGACCTTCAAAATTATACTTGGTCTTAAAAACCCATTTGCAACCAATTGGCCTATAGACATGGTAGTTCAACTAAGTCTCATACACCGTTTTGACACATCGATGCCATCTCATCATGTATAGCATCTATCCAATATGAAGATTGAGGACTATCAATGGCCTCCTTAAAAGAGGCTGGATCAAGAGACATACCAGTATTAAACTCATGCTCCTGCAAATAGACAATATAATCATCATAAATTGCTGGTCTACGACTTCTCTGTGATCTCCTCAAAACAATACCATCAGTTCCCATATCAACATCAGTTATAGCGTCAACAACCTGGTCTTGGACAATAGCATTGATTCTCTCAGTCAATGGTGGTGCAGCCACTAATGGAGGGGTAACCTGAACAGGTATAACAACACACTCCTCCCTAAATACAACTTCACGTGGAGCTGAACTCCCACTGTCACTAACATCCTCAAAGAAGATGGCTTGATCAGATTCAATGACTCTAGTAACATTAGAATGGCAATAGAATCTAGAGCCTCTTGATCCCACACAATAGCCAACAAAATAACCAGTAATGGTCTTAGGATCAAGTTTCTTCTGCTGAGGATTATAAAGCCTTATTTCCACTTTGTAGCCCCAAACACGGAAATGATTCAAACTATGCTTCTTTCCTGACCATAACTCATAAGAAGTTTTAGAAACTGACTTACTTGGTACTTGATTCAAAACATATGCAACAGTTTTTAAAGCCTCACCCCACAAAAATTCAGACAAAGTGGAATGACAAAGCATACACCGCACCATATCCATAAGAGTATGATTTCTTCTTTCTGCAATACCATTTTGTTCAGGAGTTTCAGGCATTGTGTACTGAGCCTCGATACCACATGCCTCGAGAAATCTGGCAAAAGGTCCAGGATTTCTACCAGTTTCATCATATCTCCCATAAAATTCACCTCCTCTATCCGATCTTACCGCTTTGATTTTCTTATTTTTCTAAAGTTCCACAGCAGCCTTAAAAGCCTTAAAAGCTTCCAATGAGTCTGATTTTTCTCGAATAAGCTCCGATACCAATTGTTAGAATTCATAATATGTGATAATCTCTTCTTATAATCAAAGCATATGTTCAGGAAAATTGAGAGTTCATACCTCCTGTAACTTGTGATGGATGTTCCATGTGGCTTTAAGGTTCCTGCAAAAGAGAAAGAATTTCTTCTATGGAGAGAACTACTCTCTGCCCTAGTTTTTGTGATTTCCCATTATGTTTCTCAGAGAGAGACAAAAAAAGAGCAGCTGAAAATCACCAAATGGAACTCAATGGGATAGTTCCATTTTTATGGGTGAGAGCAGGGGCCTCCATGTGTTTATTAGTATGGCCCATCCCATTATGGGCTCAATGACTAAATTAATGCTAGTCCATTAATTTACAAATATATACAACAAGCAATGGAAAGAGGCTTCACACCTTCGAATGAGTCACTGAAATACAATGACATTCGTTTCCTTTTCCTACATTGTTTTTACCATCTGAAGACTAAAGAGAACATCAAGTTTGTAAATTAGTCATGCTCAAATCATTACTTATGTTCAATGTTTATATGCATTAGGATTTTTTTGGCTACTGTTCCATTTATTGTAATGAAATTTATTAAGTAATTTGATATTGTTGAGATTTCACTTACTCAAATTTTAAGTAAAAAAAACATAACCACAACAATTAAATAGGCAAATAAAATAAAGAGTAAGAATAACAATAATTAATGTGATTCAACAACCTCTTTGCCAGAAGAGCAAAGTTGTTAAACTATCACTACTTCACAACCCAAAAGTCTCAATATAACCAAAGTCTTTAACTTCTATTAGAACAAGCAACCATCCAATAGGAAACTACTACTACTCCTACTAAAATAAACAACTACAAAATAGGAAACCATTTTTCTCAAACCAATTAGAAGTCCTCATTGTGGGAATTTAAACCAAAATCCTAACAAATCTCCACATTGGCTTAAATTCTCCACCTCATCGTCAAATTTGACTTTTTTATTTGGTTGGTGCGATCCTTCCTCTTGGTCTTCCAATTTCAATCGCTTACTTTTTGAAGAAATCATCCTCTCATTGTTTAGCTCATCTCTATTTATGAACAATTCTTCATCCTCGAACATAACTAGTCTCTTCACTTTATCTCTATCTGGAGGTACCACGGGAACCTCCCCATCCAGCAAAACTTCTTTCATATCTCCAGTGGCTTGTACTCTTCAATCACTTTGTAGAGCCTTTCTCGCTCAACACATTTTTGAAAAAACTTTTCCAAAGAGAGAAATTATTAATCTCTCCATCAAATAACTCAATATTAATTTTTCCTATCTTTAGTGTTTTTGCCATCGCAACCACAACTCTAATACCACTAGACAAGCTCTCGTTTCCCATCAACCTCTCATTGTCACGTAGGAGCGTGGTCACATCATTTAAGCTAAATGTCAACTTGCCCACTAACAATGTTTTGCACCAATGGTTTGTAAGATTTTGGTAAAGATGATAACAAGAGCAATCTTTTATCCTCATCCTTCAATGTTTCTTCTGCATTCAACAATTGAGACGTTAACTTGTTGAATTCATTCAAATGATCATGAATACTTGTACCTTCTTCCATCTTTAAAGAGTAAAGGTCCATCTAGAGACATAATCTATTAGTCAAAGATTTTAACGCATAGATACTCTTGAGCTTATCCCACAAACCATTGGTGTAGTTTCCTTCAACACAGTATACTTGATCTTGGGAGCAAGAACCAACCTGATTGTGCTCACAGCCTTCCTCTGAATGGATTATCACTTTTTATCAATCACTTCTTCTAATTTTTCTTCCTATGAATCCCGATCAAGATCTTATTGCATTAAAAGGTCTTGAACTGTGCTTTGCCACATATTAAAATTATTTCTTCCATTAAATAAAGGAATCTCAAATTTAGGTATACTTGTTGACATAATGGCGTAGACGCAACAAATTGCAACATGTGGCTTCTTCAGATAGATGACTAGGCTCTTATACCACTTGTAGGGATTTTACCTCTAATATCCACTTACTCAAATTTTAGGTAAAAAAACATAACCACAACAATTAAATAGGCAAATAAAATAAAGAGTAAGAACAACAATAATTAATATGGTTCAACAACCTCTTTACATATGTCCACCAACAAACTCACAACTTTATTAATCTTCTATTTCAATTTTATAGGAATATCAAAGTTTATAAACTCTCACTACTTCACAACCCAAAAGTCTTAATACAACCAAAGCTCTCATTCTAGCTACTACTTGACAACCCAAAACCCCAATACACCTAAAGCTCTTAACCTAGCAGTAAACCCCTCTTATTTATAATATATATTGGAATTAAGAATGTGCCTCAAACCTTTTCTAAAACCTCATTTATATAGATGATATTGTTATAATACTAATAGGAAAAGAACAACGTATAAAACTACTACTACAACTCTTATTAGAATAAGCAATCATCCAATAGAAACCACTACTACTCATATTAAAATAAGTGGTGACAAAATAAGAAATCATTTTTTTCAAACTAATTAAAAGTTCTCTTTATAAGAATTTGAACCAAAATCTTAAGAGATTTCTTAATCTTTTTATTTAACGATAGTTGCTTTCTTTGAAAAAGAACTATACAAAAAAACAAAAAAAAAAAACAAGTCTTGAGGCATAAGAACCTCTGCAATCCGCATAATATGAAGAAAGAAAATAAGAAATAACATCATTCAAAATAAGAAATAAATAAAATAAAATAAAAACATTTTTGTCCTCTAGCAGCTCTTTTAGAGAGCATGTCCAACACACTTGTTGAGGTCGGGTTTTTATGCCTTCAAAATTTATGCCTATTGGTAGAGGTGAGGCCGAAGTTACTTTCCGGTCCAAAGCCCAAACTAGCTGCATTGGGCTTCGCTAAGAATAAAGTCCATCTTTTATTTGCTTTCTTTTACTTTCAAATTCTTTTCTCAGCAGCCAAACAATAATATCAAAGCTAACCAAAGGCCAAAGCAATACCTTTAACAAGGTCAGCATATAATATTATTATATCAAACAAGACACTTTTAACCCTTTCTTACAATTCGTCTCCAATATGAAACCAAACAAACAATGCTTTGAGATTAAGTTATAAGGGTCTTTGTCCATTTCGTCAAAAGAGAACAAAAGTGGAAAGAGAAAGGAACTCACAAAGGGCACTTTCATGTTTCATCTTCAATCAGTATATATGCCATTTGATTCATGGACAATTCAATTGTTTGAAGACGAAACTGACCCTAAATATAATACGGGGTACTATTATAATAATTAAAATGATACCATATTCTCTTATTTATTCATGGATAATTCAATTGTTTAAAGACAAAACTATAGGGAATATTAATATAATAGTTAAGATGATATTATATTCTCTTATTTATTTTGTTTTCGTATATTGGTAGGAGGTATCGAGTCAAATTCTCTTAAAGGAGGGATTTGGAAGTGTGCTAGTAATCAATTAGTTAGGATTGTCATTGTTGTGGGTGAAAATCTATTTTCCCATCACAAGACCTTAAGTAGCATCTTTAAAATCAAAACGACAATTTCATCATATAAGGGTAAAATAATAAAAACTTGTTCTTACAAGGGTAAAATTCACAAAACTCATATAACAATCTCGACTCTCCATCAAATATACAATCAACGATCCAAACTATTCAAACATTAATGATGGGTTTCATTATTATAATCAGATTATGAAATCTCTTCTTCAAGCTGTCTAAACACAGTTTTCTTCTTAAATTGTTTACTCACTTTGCATTGAAATGCCCGTACAGATACAAACTCCGAGCCTTTCAGTTTTCTTCTCTTATTTTCTGTTCTCATAACAATTATCTATCTAATCTTTCTCTTTTCTCACTTTCTCACTCATTCTCATTATATAATTTAATATATAGCTGCGCTAATTGTTCACCCCCAAAAAAATAAATTAAGGTCAAATACATACCCTTTTGTCTATTTGTGTTAATTTTACTTTCAAACTTCCATATTTATAAAATAATGTCTGTAAGGATGGTTTTTTGGTAAATTGCCGCGTAAACCAAACTTTATCTTATACTAGGAATATGCTTGCCATGATGAACTAAAATTGGTAACTTCCCATGCAACTTCGAGGAAGGAGAACAATTTCACAGACGAAACGGCCACGAATTTATACACAGCAAAATGCCGGCATGAAACAACCAATCTTCTCTAACAATTTCCTCTTACCCAGCTGTAATGCTGTACCATCCTTGTCATTAAAATCTTTCCTCCAAACACCTCTTTTTCCATTCCTCTTCAGACCTTTATTTTATTTATAATATGATAACTATAAATACCCCCTCTCTCTCTATATCATATAACAACTTTCCTTCTGGATCAAAACCTTATATTCTAGTACTACTTTGCAAAAAAAAAAATTTTTTTAAAAATATCAGGGTAGTGTATTTTTTGAAAAACTAATGGCATCACGAAGTGATATTGTGTTCGAAGATTTTTTCCCCGAAATGGTTGAGAAATTAGGTGCTGAAGGGTTCATGAAGGAGCTGTCTAACGGGTTCCGATTGTTGATGGATGGAGAGAAAGGTGTGATAACGTTCGAGAGCTTGAAGAAGAACGCGAAGTATCTCGGGATGCAAGACATGAACGATGATGAGGTGATGTGCATGTTGAGAGAAGGGGATTTGGATGGAGATGGTGCTCTGGATGAGATGGAGTTTTGTACCCTCATGTTTAGGTTGAGCCCTGATTTGATGAGGAGTTCAAAGAAATTGCTGATGGAAGCTATTGGTAATGAAATGTAGGTTTTTTTCTTTTAATTTCGTTATTCCATTCATAAAAACGAGGGAAAAAAGTTTTTGTGAAATGTAGGCTTTCTTTGTTGTTCTTCTTCTATCTAGATTATCTATCATCTCTCCATCACCTTTGTAGTTCGTGATTAAGCTTGTTATTCTTGACAAAATTTTAGCTCTTTTCTTTTGGATCTTTCTTTTTCTTTTGCGTGAATCAAAATTTATATAACACGGAACATTATCCTTACTTATAAGTTAACCCAAATCTTTGGATAGTATTCATTTTCAATTTTTTCATATAAAAAATCTACCTTCGATCTCTATCCATCATCAATATAACCAAAACACACCCCTTTATTAATTTGGAAGCTCACCGCGAATTGTCATGACGCTCTATCATGGATATAATTAGTATTAGAAGACTACCTTGAGCTATGAAACGCATCATGCTAACGTGTCACCTGTCATTGATAGCAGAAAAAAATAAAGTATTGAGTGATACAAGCGAGAAACAAAGCCAAAAATCAATATATTTGTCTTTGTTCATATAATCAATGGGTTGTCACTCTTTCCATATGCACCTTCTTCATCTTCGTTAGCACAATTTTGGAGTCGGTTGCATTAATTGTTTTATTTTTATTTTGCTAAAATTGTTGCATTAATTGTTTCCTCTCATATGAGCTTAGTCCTACATCTGGGCTCACCTTTAAGTGAAATATAACATTATTTGATGGGCTGGGTTATGTACTGTAAATGCTTAGAGCAGCCAGGCTAGATTCACCTAGCAGACATGTCTTTAGTGTCCATCATGTCTCTAGGGTCTCTATAATCTTGACTCTAGTGTCAAAAAAAATATTCAAGTTTAGGGTCTGAAAAATATTTTTTATTTTTCAACAATTTACATGTATTTAATAAAATTTGTAAAGTAAAACTTTTTATTTTAATTTTTCAACTTAACATTGAAAAATATTATAAACAAAAAAAATATTATTTTTCAAATTATGTTTAAAACATGAAAAATAATTAAGTGTTGTTTTTTAAAATTAAATTATTGATTAATATATGCATACCCTACTATATATGATCAAACTTGTAGTGTGTCGGTTTTGGATTACATTTTGATGGCCTTTTAGGTGGAGCACAGAGCCCAAAAAGCTATTGATTGTAAATTTGTAATATGCTTCTTAGACATACTGACTGGATATCTAAATCCTCCTTTTGGAGCTTGTACCATGTATCAAATGTTGTGCTATAGCAAATACATTATTATAGTTTCGCTAAGGCCATGTTTGGACTCTTTTTAAATCTGAATTTAAGCAACTTTACTTAAATTCAGAAAGAAAAAAATGGTTTAAAAAGTTATTTAAATGACAAATTTGATTTGAACAAAGTTACTTAAATCTAACTTAAAAAATAAACCAAACATGGCCTTAACTTAAAGCTTGTACTTACTTTTTAAATTTTACAAAAAAAAAAACTTAATCAAATCAAACCTTATGAAACAACAGTTAAATTTTAAATTAAGAAGTGGTTTGATTTTTTTTTTTTTTTTGCAAATTAAAAAAAATTTACGAGCTTAACCAAACGAATCCATTAATCTCTAAAAAAATACCATTCTTATAAGCATGAGGATTCAGCTTGAGTCATGATTCTTAATTAACTATAATAATAACTTGAAATGTAGAGTACTAGTCAAAAAAAAAAGACTGATAACTAAAATAACAGCCGTGAGACAAATTTTTAAAGAACTTGTACCTGCACCCAAAGACATAAATTGGAGAGAGATAATAACCACACAACTACTATGTATTAAAGTAAATCACAGGCATATCTATATATATAGAGAGAGAGTGGGGGGGGCGGGGGAGAACGAAGGAGAGGATACTGACATCTTCCCTGCCAGTGATAGTTTTCTTGAGAAAATTGTTGATTGGAAGATTGCTATAACTGAAGTGAAACTTTACTTGTAAATTAGGAACAGGAGAAATAATTATTCCACATTTTGTCAAAGAGATTAAAGGGAGCTAATTAGAGGGGGGGAAATTAGGGGCTTAAGAGTGGAAAAGATTAGATCTCTCGAAGAACAAATCCAATGTTTGAATATTTTTGCAAATCTCCAAACAGAGATCCAATGATAATGAATTGGGAGCTCCAATTTCAGATTTATATAGGCAGGAGTTCTACCATTTGCACAATATTTGAGAATTTTAATACTCATTCTAAATTCCTAAAACAAAGACTATACTTCTAATTTATCTGAATTTAGAATACCTCTAAGGGCAGTAAAGAAAAAGACCCCATGGAAACTGTTTACCGCAAGCATTTTGCACAATAAAGCCAAATACACGCGCTTATTCTGGTCATGAAAGTACAAACATTGGATTTCATTTCTTAATTACCTAAACTAAACTAAAAATCATCTTTGGCTTCAAACACCCACTAATCGAATTCACCAAAATTGTAATGAACATATAACGAAATCATGACTCGACATCAACGAAATTCACCGTAACATAAGTTGCATCAGAAAAGCTGATAATTGAGATTAAATAGTAAAATCAGGACTTCTTTCCCAGTCAATATTTATTACCAACAAAATTTAAATGGTGAAATAAGGTGCCTGAGTTGTGGGCTTAGATCAGCGATTAAACGGACACTTCTTCTTATTCTCCTCGTCACCATCCTCAACCCCCTCAACCACAGACTCATACACTACAATGCCCCTCGTGGTTTAAGTCTGAACAGTTAAATGGATGGCCAAGAAAAAAACAGTTGAATGCAGACCAACAGATACATAAGAACATATCTATAACTGGTATTAAAAGTATTTTAATTGACTCAAAATCAATTAATTTTGTTTTAGATGATAAAATTTAAAAGGCAAAAGAGAGAATAAAAAAGGCTTGGTAGCAACTGCAAGTTGGAGCTTTTCCTAGAGTGAAAAAGAGATGGAACATGTATGGGGATGGAAAGAATAGAAGATGCAGAGAAGACAAAATGATTTCTTTTGCTTCTAAGCCAGAGTTATAGCAACAGAGAGGTATCATGCAAACCTGAGACTAGGCAAATTTGTGTCACAGTTTTAACGAACCCTGGTGCTGCCGCATGTGCGTCTACCCATCAGCAACCTTCTTTGAATTGATCGCGGTAATCTCGCCTACACATGCACATTACAAATGAGATTCAGCAATCCAGATCCGTCGCCTTTTTGTACTGTTTGTTTGCAGAGAAAGCAGAAGAAATTAGTTCCTTTAAATGGAAAATCGCTCAGACTCAGTGATGATAACCTACATCTGAAAAGAAAAGAACCAATAATCACAACTGGATCAGACTGGAGAATCAAGGCTTTATTGTATCAATTAGGTTTTTCGAAAAGGCAAAAATTTTAAGCGGCACCTTCATGTAACAGAGACGGAAGACCAATCAAACACCTCTGCTAATCAATTCGCACCATGCAATAACAATTTCCATTATGAAAACCAATAGTATACGAATCGACGGCTAAGAACGACCAGTGTAAAGGGGTTAATCTGGTCCGAGGTGCAAAGACAGAGGAGAGAGAAACCTATTTTGAATCCCATAAGACACGGGAAAAACCAAATCAGTTGACGGCTATGAGGGAAGCAGAATTTGATACAGGAGTGGTATCAATGGATGGATAAAAAGAAGGGTTTATGAATCGACTGCGGACGGAGAAGCAACTCCTACACGGGGCCGCACAGACACAGGGGAGAGAGAAATAAAACTCATTCAATGCCAAACGTAAAAAACAAAAGCCACACCAACCAAAACGCACGTGAAACTCGATAGTTTAGAGTTAAGTTCACGAAGTGGTTGAATACACATAACCAAAGCCATATCATGTAAAAATCTTAGTTTTTTACACTCAATTTTTATCATGAATTATTTTTTATTTTAAAAAATAATAATGACATCTTTTGTTTTATTTTGTTTTTAAAATAAATAATTGTTTTGAGATTTTATTTTTTTTAATCATAATAAATATTAACGACGTAAACAGAATAAATATGTATGAAATAACATAGAATATGAAATTATAGTTGAAAATATTATAATTACATTTTGATTCGATAAATTGAATACATTAACAGTAATCAGTTAACATAATCTCATGTAATTGTTCGAAATTTACATTGAGAATATCATTTTAGTATTCATAAAAGAAATTTCAAACTCAATAAATCCTAAAAGGCACTAAGCATAATCTATCATTAAAATTTATTGATATAATATGAAAATCGTATTCAAAGTGCTCAAAACTTTTCTATTGCAATACAGAGTGTATATAACTATGTGGTTTCGACTCACTGAAACTACACCTTCAATTTTCTGCATGCATTTCCAATTGTGTAAAGCATAAAACATGTTAATAAAATCTATTTTTCCTGTTATCTCTTTGTCACAATCTCACCTTAGAAACTTTGGACTTCTTCATTTGTTAATTTTGCTGCAAATCCAAATGGAAAATATGAGCTTTAAACTTCTTCTTACCTCATTGATTTGACCACTAACATAGAGACTGCAACATATAAATATTTTTTTTAAAATAAATAAATCAATAAGATCTAACATAAATCCAACTCTATTTCTCATTTGATGTGAGGAAAACAACAACAAAAAATTACCAGTTGTACCTTATTAATTATAGATTAACTATAACTTACCAGTTGTACTTCACCATCTCAGGTTTTGGCCAAGATTTCCTAGGCCAATTAGACCTAAAGGGGCATTTAGAAACTCAAATAAACAACAAAATACTGTCAATAAAGTTAAACCTCATGGCCTATACCTTGACAATAACCAGAAAGAAGGTGAAAATCTAACTGTCAAACCACATGCAAATGAAAATCAAGATCAGTCTATCTAATCTAATTACAAAAAAAAAAAAAAAAAAAAAAAAAAAAAAAAAAAAAATCTTTCATAAATGAAATTTCTTGTCAAAACAGATATCAAATCGAAATCAATACATCAACTTCAACTTACATGTCCTTCACGTTGTGTATAAATAACTACTATGTACAACT
This sequence comes from Bretschneidera sinensis, assembly GCA_023935145.1. NCBI lineage: Eukaryota > Viridiplantae > Streptophyta > Magnoliopsida > Brassicales > Akaniaceae > Bretschneidera > Bretschneidera sinensis. The sequence continues at coordinate 11,953,645 of CM043700.1, read as the reverse complement.
TCATAACACAATAATTCATCATTTCAAATAGAAATGAAACACAATTGTAGTAACACTAGAAGCAACGGTGAGGGAAAAGCAAGTAACATTTAATCCTACAAGGAAAGTAACCACTCATTGAGCTTCTGCTTCTTTAATGCATAACTTGCTACCCAAATTACCAAATCCGCAAATCAAATGATAAGTTAATAACAAATCATACATTTTCATATGTCCTAGGAATCACTGTAGCCCTTACAATTTTTCTTTTAAGGAAGTTGAAGCCACCGGTATCATATTTTGATGCTTTAATAAATGTTCTTGAATTACTGCCATGTGGAAGTATTCACAGCTAATTGTGCAGTTGCAAGTTTCTTTCTCATATGACTTTGTATTTTCCAAACCAATACCTACAATCAAGAATAAGAAGGCCTACAATGGAATAAAAGGAAAAACGTAAGAGCATATTTGGATACAGTTTTTTGATGTTTTATGAAAAAAATATGTTTTGATAATTTGAACTCGAAAACTGTTTTCAAAACAGAAAATAATGAAATGTTGTTTGGATAATCTTATTTTGAAAACTGTTTTGATACACCTTGTAATTATTTTTAGTTTTGAGTTTAAATTTAAGATCTATATTAATTTTGTTTCTCATATTTACTAAATAATTAATATTATTTTACCATAGAAGAAGAATGAAACAGAGAAATGAAAATTGGTTTTAAGACTATTTTTCGAAAATTATATCAGAAAATACCAATTTGGCGTTTTCAGAAAACTAGTTTTTTGAAAACTGTTTTAAAAAATTGTTTTTGAAAACTGTTTGCCAACATATAAAACAGTTTTCAAAAACTATTTCCAAACATAGCCTAAATTAGACTAACTTCTTTATCTACCAATCCTCTATAGGATCAAGAATCTCATGTTTAGATCATCCTTTTTTTTTAAATGTTCCTATTACTATTTTCCATGCCATTTTGATCTGTATATTCATAATTCATAATCTATTTTTACTCTGCAAATCCTTATGCTATAAAATCCAAATGACAATTACAATTAATGTTAGTTGATAAAGAAGGTAAGCGTTCCCTCTCAATCACCCTCTGGCTGTTCAAAATCTCCAATAGTATTAGTTGCATACCATTTGAATGTGACTTGGTTCGTTAACTAAATATCATCTGAGTTTGACTTAATTCTGCAGAGGTTAAGATATATTTATATGATTATTGTATCCAAAAAAAAATTAAATGAATAAATTTTTCTCTTGGTTAGTTACTTAGTTCATTAGAGCTTTAATTATTTAGAACAACATTAACATTATAAGAAGCATTGTATTGATTATAAAATTCAAAATAACACAGAAAATTAGCATTAAAATTAGTGATTACCAATTTGGTGCAAATTTCCTTAGCCTTTTCAACGATTCTAAAAGCTATATTCTTCAAATTCAAATCCACAATCGACAAAAATTTTGGACATATTTGGGTACCAGTTTTTTATTTTTAGTTTTCGAAAATAAAAACTGAAAACAGTTTTTTGAAGAAAAAATGTTTAGATAACTGTAACTCGAAAATTATTTCCAAAACAGAAAACAGTGAAAATTGTTTGTATAATATTATTTTGAAAACTGTCTTGATACACTTTGTAATTATTTTTGGTTTTAAGTTTAAATTTAAAATCTATATTAATTTTATTTCTAATATTTGTTAAATACTTAAAAATAATTAATATTATTTTATTTTTAAAATTTTAATACTTTTTATATATCATAGAGAAATAATGAAACAGAGAAAAAAACATTAATTTTAAGATTATTTTTTAAAAATTATATAAAAAATATCAATCTAGAGTTTTTAAAAACTATTTACTAAACAGGAAAATAAATTTTTAAAAATTAATTTTAATTTTTTAGAACAAAAACCAATCTTAAAAAACTCCTTCCAACAATGACCGAAGAGTTTTTCTCAACCACCGTTCAGCAAAAGTTTCGCTCACAATTATAGCATGCAGCAACATAATCATCAAGGCCGAGTCCCGATTAATCATTTGTAAGCAATACGCAGATGTCACACGTACCAATCAAAACCATACACGTGTCCCAAATAATATTAGGTGAGGGTCAAATTCATTTAGAAATTCTTGTTTGCGTGGTAAAACTTAAATTTATGTCGAAATGAAAATTTAATTGATAATTTTAAAATATTTTATTAATAATATATATACATACTTAATTAATATTATTAATAAATTTTTTAAAAATTATCAATTAGATTTTACTTTAATATAAATATAAAATTTATACTCAATATAAATAAGAATCCCTCCAGCTAATAACAGCACACTTTGTACCCTTTATAAGAGAAAACTTTTCAAAAGTATTGCATTGAATGATGAAATGCTGAGGTACATCATAAATGTTCCTCGACATCAATGATCATCCCTAAATACGACTCATGCTCACGTGTTCTAAAGTCTCCAATTTTCCTTATTGGATACAATGTCAGTGTCAGAGCATATGCTGTTGTGTCATTGAACTTTAAGATTGCTTAGTTTCCCTTCATCCTCTATCTTGGAATTAATTCCTTATTACTTTGATTATGTCAACAATCTTCTCATTTTACTCAGAACCCCTAGTTCACAGAATGTGATGCGCTAACAGGTCCACCATGTAGAGTTTTAGAACATGACCAGAAGATGGTCATGGGATCAAAAGCTCGATCATAAGAATCTGTTCTTTTCAATCTAGGCCACAAATTTCTTTCCTCATTCGAGCTTGGGTCCGATTAGATCAAGAATCTGCACATCCATGCTACTTTCTAACAGAAAAAATGAATGGCAAGCCACAAGTCTTGCTACATTTTTTGAAGTTGACACAAGAAACATATGCTAAATCGATGAGGAATCTATGTACTATGTGAAATCTTCATCACATGATAATTATTCAGATTTTTTGAACTACGTCATCAAAATTGACCATATGATCAATTGCAACAATTTTAATGGAAATCAAGCTCTTGAACAAGCAATATAGGCCACATTTTTTTAGTACTTGAGATATTTAGATGTGAATTTATAAAGAAACACTAGTTGTATGTCTAATTTTCTTAACCACGACTTAATTTGTATCACATATAAATAATGATGTTTATGATGACGTGAGATATGAGTCATTGTAAATTCTTTCATCACTAATTATAAATTAGATCAATGGTTTTAATCTGCTGACAATTCAAATACTACGATAAGCTCATGAGCAGCCTAAAACATCTATGTCTCCATTTGACAATTGATCTGAATCGATTCTGATATCATTTGTAACGCCACGAGTTCATCACTCAAAAATAAAGTTCATTTTGAAATCATTGAGTTGTACATATAAACGAAAATCTTATGTATTGTCTACGGATATGGGATGTAAATCATTGTAATATCAACCTATAAATCTACCCTAAGGAGAATTTGATGAAACAACATAAGAACTAAAAAAAGTCAAAAGAATCTGTCCTTCAATGAGATTAAAGGGACATGGGCTTATCACAGAAGTAACTGCATACGGATGCGGGACATGGGCTTAACAGAGAAGTAAGTGCATGCAGATGCTGCAAAGATGATGCAATAAAAGAAGGGACTTTTTAGGTCCAGTGCTGCACCTCCAGGTTAGCATATGGAGTAAACAACTGGTGGATACCATATGATTTAGGTGAGATCTGGATGCCCATTTAATGTTTGATAGCTGACCAAATCTCCCACCCAAGAAAATACAAGAGGGCTGACCTACTTCCTTCATGTCTCAATATCTTCAAGTTCTCACTTAATTAGTGCGTCAAGTTACATCAACTTAATTTGATTTTATTTGTTTATATTTGATCATTAATAATATATAGAGTTTATACACAGTCAGTGAATCAAATATTAACCCTTTATTCTTTTGACCATCCCATTTTCATTTAAGTTATCCACATATTTTTTTAACAAACTAAAATCAAACATCATTTTGACGGGTGCACTTGAGATACTGTTGCCTTAGCTTTTCAAAAGGTTTTAATTTTTAAAAAACACAAAAGTTATACCAAATACAAAAAAAAAAAAAAAAAAAAGTTTTAAAAGTAGATAATAAAATCAATTTTAATTTAGCCATTTATTTCTCACAATTTTTATCAAAAGTTAAATAACTTTAATTTCACAGTTATTTTATCAAAAAATTATTTTAAAATTATTTTAACTCCACTCAACAACTGAAACTGCATTTAGATCAAATGGTAATATCTATTAAAAGTTTCAGACCTTTTAAAAAAATTTAATCCCTAACCTTATTTGAAGCTAGTGAACTAATAAGTCAATATTGTTTATACAAATAAAAAGAAAAAAAAATTGAAATAGAAAAGAAAGCAAAGCAGAGCAGGATTTTTTAATATTAGCAGTTGCAAGTTGCCCTTCACCATGTGTCCTGTATTTTAAACAGAGGATAAAAACAGAACCTTAACAATATTAGCTGCACATACAAATCCAAGCTTTGAATAGTTAGTTTCTTTTCTCTGAAGATCAGAAGAGATGAAAAACTGTGAGCTCTGCAACTCTTTAGCAAAGACATATTGCGAATCAGATCAAGCTAGCCTCTGCTGGGACTGTGACACCAAAATTCATGGTGCCAATTTTTTGTTTGCTAAGCATTCAAGAACTCTGCTTTGTCACCTCTGCCAATCTCTCACACCCTGGAATGCCTCAGGACCTAAGCTCGGTCCTACCGTTTCAGTCTGCAATAACTGTATCATCAATAGTAGCTGTAGAGAGGAGAGAAACAATGAAGAAGTAGGCCTTGAAGGAGATAATGACGATGATGATGATGATGACGATGACGATGGGGGTGATGAAGATGATGAAGAAAATCAAGTTGTGCCTTGGTCATCTACCTCGCCGCCGCCTTCAGTTTCCAGTTCTTTAACAAGCGAAGAAATGTTGTAGCAGGTTTAATTTGTTTTCAGTTGCCTATGTTCTTTTTCATCTTTTTTTTTTTTTTTTGAACTTTCATGTTAAATCTTTCTTCTTCTTTTTTCTTAGATGATCCTGCTAAATCTTGAAATCTTGTACTGCCAGGTAAATTTTTGATGGGTTATCTTTTTTTCTTGATATATGAAACATATTTGCAATATTAATCAACTTTGATTTATTAATCTCATCATTTTTAGGAATTCTAAAGAAAAATATTTATGTTTTGAAGCAGGATCATGTAGGCTGCAGCTCATTTTCATTTGTTTCTTTTGCACACGCCACAAGTTTTCATTTTTCCTGTTTCCTGTTTCTGAGTCCATTTGGTAGGAGAAAATTTGAATGGCTTGGAGTTTAGAGTCAGATGGGTGCTTCATTTTAGCCACATATCATGAAATTTTTTTGGGTTGAAGATACTTTAACGGCAGATGAAAAGAAAGCTAAAAAAATATCATTTTCTCTCTCTCTCTCTCTCTGTGAAGAAGAAAAATGAATATAATTCAATGAAACTTATAAACCCGAGAATCTTTCGTTTCAATGATACATGTTTCCTGAATTATTGCCTTTTTCTAAGCCTTAAAAGCATAGACAGTTGGTTTGGTCATACTCTCATCGGTAACTACATCTATCATAATATTTCACTTTCAATTATAAAAAAAAAATGTAATTCTATGGTGACTCATTTTCAAGTACCATGCCTCATTGTATTCATTATTTGGTAAAGTAATATACTTGACGATTAAAAAACTTACAATTGAAGATTAAACAATATATTTAATGATAAAAATTTATCATCAAATATATTAATTTTACTGTCAAATGTTTATTTTTTACTACCAAACACTTATGTCATTGCCATCAACCTCCATGTACATAATTAGCCAGAAATCAACTCTTTCATGTTACTGACACATTAAGGTTTATCAAAAAAAAAAAAAAAATTGCTGTGCGTACAAACAGATCATGAAGGCATAGTTTCTGTTGAAACAAAATCATAATATATATGGTTATATTTTCTCTCTGAATTTTAACATATTTCTACCGATTGATGAAGGAGATAAATAGAAAATGAATAAAATTCACGTTTATTTGATTATTCCTATAGTATCTAATCTAAGTTAACGGGAACATAGATCTCATTGGGGAAGTAGTGTAAGCCTTCCGACATCACACATGCTTTCCTACCAGAAGCCATGGATTAGTATTTTAATAACAAGTTGATTATGGCTCGATCTTCCTTAATTAATAAAGTTTTATATTAATGTCAACTTTTAGAAGGAGATTGAAAGAAAGAATCGATAAAAGGGTTGAGCTACCACTGCGGTGATAGCCTATCAATAAAAAAAACCATTCTGTAGGAATTTCTATAAAAGAGTTCATACAAATTCACAAAGATCATCATATAAAATATAAAATACCCAAATATTATTTGATAGGAAATTAAGAATGTATCTTGTTTGGGATCTATCTATATTGCACATCGGAAACTTGAATTAGCCAATACAGAATCCTGAAACAACCGCTTAGGTACTTCTCATCCCTCAATCTCTCTTAATGTTTGCTCTTGATGAGAAAAACTGCATAGAGTTTTTTATATTCTCTGTATGCATATTGTTGAGATTAGAGGAGGTAAACCTAATCTTCTTCTTTATATAGCTATTCATTGACCAATTCATCACATGTCTAATATCTGATGATCAATTACGACCCACATTAAATATTTACAATATCAAATTTGTTAGACCTGTTATATATCTCACTGTCTGTTTATTGTAAAACCCAAAATTTCAATTAATATAATTTCACACCCATGAAATATTTTGCGAGCCTAAGGTTTATGGATTCAAATCTAACAAATATCATTATGGCTCGATATGTTTAGATTTGAACCCATATATATTACAATACCATTGTCTGAGATATTTTTATCCACAGAAAAGGGAAAAAAGAATTGAGCTAGTTTTGTGTCTCGTGGTGGAAAACTTTGCTTGAGTAGCAAAAGAAACAAATTTGCATGACTGCGATGTATTGTTTTGAAGAGTTCATAATAGAGATCAATTTGTTGTCTTCGATTAATCTTCAGATTCTGATTCTCTCAAACTGTTGATCTTTTTGATCTGTGTGTGATAGCCACAAAGAGAATATTGGCAAATGAAGGTAGGGCCTTTATAACTTAAAATGATAGCCACTTCTTATAAATTATCTGTGTATATGACAGGATGTGTGTAGGCCATCGTTAACTAGCAATGCTATTGCATCCAATGATTATATCAGCAGACTGATGTTATAGATGGACAAAGGTGAATGTGTTGGTCAATGAAAACACATCAAGCATATGAGAATATGAGTATTTATGTTATTTTTCTTATAATATTTTTTCACTTATTTAATAAAAAAATCAAATACAATATTATAAGTGTTAATTAAAATATATTTAATCTTAAATAATATAATTTTGGTTAATAAAAACAAATCAAAATTCATGATAAACAGAATTTAAAAAAGATATACAATTACAATAATAGTTAATATCCAATTATTTACACGAGACTACGAATTTATATATATCCAATGAATTTATTAGCCATGTGACTATGAAATGGTAGTTATATAAATACCAAGGCATCTGATTAAAACAAGAGTTAATAAAAATTAAACGATAAGCCAATGGAAAACAAACATCCTAATTAAATACTATAAATACATAAATTAATAATTATTTATATATCAAATAATTTAAACAAAATATTTTTTTATACAAATTTTCAAATTCCATATGTTTAATTTGGAACCTCATTAAATATTAAAATCACAAAAATCTCTTAAGTAAAAATAAGTTAATCTATAATATTATATCTTCTCAATTGTGATGTTAGTCAACAAAATTTATTATTGATCAATTATAAAAAAAAATAATTGATCACTTATTTAATGGGTTTATTTTATTCTAAAGTTTATATATAAATGAACCATTACAACATGATAAATTTAAATGAATATATATTCAATTGATATTAAAAGATATTGGCTTTGGTTAGATGACTATTGATTAAGATATCTCAAATTAATCAATACTTTTTAGCAAGAATAGTAAGTTCATGATAACCGCACATTATAATAGCATAGTTGAAATAATTCAAATAACTAAAGCCCCGTGCATGATGACTGGTATTATAAGTATTATGAAAGCTTTTTAAAAAAGTGTTGGGTGATTCCGTCTCTCTTTTTTTTTTTATCCAAGCAAAAAACTATATAGTTTTAATTTACAATTAAATAAAATATAAAGCACAATCCATAAACTTTATAAAAACATAACTAAATAAAGCCCAATCAATTCAAATTAAATATTAAAATCTATTTTATAGAGATTTTATATAAAGAATCTAATCAACTCAACAATTAAAAGTAAACAAACTTAAATTAGATATTCATTAAGATTAGTGTAGCTTAGTTTTTTCAACATTTATAAACTAAACAAAATATCAATATATTAATTTAATACACATTAAATTATTGATTTAATAAAGGTTATAAGTTCATTAAAATTTCAAAATAAAAATATATTAACAATGAAAAACAAAATGTATGTTTGGCAACAGTTTTCAATTTTTAGTGTTCGAAAAGAGTTTCTGAAAACAGTTTTCTGATGAAAACATGTTTGGATAACTGTAACTCGAAAATTGTTTCCAAAACAGTTTTCAGTTAAATGTTGTTTAGATAATCAGCGTTCGAAAACTATTTTGAAAATAAAAAACTGTTTGAATTACATTTTTTTGTAATTATTTTCAATGTTCAGTTTAAATTTTAATATCTAAAATTAAATTTATTTCTTATATTTACTAAATACAATTTTTTAAACACACACCAAATACTTGAAAATAATTAATATTATTTTATTTTTAAAATGTAACCCATCAACCCATCAAATACAATATTTAAGTTTGTTCAATATCTAAAAGATTAGAAACAAATTTTTAAAAAAATTATGAAAACAAAAAAAAAACAATGAAAAATGATGAAAATAAGTAATTTTTTCTACTTATTCTCATGATATTCTCTTAGACCTTTGTCCATAAGTAGCGCTGCATTTTTAGTTACCTTTTTTTTTTTTAATGAGATCTGTTTTCCAAATTTACTTAATTGCAATTTTTCTACAATATATACATAAATCATGTGCACCATATGCCAAAACAATTCTTTGGACGAACCAATCACATAAAATCAAGCATAGCTACATTCAATTAATCGAATTAGGCTCAATTCTTAGAAATTCAAACCATGACATAAAGCCACATTCATCTACAACCAAGTTAATCAAAGTTCAAGTCTATCCAGATAGCTGGTTGATGGTGATGTTGTTCCCTGAACCAACAGGTCACCAACATTAAGCTTGAAACTTTGTTGGTTTGCTGTGCTTGCACATCCTTCAAACTGTCTTAACCTGAACATAGTGATTAAAACCTGCACAGAACACATCATATGTTATAAAGTAAAAAGTGGCTTTATAGTAAGACTGTAAGAGACATTGATTGAGACAAGTTGTTTTTAATAGGCTTTAGTTAAGGGATTTCATATTTTCTAATAGGAAAAGATCCACATGCTGAATTTTTGTTCTACTAAGTCGTATTTTCACTAAAAATATATAACATTGCATTGGCATTTCTTCTTCCATCTCACCACTTAAAAAAATATGATTTTCATTCAACAACTCGCATGATCCCACCACTCCAAAAAGAAGAGAAAAGAAAGAACAAAGAAAAAGCATTTGATTTTCATGCAACAACTGACATGCTTCTTTATAGTCATTCTCTCTTCATCTAAATCATTTAGTTTTTGCAAACCAACTTCATCATCAGCTTATAACTATTCAAGAAAATATATAATATTCACATTGCTTCAAATAAGAATTGACTTATGTATCTAGAAGTTACAATATGCAAACCAACAAGTGTGGCTAGGCTAAAAGGAGAAATCATGATTTATAGAGCAGGCGAACATCGGCTTCACCAATGAAGAGCGTAATGTTAGTGCTTTTTTTTCAATACAGAGACAAATTAAGAAACCTAAAATTTTTTATCCAGATAGGCCAGCTTATGTTCGGAAACAATTAGGATCCTAATTATGAAACCACTTCAACTTCAACTCATCCACAATATTGGAAATTGTAGTGACACGCAGAAATTGATTATATGCAACGGAATCACTATCAAAATACAAAAGATATCGATAAGTAATCATCATAAGAAAGAGATACGATTATCATTTCTTAAACTTCTAGTGTTATCTGAGCATGTTGCAAGATATAAACTAATTTTAAAGGAAAAAAAATGAACGATATCAAATAAGAACTTTGTTGATTAAAATCACTAAGCGTTATGCTCAAAAAATGACACCACAAAAAACAAATTTAAACTGTAAAAAATCAGGTTACTCTACAGGACAAATTTGATCAACTACATTGTTAACATATACAGGCACAGATAAGCATGAACACATTCAGAAAGTTAAAAACCATTACCAAGCAAGAACTCAATAAAGACCAAAGACTCTAGTTTGAATCCCAGAAAAATATAACTCTGAAAATATCAATTTTCTAGTATGGCTTCTCATTTAATAACCCAATAACTAGCTACCTATCAGAAAGTTTTCATTAGTTCTTAATCTGCTGCAGCTATAACTTGTTAGGAGAGGCATGCATATGATTATTTTTAAATTAAACTGTATTACTACTCATCTATATCAATATTTTTATTTTTCAACTCTTAAGCAAACATCTTTCTTTTGGTGGCCATCAATGAGAGTGAGACAATGTACTGAGAATTTCTCACATATCGAAAGCAATGAGTTAGAGAATTAAAATAAAAGCTGAGAGAAAAAGAGAGAATTTGATACCACAAACCTAGTAGAAGCTAAGGACAGCCACAAAAAACCAAACATTTGCAGTCCTTTGGTTCACCTCTAAACCAAAACAAACATCAACTTTATGCTTATTTTTCCCAAATTCTCCAAATATATAAAGCATATAGATTTAAGAGATATTTATCCAAAAAAATTGAGAGAATAGCAGGCAATTGCACTTGTATGCAAGAATGAATGACCTAATTATAACCGTCACGAAGTGCAAAGACACACACAGATAAAGCATACACAGAACCCACAAAGCACACTTCTCCACCTCCGATTACTGCACGTACACAATTTTGAATTTCTTTTTGTTCTTGATTTTTTTTTCAATTTGGAAGGTGTCATCATCATATACCAGAAAGTGAACAACCACACAACAATCTCTATTAATTATCAAAGACAAAGACCCCACAATAATTATTGAAAAATAGAGAAATGGAACCAGTCCCAATCAGCTCAAATTGAAAACCAAAAAAAATACCCACATGCCAGCATGCATTTAAAATGCAAAAACCGTAAGATCACAAGCAATCCACATCAATTAGCGGAGTTCAACACCAAATTAGAGTGGAAAGAACAAAGACCAAATCTAAAATCAGCTAATAAGCAAGTTAAAACATTTACTTAGACTTTTGCCTCTGAGAGATTCTTGTGGGTTTAGAGATACCTTTGCACTGAAGAAGCCTGATGTCTTGAAGAAGTTGACTCTTCCTTCGCACCGAAGAAGCTGATTGTGCTAAGTAGTGTGGGCTTAGGGATTACTAGGAAGAGGAGAGAGATTCTGGTGAGAACAAAGAGAGAGAAATCAGTCAACAGTTTAAAGGAGGGAGAAACAGGGGATGAAAGGATAGAAAAGAGGGCGAGAGAGAAAGAGGGGAAGGAAGGAGAAAGAAATAAGAGAGAGATCAAAGATGAGAGAGAGGCGCTGCTGCAGAAGTAAAAATGGGGGAAATGGGGCTGCTGCGTCGCGCGTAGGGAAAATCCGGATTAAATCTCTTGGTGGCCTTGTTTGAGAAATCCTTTTTGGGACTCTCACCCGAAACCTATTGTTCGTAAATGGAGTATACATACAGAAAAATTGCACCCATTTCCCTATGTTTCGCCTCTTTACCGGTGCCACCATCGCCGCTGCTTTGCCTCCACCACTGATTGAGAGATCGACGAAACAGAGAGACTGAGAGGAGAAGAGAGAAGAGAGAAGAGGGCAGAGAGCAGAGAGTGAACTCTGAGCAGTATTTTAGGCGTAAAAAATGAAAACCGAAAACCCCATTTGGGAGTTTTCTAAAATCAGTGTTTGAACACTGAATTTATAAAATTATTTTACAAATCAGTCTTGCAAAACTGCTCCCTAACAACAAAACTAAAGTATTTAATCTTTTATTCATATTATGTATAAAATGTACAAATGTTATTTTTTTTAGTTGAATTTGATTAAATTTAGTGAATGTGCATAATAAAATTTTATTTATTTATTGATCAAATAAAAACTGGTAAAAAATTATAAGAGTAAATCATATTTCTCTTTTTCAATGTAAAATAATAACTTCACCAAAGTTTGGAAGAAACTTATGTACAATTCTATTTTGCATAAATGATTTAAAAACATTCATATTAATTAAAAAATGAATTTTAAAATTAAGCCAGTTGAATTTTACATAATAATATTTCCCACCATAATGAAAAAAAATAGCTCATCTAAATTTAAATAAATAAATTATTTATATAATATTTATAATAATGATTAAAAAACACATAAATTTACAATAATAACTAGATAGCAATTATTCTAAATTTACTAGTTAAATTTGACTAATTAAAAAATTTGTTACAAAACAATAAAAAAAAAGTAATATTATTTTTTATAATTAAAATAATTTCTTTCATATTTTGAAAATAAATTATGTGTAATTTTTTATAATAATGACCAAAACTCATTCATTACATTTAAATTGGTTTAATGTTAATGAATAATTTTTTATGATTCTTACTTTAATTATTTAAATATTTTTACTAAATAAATTATTTATAAAATATTTTATAACAAAAATTATAAAGCATAATGTTATATAATATAAATAACGACTAGAAACCGAACTATATAATTTTACATCATGATTACATAACAAAATTATGATACTAAATACTAAAACATTGGTTGATTTCAATGAAATTGGATCTTATATTTTAATCAAGATACTGATTTGCACCAACTTTATTTCGTTAATTAACACTCCCAATTTATCCATGTATGAAATAAGATCCTTTAATCAAACCAAGTATTTAAATGGTAAGCTATCACATGCTTTGATATTTATGCATGGTCATACACACGAGTTTTATGCATAAAAAATTAAAATTAAAAATAAAATTTAAACAATATAAATTATTTCTTATCAATTTTTTTTCTCCAAAAAAAGATTACTCATATAAAAACAATCCTAATCACAATACAAAACATTTAAAACACAAATTTTATCATAACTGCACATGTGGAGCATGTGACGATGCAAAGGTGTCACGTATGCAAATTTTTTTTTTATTTTTTATAGAGACTATTGCTATTTTATATTATGTTTTGATTATGCTAGAATTAACATTAATTTTTTCTCACAAAATAGTTATAAATTTTATGATAATGAAAAGTCACACATCATAGTTTAATTATTTAAGTTTGACTAAATAAATTATTTATAAAAATATTTTATATAACAAAAATTACAAAGCACAATGTTTTATGATATAAATAACAACTAATCAACTAAGTTGCACTAAATAATTTAGTTCATTACTTATAACAAAAATGTAATAAAGATATATTTTATTATATGAATTATGTTCTTTAGTTACACAAATTGAACTATTGTTTCATGCATATTTTACTTTAAACAATAATTAAAAAAAATTATAAAAGTCAACTTATAAACCTTACAAAACCCAAAAAAAAAAAGATTGTTAAATATTTAACTAATAATATTATTTTCATAGGTTGAATTTATGAAATTGCAATATAAAAATAAAAAAATAAAAGTTTTCGCTATAAATATAAGTTTTCTGAAGTTTTGTTAATATATTGACTTTCAATATTACATTATTTTGGTTTTCACTACACGATATTTTAACTTTTTTATAAAAACTAATTGTTTACAAATAAATTTAATAAAATATTAAAATCTTAATTTCATATATAATTATTTCATATTCTCAAATTTCAAATTGCTACTTTTGTACCCACATGTTCTATTGAGTAGATAAAAACTTCTATAACAAATAAGTATTTATCTGCTTAATTTGTTGTAAATAAATTAAATTAAATTCAAATTGAGATCTTTTTTTAATCTAATTATTAAACTTTTTTTAATTTACATTTTGTTACTTCAACATAATTAAATCTTTTACATCTTATAAATTATTTAATCTTCATTATACCACATAATAATTAATATTTTTAATGTTTACTCAAAATAGAATATTTTAAAAAAATTATTATAAAATAATAAAATAATAACCCTAAACTTTTATATAATTTTAAACTAGTTCGTGCATGGCACAAATATAACAACTAGCTTGATAGTACTTTGAGTATCATTTAACAATACTTTGATATAAAAGATATCATTTGACAATAATAAAGTATCATTGAACAATAATTAAATTACTATTAAATGATACCTCAATTATTCTCAAATAGTACTTTTGATCAAAATGATACCGTTTGACTAATTAAGGTTAAACAATATCTTAATTACTATCAAATAGTATCTCAAAACTATTAAATGGTACCAAAATGTTATGCGCTTTATACCTAACCACACCATAGATTTTTTACCCCAATAAACAAATTAACAAAAAAAAATAATAAAGCTAAACAACCATTCAAAAAAAAAAAAACTGAACCACTGCTGGAATCAGACACAAAATCCACTCAGCGCGAACCTACATCCCTGACCGGCATCAATCCTTCATACAAAGATCATCTTATATAGTGATTGGGTTCTTCCTCTAACGGGGAGGCTTTCTATCGGAGATTGTGTAAAAGTGAAATCGACTTCGCAACGCCTCTATTTACCAGCTGTTCGTGATTATGCACTCCCCAAACTTTAAGAGTTAGGGGCCACATATTGCTTAGAGGGGGAGGCTTTCATCATGCTACCTTGGTCAGACTTATGACTTGCACTCCCCAATAGGATAATTATTTTTTCATTGTGCAATTCAAGCCTAGTGATTCATTTGCAACTGCTTTTTACAGCCCAATCCAGCTTCAACCCCAACCAAAAGATAGGAAAAAGGGTATTAAGGCAACAATTCACATTACCCAAGAGAAGGAAGAGAAAATTTGAAAAGGAATGTAAAACCAGGAGCGAATTCCAACAGACATAAGCAATGGCATCGACTTTAATTCTCAAACACTGCAGAGAAAACAATGGGGTACCAAAGTGATACAAAACAAACCATAGGTACTTATGTTGAAAAGAAGCAAACAGGTAATTTATAGAAATTGCACTACTAATTACTATACATTATGTAAGAAAATTGAAAGGACGAGGTTGCAAAGGGCAAACCAGTAACTTTACAGAAAATTGGTAATACAAGATAAAAAAGTGCAGTCCATTTAGGTTAGGAGATCTAAAAGGAACCAATGGAAATGATCATCCATCTCTCAACCGGTAGAATTAGAATTATTCCATACGTGTGGGTTAACATTAATTGGATTTTTAGGTTTAGTTATAAAACATGCTAAATGATTGGTCTATTATGAGAGACATAAAGGGAGCCCAATAAAAAACTCTATTTACAATGGACTTAATATTCTAATGTGTTTAATATGAGCTAGCTACTATAAAAATTAATTGACTTTTGGGCTTGTGATGAGTGAGCCACTGAATCACTATATAAGGAATAAACTAAATCTTCCTCTTATTCTCAACCCTAAGAAACGCATTGGGAAAAAGTTGATCTCATCAAGCTAGTGTATTAAAGAGAATCAAATAGGGGAAAACTTAATTGATTAGCTAAGGATCTGTTCCTATTTATTACTTGAAATTTCCGTTGTCATCTACAATGGATCTTAACCAAGGTATGTAATCTTTCTATCTATTGTTTATTAAGCGTTCTATAATCGTCTATGGTGATTACATGGGATTAAAGATATTCACTGAAATCCTACATCAACATCCTGCACTTCACATATACACGCAAGTCAGTAAAAGAGTGAAGAAAACAGAGACCAGTATTACCAAACACTTTCACTACATATATTCAAACGTGCACCATAACATTTCAATTTTCAGACACCACACCATCCCAACAGCTGCTCAGGAAGCCTTCTCCTGATCTGCAACACGAGAAAATGCTTTCAACATCAATTCGCACTAAAACAGTAGATTATTATACCAACCAAAAGACAAAAATAACTTACAGCAAACAGAGGACTCAGTACTTCAGTTGTGGCATTGTTATGATTTTTAAGTCCAGCAGAATTTATGGACGCAATTATGGAGATTGGAAGGTAATATCACTAGACTATCAGTGCAAAAAAAGTTTCTGAAGAACAATTTTGGTACTGATATGGAGCTGACTATGAAGTAAATCATAAATCATGTAAAACACAGCAGGATAGCGCACCAACCAGACGAGTTTAAATGAAACACAATGGTCTGTATGAGATGCTGACAAATAGAGATGGTGGACAATATGATTATGAAGTATCAAATTTTACTCTACCCTATACAGTTTTTATATTTTGCAAAGGCCACAGGAAAATGTTTGATTAGACAGTTCAATAACAACCTAAGTTGAGAAATACCTTTTTTTGATAAAAAAAAATTACAGAAAATACTTATTATTCAAATACCTACTTTATTCAAATTCCTACCCACTAGGTACGCTCAAATGGTACAGGAAACAGCTTGCAAATGGAATCTCACCGTAAGTTGGGAAATAACTACTGTATTATTCAAATACCTATTGCTATTTATACTGAAAAAAGAAAACAAAAGGTAGACACAACACTGTTCCCTCTTCAATGCAAGGCCAAACTCAACAGAGATGAAAGTCCCAAACAACAAGATAAATGTCAAAAGAAGCATTTCCTGTCACAACTATACTAAACAATAAATGGGACATATGAATCCATTGATAAATGTATTGCCTATGAAAATATGCTCCAACATGGTAAAAATGTACTAGAATTTAGGTAAACTAATTTGTGTTTAATTTTTTCCATCCTTTTCTATATAAATCTATGATACGTATATAAATGTACCTTTAAATCCCCATCCAAAACCAGTCACTAAAGTTTTGTAGTGACTCACATAAATCTAGGAAGGCCTTGTAGCCAATCCTGCTCTGCTATGGACTCACCATTTTAACATTTTAATGTTAACAACTGCACTCTGCACAACCATCAAAACCAAAGGTGACGCCTAAGATTCTTCTACATCATCAGTCAAATATCAATTACATTAATAAAGAGCATATAACATCCCAAATTCCACCACTTAGGCCAAAATCATCATCAATCTCTTGCTCTGTGGTACTAAATCTTTATCATCTACCACAACAAAAAGCCAACTTAAGAGGCTGCAAGAAGCAAGAGGCAATTCTAGTACTCTCATAAAGTTGGTTGCTTCATTCGAAGTAGTTGTTCCTCTTAAAACACAGCACCATAAGCTCATTATCACCATTGAGCATCCCTAAAGCAATACGATTTGCTAATCACTGATTACATATACTGTTCCAATTAATCATCTACCAAGCATGATATAAATTCATTTAAGTGGGCCATGAGTAATAAATAACTTTGAAATTCCATAAAACATACACCCATTTTCGCTTAAGAAACAACCGAACCACTGTAAATATGCATATGTCTATCTCATAGAAATGATCAAACATATCTTCAGTGACAATTCAAGCATCATTGCCATTTAACCCCGACTATTAGTGATAAAACTTCTCTAAATTCTCAAGTAATACTGGGTTGGCCAGAACTCTATTCGATCATGTGCAACTCCTGCTCATAATCTTTAAATTGAAAAACTAGAGGCTCACCTTATAGGCTTATACTGTCTTCTTTCTCATCACGTTGAAGTTTTGAGCTTGAATTAAATTATTCATTAACCCCCTCTCCCCCTCCCTCTCACACGCATGCAGACACACAAACGTGGGCACACAAAAAATTAATTCAATCATGTGCAACTCCTGCTCATAATCTTTAAATTGAAAAACTAGAGGCTCACCTTATAGGCTTATACTGTCTTCTTTCTCATCACGTTGAAGTTTTGAGCTTGAATTAAATTATTCATTAACCCCCTCTCCCCCTCCCTCTCACACGCATGCAGACACACAAACGTGGGCACACAAAAAAAATTAATTCAACAAGAACGGCAAGCAATAACACAAAAATTTTTAATAATCTTACATGCCTATTTATAAAAAGCAACATATCATGTTACTGTGATCATGTTGATGCAGAATAGGAAAGAAAATATCTATTATTTTGGGATTTTGGGATTATCTTGTAATTACAATATTTTTGGAGATCAAGTAATAGTAGTTTAGGAAACTTAGATTTAGGCAATTAGATATTTATTGGGAATTGATTTACTTTTTTATTTAAATTATATTTTGTGTCTATATAAGAGCGTCCTACTACAGTTTTAGATTCAGGTATTGATAATAAAGTTTAAGACTTGGAATATTTTCTTCCCTCTATTTCTAGTTCTAGTTTTCTCTTCTACTTATCTTCTTCTCTTCTGTCTCTCTTCTATCTGATTCTTTCTTTGCTTCTTCTAAGTCTAATCTTCTTTATTTCTACGGATTCTCTACTATTTCTCTCTTGTCTCAATCTATTTCTTCTCTCTAAACTATGAAGAAGAAAACAGAGAAACCTAAATCATCACTTAGAAAGTTTATTTTTTGTTTACAAGTAAATATTCCATGAAAGGACACCAAGGGGGTGCGGGTGCCAACCCCTAAAACTTAATGCCTATAAACTCATGTTCGTTGGCAGAACAATGCCCATCACTTAGCAAGTTAGCAATACCTTACAAAGTTTTTAACTCATTTTGGTTAAAGTAAAGCCTTTTAACACAGACGAAAGGGAGAACCCATAATTTATGACAGAAGGAAATATGTTTCATAATCTGATGCAGGCCTCGCAATGCAAAGATGACTCAATATGAAACACTGAATTGTCAGAATCCCAAAAATTGAGGACGCGTGATACAAAATGGTAACTCAACATCCATATATTGACGAGAGAAGCCCCCCCACCAAAAAAAAAGGAAAATAATAATTTAAGAGATCAAGGAACATATAATTGTGGATATGAGATTGAAAAGAATCCTCATATTCAATCAAAATCACTGATTCAAGAGAAACACTTTAAGAGAATAAATGGAAAATACGAACAAAGAAAAAAGATCAACAAAAAGAATTCCAAATCAGGCTTTACACCTTCTCTTATAAACAGGAGGCTTTATGAGTTAATAGGACTCTAAAACACATAAAAAATTCTACACAACAGGATCTAAAAAATTCAGAGCTTCTCACCACAAGATACACAAATTGAAGCCATATATGCTGATAGATGAAATTCCTCGATCAAATAGCTAAACTTTTTTTTGATAAGTGAACCAAATGCCTATACTTGAAGCCCTGTAAAAGTTGACAACACTCTTACACTTGAGCCTTTAAAGTTTTTTATTTTTTTATATATTAAGTTGAAGGTGCAGTGCAGGGAATCACACTTTTACATCACTAACCCTAAACAAACCTTTGTTAAAGTTGAAACTTTTTTCAATTGTCTTTAAAGTTGAAATTTTTTAAAATTGCCTTTAAAGTTAAAATTTTTTAAAATTGCCTTTAAAGTTGAAATTGAACCTTGAAAATTAAATCAATTTCCTAACTTACACATATAGAAAGTTGAAATGGCACCAAACCTTGAAACTCTAAAAAAGTTAATGGAATTTTAGTCCTTTTTTTCTTTTTTGATAAATGGAATTGTAGTCTTAGACCTACTATCAGACTCTCAAGAGGATTTAAATGAGAGTAAAGGCAGATGAGGAAGTTTAGCACATCCATTTAATGGAACTTAAGCCGCCATTTAAGCTGCGTGCATCAGGTAGCAACCAAATACGCAAGTTCTGTGGAAACGACAAATAGGATTGAAACGGTTGAACTGACCTGAACAGACCAGAATTAAACCCCACGCGAAAAATACAGGTGTCCTGTTCTTTCTTTTTCTGCATCAAGACGTTTCAGAAAAATTGGCAACAATGGAACAACTTTGAAAGGCAGTTTTCAAATCCAAAAGATTTCATGAGATTATGAGAAATTATATAGAAAATCAATCAGGCGCAACTAATTGCTGTGTTAAATGCTGAAATACTGTCCTAAACCTATGCCAAACAGAATGCAATGAAATGTTCAGCTTTGTAGAACTCAATAGGTAAACAGAAGGAGATCATATGCATTGCCACTAAAACGTTAATTCACAACAACCAACAATCCTATAGTGCCATTAATACTAAACACAAATAACCATTTAAACCAAAAAGGAAATACAAAAAAAAAGAAGATATTAATCATAAGAACAGAATGCAATGAAATGTTCAGCTTTGTGGAACTCAATAGGTAAACAGAAGGAGATCATATGCATTGCCACTAAAACGTTAATTCACAACAACCAACAATCCTATAGTGCCATTAATACTAAACACAAATAACCATTTAAACCAAAAAAGAAATACAAAAAAGAAGAAGATATTAATCATAAGAACACCTTTCTGTTCACATCCTCTCAATACCCATGAAGAAACAACTACATATACACTATATTAAGACGAGCAGCAAGCTCAACAATAAGACAAGCAACTCAAACCAGAAACAGAATCTATAATCATGAACTAAACCGAAACAATGCGCAATGGCAAAAAAAATTCCAGCAAATTAAAGCAGAAAAGAAGACTAAAAACAAAACCAAAATCCATAAATCAACTCTGTAAGGAAAAAGATTACCAGGTCGAAGCTAACACACGACTAAAGCGAAATGAGAAAAATGAAGATAAACAAGACACAAATATTTTACGTGGAAAAACCCCGAACAAACTGGGGTAAAAAAACACGGGCAAGTGTAGGAGGATTTCACTATTGTAAAATAGAGATTACTACACCTTCTCTCTGATTACAATGAGATAATAATTGTCTAATCTCTATTGTAATAGGAGAAACAACTCTCTCACAAAATCGAAAAAATATTACTTACAAAGAAGGAACAAATTTTCCTCTCTAAGTAGTAACTCTCACACTCTCTCTAATATACTTCTCTTGATTTTGTGATTGCATTTCAAAATGAGAGCAAAAGGGGTTTATACAGGCTTAAAACAAATGAGTTGGTGGAAGTTAAGCAAAAATTAGGCATCTCCATTGTTGACCAAAAATGGTTGGTGGCCTACTTCCTCTATTGTTGACAATTTGCCTAAGTTAGGCACCTCCATTTTTGACAAAAAACGGTTGGTGGCCTATTTCCTTAACAATCTCCCACTTGAAGACTGATTTCAATCTGTCTTCACACCTCGATCTATGCAGCAGATCTTTCATAATCCTTCCATCCTTCCTCACTTGCCAAATTCATGCTTGTTTACGTTTCCGCTAGACCACATGAGGATCTACACCATTTAAACTTGTCAGTGTTGATTGGCTTGGTCATAATATCTGCTAGGTTCTCGTCGGTGTGAATCTTCTGCATATCCACACTACCTTCTTCCACTACTTCTCGAACGAAGTGATACTGAACCCTTATGTGCTTTGTCCGTGAATGAAAAGCTGGATTCCTTGCAATGTGCAAGGCACTCTGACTGTCACAAAACAGAACAATCTTCTCCTGCTTATGCCCGAGCTCTTCCAATAACCTTTGTATCCAAACTGCTTCCTTGCAAGCTTGTGTAGCCGCCATGTATTCTGCTTCCGTTGTAGATAGAGCCACAACCGTCTGCAGTTTAGAAACCCAGCTTACTGCTCCTCCTGCAAGTGTAAACACATAACCTGTAGTAGATTTGCTTTTATTGAGATCCCCTGCAAAATCTGAATCAACATAGCCTCTGACAGTAAAATCTGATCCTCCGTAACATAATGCAGCATCTGAGGTTTCTCTGATGTATCTCAGAACCCTCTTCACAGTATTCCAATGCTCTCCACCAGGATTCGCCATAAATCGACTAACCACTCCCACTGCTTGTGCAATGTCTGGTCTTGTACAAATCATAGCAAACATTAAACTTCCCACTGCTGATGCATACGGTACTCGAGACATCTCACTCCTCTCTTCTTCATTGCTAGGACACATACTTGAGGATAACTTGAAATTAATAGGAAGTGGGGTAGAAATTGGCTTACTATCTTGCATGTTGAAACGTCGCAAGATCTTGTTGAAGTAGTTCTTCTAGGAAAGCCAAATCTTCCTATTATTTCTGTCTCGGTGAATCTACATCCCTAGAATCTTGTTTGCTGGTCCCAAGTCCTTCATATCAAACTCCCTAGCCAACTGTGCCTTCAATTTTTGGATTTGATCTCTGTTGGGGCCTGCTACCAACATGTCATCCACATACAACAACAAGATAATAAAATCATTATCACCATCAAACCTTTTGAAGTACGTACAATAGTCTGAACTGAGTCTGTTGTATCCAAGGCTAATAATGAAGGAATCAAATCTCTTGTACCAACACCTCGGCGCCTGTTTGAGACCGTATAGAGATTTGTTCAACCTGCAAACCAAGTTCTCCTTTCCTGTTTCAGCAAAACCTTTTGGTTAGAGCATATAGATTTCTTCTTCAAGTTCTCCATGAAGAAATGCAGTTTTCACATCCAACTGCTCCATGTAAGGCGTGTGCTCCAACGCAGTGGAGTGGAGAATCCTGGTTGGTAGAGAGTGGACGGATGGATGATCGTTTGAGGGGAGGCTCAGTGGTCCTTTGTTCGAGGGGAAGATTGTTGGGTATACGACCAAAATCCCACATTGGCTAGAAATGGGGGAAAGATCATGGGTATATAAGGATGGACAAATATCTTCATTTTCCATAACGAGAAATTACTCCCGTTAAACTTCTCAACATCAAACTTTGTTGTAGTTGACATTTCGTTCATAACGATCTGCTTCACACCCCTCAACCAATAGCTCTGATACCACTGTAAGGAAAAAGATTACCGGGTCGAAGCTAACACACAACTAAAGCGAAATGAGAAAAATGAAGATAAACAAGACACAAATATTTTACGTGGAAAAACTCCGAACAAATTGGGGTAAAAAACCACGGGCAAGTGTAGAAGGATTTCACTATTGTAAAATAGGGATTACTACACCTTCTCTCTGATTACAATGAGATAACAATTGTCTAATCTCTATTTTAATAGGAGAAACAACTCTCTCACAAAATCGAAAAAATATTACTTACAAAGAAGGAACAAATTTTCCTCTCTAAGTAGTAACTCTCACACTCTCTCTAATACACTTCTCTTGATTTTGTGATTGCATTTCAAAATGAGAGCAAAGGGGGTTTATATAGGCTTAAAACAAATGGGTTGGTGGAAGTTAGGCAAAAATTAAGCAAGAAGTTAGGCGTCTCCATTGTTGACCAAAAATTAGGCAAGAAGTTTGGTCAACAATGGAGATGCCTAACTTCTTGCCTAATTTTTGCCTAACTTCCACCAACCCATTTGTTTTAAGCCTATATAAACCTCCTTTGCTCTCATTTTGAAATGCAATCACAAAATCAAGAGAAGTGTATTAGAGAGAGTGTGAGAGTTACTACTTAGAAAGGAAAATTTGTTCCTTCTTTGTAAGTAATATTTTTCCGATTTTGTGAGAGAGTTGTTTCTCCTATTACAATAAAATTAGACAATTGTTATCTCATTGTAATCAGAGAGAAAGTGTATATTTTACAATAGTTAAATCCTCCTACACTTGCTCGTGGTTTTTTACCCCAATTTTTTTGGGGTTTTTCCACGTAAAATATTTGTGTCTTGTTTATCTTCATTTTTCTCATTTTGCTTTAGTTGTGTGTTAGCTTCGACCCGGTAATCTTTTTTCTTACAGTGGTATCAGAGCTATTGGTTGAGGGGTGTGAAGCAGATCGTTGTGAACGAAATGTCAACTACAACAAAGTTTGATGTTGAGAAGTTTAACAGGAGTAATTTATCGTTATGGAAAATGAAGATTAAGGCAATTTTGAGGAAAGACAATTGTTTGGCAGCAATTGAAGAAAGGCCCGCAGAGATCACTGATGACAGCAAGTGGAACGAGATGGACGGCATCGCAATTGCCGATCTGCACTTAGCACTAGCCGATGGAGTGTTATCTAGTGTGGCGGAAAAGAAGACTGCAGAGGAGATTTGGGATACTCTAACAAGGCTGTACGAGGCCAAGTCACTACACAATAAGATCTTCTTAAAGATGAGACTTTACACTCTTCGAATGACGGAATCCACGTCGATGATCGACCACATCAACATTTTAAATACTTTATTTTCACAACTTACATCGATGGGTTACACAATAAAAGCATCTGAACGTGCGGAGCTTCTACTACAAAGTCTACCTGACTCGTATGATCAACTCATCATCAACTTGACGAACAACATCCTCACGGACTATCTAGCCTTCGATGAAATTGCAGCTGCTGTTTTGAAAGAAGAAACCAGGCGCAAAAACAAGGAAGACAGACATGCAAGTTCGCAGCAAGCGGAAGCTTTGACGATGACGAGAGGAAGATCAACGGAACGTGGCCCTAGTGGGAGTCAGAATCATGGTAGATCGAAATCAAAAAGTAAGAAGAATTTCAAGTGCTACAACTGTGGCAAGAAAGGGCATGTCAAGAAAGGGCATGTCAAGAAAGATTGTTAGTACACAAAGAAGAGTGGAGTCCCTGAGTCATCAAATGCTCAAGTGAATGTAGCAAGTGCCTCAGATGATGGTGAAGTTCTATATAGTGAGGCAACAACGGTAGTTGGAGGCAGAAAGCAGTTCGCTGACGTCTGGTTACTAGACTCAGGAGCAACATGGTACATGACATCTCGAAGAGAATGGTTCCACAAATATAAACCAATCTAAGGAGGTTCTGTACACATGGGTGATGATCATGCTTTGGAGATCGCTGGTATTGGTACTATCAAGATAAAGATGTTTGATGGTACGGTTCGCACTATTCAGGAGGTACGACATGTAAATGGCCTGAGAAAGAATCTATTGTCTTTGGGGCAAATAGATAGTCTTGGATGCAAGACCCATGTCGAAAATAGGATCATGAAGATTGTCAAAGGTGCGCTTGTGGTTATGAAGGCAGAAAAGATCGCGGCAAATCTATTCATGCTTAAAGGAAAAACACTACAGGAAGCTGATGCGTGTGTTGCGTCAACCAGCAAGGGAGAAGAGTCGACGATGATGTGGCATCTCAAACTAGGCCATATGTCGGAACGAGGTTTGAAGATTCTCTCCGACAGAAAGCTGCTTCCAGGGCTCAAATCGATAAATCTACCTTTCTGTGAGCATTGTGTTACAAGTAAGCAACATAAATTGAAGTTTAGCAGATCTGATGCTAGGAGTAAATGCATTCTAGACTTCATTCATTCTGATGTATGGGAGTCACCAGAAATGTCCCTAGGAGGAGCAAAGTACTTTGTGTCTTTTCTTGATGATTACTCCAGGAGATGTTGGGTGTATCCAATCAAGAAGAAGTCAGATATATTTCCGGTATTCAAAGACTTCAAAGTGCGGGTGGAACTTGAATCTAGGAAAAAGATCAAGTGCTTAAGGACAGATAATGGAAGAGAGTACACAGACGGCGAGTTTCTTGCTCTTTGTAAGCGGGAAGGTGTCAAACGACAGTTCACAATCACATACACGCCTCAAAAAAATGGAGTGGCAAAGCGGATGAATAGAACTCTTACAGAAAGGATGAGAGCTATGTTGAGGACTGCAGGTCAACCCAACTCTTTTTGGGCAGAAGCAATCAAAACTACCTGTTATGTGATAAATCGATCGCCATCAACAGCAATTAATTTAAAGACGCCGATGGAGATGTGGACTGGTAAGCTAGCAGACTACTCTACTTTACATTCTTTTGGATGTCCTGCGTATGTAATGTACAATGCCCAAGAAAGAACGAAGTTGAATCCGAAATCTATGAGGTTTATATTCTTGGGGTATGCTGACAGAGTAAAGGGGTATCGCCTGTGGGATCCCACTACCCGCAAGGTTGTTGTCAGCAGGGATGTGATCTTTGCGGAAGATCAACTACTACAAAAAGATGAAGACGATAGCACGTCGAAAGAGGTTTCAGAGACTACAACAATACAAGTGGAAAATAATCCAGTACAAGAAACTCCAGTTTCTACTGAAGCAGCACCAGGGCACGAGATACAAGAACCAATCGAGTCTGAAGCTCCAGAAGCTCGCCGGTCAACTCGTGAGAGAAGGCTGCCAGCTTGGCATTCGGAGTTTGTCACTGAGAGCAATGTTGCATACTGTCTTTTAACAAAGGATGGAGAGCCCTCAACTTTCCAAGAAGCTACAAGTAGCTCAGATGTGTCTTTGTGGATGGCAGCAATGCAGGAAGAAATTGAAGCTCTACACAAGAACAAGACTTGAGAACTGGTACCATTGCCACATGGGAGAAAAGCCATAGGTAACAAATGGGTCTACAAGATCAAGCGGGATAGCAATGATCAAGTGGAACGGTTTCGTGCAAGACTGGTAGTAAAGGGATTCGCTCAGAAAGAAGGTATTGATTTCAATAAGATATTTTCCCCAGTGGTTCGGCTTACAACAATCAGAGTAATCCTGGCTATGTGTGCTACGTTTGACTTACATCTGGGGCAGTTGGATGTGAAAACTGCATTTCTTCATGGAGAACTTGAAGAAGAAATCTATATGCTCCAACCAGAAGGTTTTGCTGAAACAGGAAAGGAGAACTTGGTTTGCAGGTTGAACAAATCTCTATACGGTCTCAAACAGGCGCCGAGGTGTTGGTACAAGAGATTTGATTCCTTCATTATTAGCCTTGGATATAACAGACTCAGTTCAAACCATTGTACGTACTTCAAAAGGTTTGATGGTGATAATGATTTTATTATCTTGTTGTTGTATTTGGATGACATGTTGGTAGCAGGCCCCAACAGAGATCAAATCCAAAAATTGAAGGCACAGTTGGCTAGGGAGTTTGATATGAAGGACTTGGGACCAGCAAACAAGATTCTAGGGATGCAGATTCACCGAGACAGAAATAATAGGAAGATTTGGCTTTCCTAGAAGAACTACTTCAACAAGATCTTGCGACGTTTCAACATGCAAGATAGTAAGCCAATTTCTACCCCACTTCCTATTAATTTCAAGTTATCCTCAAGTATGTGTCCTAGCAATGAAGAAGAGCGGAGGGAGATGTCTCGAGTACCGTATGCATCAGCAGTGGGAAGTTTAGTGTTTGCTATGATTTGTACAAGACCAGACATTACACAAGCAGTGGGAGTGGTTAGTCGATTTATGGCGAATCCTGGTGGAGAGCATTGGAATACTGTGAAGAGGGTTCTGAGATACATCAGAGGAACCTCAAATGCTGCATTATGTTACGAAGGATCAGATTTTACTGTCAGAGGCTATGTTGATTCAGATTTTGCAGGGGATCTCAATAAAAGCAAATCTACTACAGGTTATGTGTTTACACTTGCAGGAGGAGCTGTGTAAGTTGGGTTTCTAAACTACAAACGGTTGTGCCTCTATCTACAACGGAAGCAGAATACATGGCGGCTACACAAGCTTGCAAGGAAGCAGTTTGGATACAAAGGTTATTGGAAGAGCTCGGGCATAAGCAGGAGAAGATTGTTCTGTTTTGTGACAGTCAGAGTGTCTTGCACATTGCAAGGAATCCAGCTTTTCATTCACAGACAAAGCACATAAGGGTTCAGTATCACTTCGTTCGAGAAGTAGTGAAAGAAGGTAGTGTGGATATGCAGAAGATTCACACCGACGAGAACCTAGCAGATATTATGACCAAACCAATCAACACTGACAAGTTTAAATAGTGTAGATCCTCATATGGTCTAGCGGAAACGTAAACAAGCATGAATTTGGCAAGTGAGTAAGGATGGAAGGATTATGAAAGATCTGCTGCATAGATCGAGGTGTGAAGACAGATTGAAATTAGTCTTCAAGTGGGAGATTGTTAAGGAAATAGGTCGCCAACTATTTTTTGTGTGCCTAATTTAGGCAAATTGTCAACAATAGAGTAAGTAGGTCACTAACCATTTTTGGTCAACAATAGAGATGCCTAACTTCTTGCCTAATTTTTGCTTAACTTCCACCAACCCATTTGTTTTAAGTCTATATAAACCTCTTTTGCTCCCATTTTGAAATGCAATCACAAAACCAAAGTTCCACGTTGGCGGGGAGGATCATGAGTATATAATTATGGACAAATATAGGTATTTTGGTGGTAAAAACTGAAGAGCAAATTCATGAGGTCTTAGGCCCAATGTAGACAATATCATACTAATTTGGAGGCATGTGGAGTCCATATTCCTTACAAACTCTAACTTAAAAGTCAAACCTGCTTGCTTATCCGATGCATTGTGAGACTCCAGCTCAGCCTCCTCCTCCACCACAGGGCAAAGCAACTCCCCATCCGTCTTACCAGAATCCTCTCCTCCATCTTTCTCGTCAGGAAACCTAACGACAATCACAGGGCAGGCGCAGTGATGCACGCAGTAATCGCTGACACTCCCCAACCTCCCCCTGCTACTGCTCCTCGCGGCCCCGAAGCCTCTGCTCCCCATGATCATGGCGCTCAATCCAAGCCTCTCCACCTCCAAGCACAACCTCTCCTTCATGTCGTGGTCCTTCACTATATGGATCTTGAAGGGGATTTGGCCCTCCACGAGGGGCTGCGCGACGTCGTTGGCTTTAGTGTTGGTGAAGAGATCGAAATCGTCTTCGAGCTTTCGCTGCGATTCCTGGTCGTTTTTGTTGTTGCTGTTGCTCTCGGCGTCGTTTAGGGACAAGTCGATGGCCCCCCAATCGGCGCCGTAGAGGATACTGGTGGGGCGCACGTGAACGAGGATCACGGCGTCCCCAGGGCGGAGGTAGTTCTGGACCGCCCAACGGACCGCGAACGCGCTCTCGTCGCTCAGATCGACGGCTATCCCGATCTTCCTTTGGGCCCCAGCGGTCGGGGTCGCGCAAGACAGCGGAAATCTCGGGGATGACGGTTGGACCGTTATGGCCGTCGCTTTACGGTCCGATTCCGGTAGCTTTCTCGGTGAATTCATGCTAGACACTGTGCGGCATAAAGAAGTAATGAGTTTCTGTTTCGGTTTCGGTTACTCTTGTGGGTTTTTCGTGTTTTGTGTTGTGGGGTTTTGTTGGGGGGTTTGAGGTCACGAGGAAGAGAGGGAATGAAAATTTCTTTTCGGAAATTGGAACGGCGAAATAACAGTTTTGTTTGGCCGTTTGGGCGGTGGTAGGGGAGAAAGACTGGACTCGCATTGTGAGAAGGACAAGTGTCACAAGTCACACGTCACACGTCACACGTCACAAGTCACAAGTTAGTATTGACGAGTTAAGTGTTACTTTCTCAGAACTATCATTGATTTTTTGTTTCTTACTTACCTGGTTAGAGAGCATCTTTGTCGGGCTTTGAACAAAATCTTTTACTCCATATCTCATTTAAAGAGAGAAATATTATAGGATGTTCAATTTTTTTTCTTAAATTACATGTGAGAATTCATGTCAAAGTTTATTGAGTACATCTTAAATTAGTTCATTTTAATTATTGTTTTTAAGAATTTTGACGAAAAAACCATTGAAATGATTAAAATACTTTTGAATAATTGAAGTTTAGAGGAAATGGTTGACTTGTGGAAATCATATAAGCTAAAAAAATAATACAAAAATATCCCATAAACTCAAAAAAGATTTGGAGTTTCAATTTTTCAAACTATTTTCTCATCTATCTTCAATTTTCAACAAGTTTATGTTTATTGCTTATTTGTTTGATTTTTGAATTAAGGGAAAAAATTTAAACTCGATTTTGCCTTAATCAACATATAACTTAAACTTTATATAGGCAACCTAGTTAAAAATTTCAAAATAAATCATTTATGGCATATATAATTTAATTAAGGCTTTACAATTGAAACAGTTTTTTTAAAATATTGCTTCTTATATAATTTAATTTTTTTAATCAAGATTATATTATTGAAAGTTGAATGTACTCTAATCAAAGGCATATAATATTGTACGCGATGTAGTATCAAATAAGCAGAAAAAATTAAATAAAATTATTTTAATAAGAATGATATGAATATTCACGTACTTGCAAAGGAGCAGTCAATAATATTACAATTTTTTTTATAATTAACTTATATATTTGATTGAGTTCCAATAAATAAAAATATTAAGATAAAAGCACATAAATTATCAATGGTGAAACTCTCTATGTTTAAATATTGCTTAATCAATTTATTTATTTATTTTGTTTTCTAAATTAAGTTAGTTTACTAATTAGCTCGATTGTTTTGTTTATTTTAAGCCCTTTATAAACTTTATTTTATTATTTTAGACATTTATAGAGTTTCCAAATTAGGCTTTACATAGCTTGCATAACTACAAATACCATAATTATTTTGTGTTGAAAAAAGTGTCATGCAAATATTCATATGTAATCTTATAATTTAATTTTATTGAATATGTAATTTAAGTTAGGTTACTGTTTAACTATTAAGTTTTTAGATTTGTTTTAATAAATTCCTATTAAAAAGATACGATAGACCTAGTTTAACTATTAACTCGCAATTTATGATATCTATCCAATTTTCGATGAAATCACTGTCAAAGATCACGTCGAGCTCACATAAAAGCAATAAAAGGAACACATGTCATGCCAAACAAAAGACAAAAGACAAAAAAAAAAAAAAATTAATTTTAATTTTTTTCTAAAATAAATGATAAAAAAATAAAAGTAATTTTTTTATAAAAAAAGTAAATTAAAAAATCAAACCAAATACGCCTAGTTAAAATGTCCATTTTCTCCTTCTCTAGTAAAATTAAACTAAACATGCTCATTTCGTCTGACATAATCTTTTTCTTCATCTGCTTTCTTATTTTTTCCCTCCCATTTTACTTCATTTTCAAACCAAACATGCTCACTAAAATAAAAAACTAATCATCTTTCTCTAATCCCTGAGCCACCCATTAACCACACAAAAATTATCCAAATCATCTTACCTAATTTTTTTTCTTCTCCATTTTCATTGTCACTATTTCCCTCATATTATCCTTCATTTTCACTTACACCAAACACATAGTAAAAGAAAAAGTTAAAAAAAAAACTAAAGATCTCTCTCTAATCCCTAAGCCACCCACTAATCACACAAAAATTATCCAAATCATCTAACCTAATCTTCTTTTCCTCCTCCTCCTCTTCCTCCTCCTCCTACTCATTCTCATTCTTCTCCTTCTCCTTCTCCGTCTCCATTCTCGTTATTTCCATCCCATTTTCCTTCATTTTCTCTCAAACTAAACATTACCAGTAAAAAACAACAACTTAATAATGGAGCTAAAGTTTCAACGAATAGCAATTTTGCAAATGAGCTTGGCAATGATGACCATGAGGAATTTGGGACTAAATAAGACAAACCTATCATTTCATTGGTGCGATGAAATTATCAGACCGATTAATAAATATCATAAATGTTGCCATATTAATTGTATAGAAATAAGGGAACAATAGTGAATATATGCACGTGATTCTGGTAACCATGCACCGCAAATCCCTAACAGAGCCACAATCCATCGTTCAATTGTCCATGAGGAGAGAGTGGGAGATCACTATTCGCAGTTGACATAGAAGATGAATGTTCATTTTTAGATTATTGATTGGAGATTTGCTTCAATTTAAGTGGATATATTAATGAAAAAATTAGTCATTTGGGACCTTGGAAAATTTTAAGACATGAGAGAAGATCAAAAGAGAGAGAAGAAAAGGGTTGCGCAATGAAGAGAAAAGAAGAGAAGAATAGGTTATTTTTTTAGTTTTAGTTTTAATTCTCTCTCTCTATATATCTATAATATTTTAAATTTTGATTTTTAATATTGTAGATTCCTTGCATAACATGTCTCCATTTCAATTTAATTAAGTTATTTATTTATTTTATTTTATTATTAATTGAAAGTGAATTAATTGACGTTGAGGTTATTTTTTTTCTTTCAAAAGTGTTTTACATGATTTCTGATTATCGATTTTAACGTAAATTGACTTGATGCTAGAGATTGCAATGTTTTTTTTAACGTCAAAGGTTAAATTGATTATTTTAAAAGTGTAGGGTTTTATGTGCAATTTAGACCAAACTTTAAGATGAAATTTATAAATAAACCGTCATAATATCAAAACCACATGATTTCATGCTTTGAGTTTAAAAAATTGGACTAACATCACAAATTGCTTTTAACTTTCATAATAATTACTTCATTTGTCTTATATTTTTAGTCTACTTTTTGCACATAATTTAATGTAAATGTTATTTTGTTTAAAATACCATTCAAAATTAAAATTTTGTTTTTATCAAATTCGTAGGAATCAATAGAAAAGACAAATCCTTTATGATACACCAGATCCGGCTCGGTTATTGATAAAATGAATAGATTTGTTATTTCTTGAAATCTTTCGTTTGATTCAAAATCGTGGTGAAACGTGTATCCCTCCTTGTTTCGACCATGGAATAGATAAAATAAATCATAAAATGGATTTTTGTTCAGAAATGAAATCTTTTTGAAACTGTGCATATCGAGTTCATTATTTGGAACCATATCAGATCCCAGATCTGATGAAGTAGAATGAATTGAGACGGTATTTTGTAAATACATAATTATCTTTAATATATTAACTATTTTTTTTTTATTTTCTGATTGCTTGGAAGGGACAAAAGAAATATCTTGTTCATTCTTTAACAATTTCTAATATAAAAAAATTAAAAATATATTTACAAAGCTATTGGTTTCTATAACTTATTTAAAGATAATAAACAAACAATATGAGATATCATTTTAAAAATGGATTAAAATTATGATATAAAAGAGCTACTAACCTTATCTAATTAATGGGTTATACAATTATTTAGTAGGGTTGGTTGTGTCTATATATTAAAGTGCTATTTATCCTGTGCCTTTCAGAAAAACCTAAAAAAATACTACCACCATTAATCCCATACAAAACCTCCGTTAAATTTTCGTGTAATTTCTAGAGTTTGACTTCTCTCTCGGTCCATAGATTCAAATCCAATCCAATTTTAAGGGCTTTCTTCCTCTATGTAGAAGCAAAAGGTAAAGATGCCACAGAGACACTCAAAGAGCAGCAACGACTTGGCTTTCTTCACTTACAATGAGAAGAGAAGCTACGGTACGGTACCCAGAAGGAGAGATTGGGCAGCGACTTGATCAAGCCGTTCGATGCGTGCTGCCTCTGCTTGAAGCCCTTCATCAATCCCATGTGCTGCCAAATGGGTCACGTCTTCTGCAAAGAATGCATCCTCGAGTGTCTCTTAGCGCAGAAAAAGGACATTCAAAGGTACGCCAATATTTCAATGACCTCTCCTTCTGGTATGCTCGATTGTTTGTGCCCTTTTGTTTGGTTGCTGATGAAATCGATGAACTTTGATGAAGATGCTATGATATTTTGATTTCAATAATATGTTAATGTATTTGGGTGCTTTGAAATGCAATTGAACTTACTGCTGTTTGCGAATATTAAACGGTAGTTTATTTTAGTAATATAAAAGGTTGTCGTGGGGTTTAAGGATTGCTGTGAGCTTAGGTGCATTTAAGATCATAGAGATACAATAAGAATTCAATCAAAGGGTATTTAAAGTTTGAGTGACCAGGCAGGAAGTGAGTGGTGCTGGTTGTGGCGTGAGGATTGGGAGTGTTGGTCGATGCAGGATGAGGGTTGAGTGTCTTTTGGCGGCAATGACGTTATGCTTTTCCTCTGAAAATTCTGGTCAAAATGGCTTTAGGTCGAGCGGGTGTCAAAAGATGGTTCATGTAGCTGTATGTAGACACTAAATGTTCAAAGAAAAGGCATTCTGGATCTAAAATTTAGTTGTCACTGACTGTTTTATAGAGTTTTTTTGACATAATTTGATTAAATTACATTAGAATTATAAAGTGATAGGAGGAAGGTAGATTGATGCTGTGAGATTGGCTCTTCTTAGCAGGAGGCATTGATTTGATTGATTTCTTTTGCACATACTCATTGAGAAAGCCACTTAGGCTTGGAACATTTTCCTTCTAAGAATATAGTACCACACTTTTTTGGTGGTAGAAACGTGCAAGTGGAAGCCAAATGGCTTGTGTCTAGAGCTAATGATGGATTTTATTTCAAAAAAGAGCAACTTTTCACGTAACAATATTAAGAAAGTATCATTTGGGGAAATTTTGGGAGGAGTATAAGTATTATTTGGTTAGATGGTGTGTCATCTACGTTGCTCGGACTTGGGTACGGGTGTCGGATGCGGGTATTTATCTAAGTGTCGACTCGCCAATTTTCTTAAATCTAAGACTCAAAGAATGGTCTAAAAGGTTGAAAAAGTGGATGCAGACAAATGACGCTAGAAATTTATTAGTGCTAAGATGCTTTATAAAAGCAAAGAAAATAATATTGTGCATATTTATTAATGGCTTGGGTTCACATAAACAAATAATAAGCCCACATCCTTGGTCTCATGTGATTTGAGCTCACATAAACAAAAAATAGTAAGGCCATCCCCTTAGTTTAAAGAATTTCAGCCATAGGTGTAGGACTAATAAAAGTTGACTCATAAAAATAATAAGAAAATAATGACTAGACTAAACACTTCTCTTAGCACTTGTTTTCTTCAAACGCTCACCCTGTACCTATTTCTCCTCATTATCTTTTTCTTTTTCCACATTGGTAGTGACATCTCCCTTCTCATCGATGGCGGCATCTTTCTTCTCACCGACACGGCGAAGTCTCTCTTCTCACGTGTCACCTCCCTTCTCACTGACGACAACGCCTCCCTTCTTAGCGACGGTGGCATCTCCCTCTTCTCTGATGGCAACACCACACTTCTTATCGACGACACTATTTTTCTCTCTCATCAACTGTGACTATTTTCTCTTCCCGATCTGCGACTTCTTTCTCTCCTTGATTGTGATGTCTTTCTCTCCCCTCGATTGGCAATCTTGGTAATTTTGGTCTATGAGATGAGCTGTTATGCTTTTGTTTTCTTTCGTGTAATACTGTCGCGTTGACACAGGTGTGTTGCCAAAAATGGCGAGTTCGAGCAACGTAGGGTGTCATTAAACAACCTTTGGAAAGAAGGAGTTGAGCCTCAAATCACTCTTTATTCAACAAAGCTCTTTTAGGGAAATATTACGGAGATTAATGGTGGAGAGGGAACATTTGTGGACGTGTGTGTTTGTGGCCAAGTTTGGAGTGGAGTCTAACGGGTGGTAAGGTGTGGGGGTTGAAATGGATACGAAAAGAGTGGGTTAGCTTTCTTCTTTGGGTCTCTTTCTTTATTTGCAATGGTTAAAATGTTCAACTTTGGCATGATACTTAGTGTGGGGACACTCCCTTGAAAGTACATCCTGGATGTATTTGCTATCGTGCGGGATAAGGATGCCCTTATTGGCTCTTGCATCTCTTTATCCAATGAGGTAGCTTCTTGGGATGTGCCTTTTCAATGAAATGTTCTTGATTGGGAACTTGAGAGAGTTGGGAAATTCTTTGAGACATTATATAACAATAGCATCACTAGTAGTTTCCTTGGGTGATTGGTGGTGACTTCAATGTAGTGCTTTTTCCTCATGAGAGGTTGGGGGAATCTTGAAACTAGGTCTATGAGGGAGTTTTTAGAATTTGTGAGGGGTAATGACCTTCTTGATTTGCCATTATCGGGAGGATCCTTTACTTGGTCGAACTTTAGAGAATCTCATTTTTTCTCGAGGATAGACCAATTCCTT
Source organism: Bretschneidera sinensis (assembly GCA_023935145.1). NCBI lineage: Eukaryota > Viridiplantae > Streptophyta > Magnoliopsida > Brassicales > Akaniaceae > Bretschneidera > Bretschneidera sinensis. The sequence goes on along the minus strand of CM043700.1, from coordinate 11,917,743 downwards.
GTGTCTTCTTGTTGGAAAAACCAGTGTCCTACCCTGATCCAAAAACTTCTCAATTGGCCTACGTTTGATCACCACCCGATTGTTCTTGTAGTAGGGGGCATAATGTGGGGTCTGACGCCTTTCTGGTTTGAGAATATGTGGTTGAAGGTAGACGGGTTTCGTGATCTTGTCAAGGAATGGTGGGAGGGTGTAAATTTCAATGGCGTGGCTAGCTTTGTGATGGCTAAGAAATTGAAAAGAGTTAAGGAAAAGTTGCAAAAATGGGATAAAGAGTCATTTGGTAATATTAATTCAGCTATTAATGCTCTAGTGAGTGAAATTAATGGGTTTGATGAAAAAAAGGTTAGAGAGGGGCTTTTGAGGAGTGAGTTTGATAAAAGGATGAATGCTAAGAAGGAGTTGGCTAAACTTATTACTATGGGGGAAATTTCTTTGAGACAAAAATCTAGAGAGTTGTGGCTTTGGGATGGAGATATAAATACCAAGTATTTTCATTGTATGGCCAATGCTCATAGGAGATTTAATTTTATCAATTCCACTGAGGTGGATGGGTTGGTGTTCGAGGAGGAGGGGGATATTAAACGGGCCATTAGTGGGTTTTATGAGAACCTTTATAAAGAGCCTTGTGGGAGTAGGCCGAATTTAGACGGATTGAACTTCTCTAGAATTGATGAGTCTAATGTAGTGTGGATTGAACTTCTCTAGAATTTAGACGGATTGTGACGGAGATAGAGCCGGGGTCTCGATAGCTCATAATTGGGAGGTGATAAGGGGGATGTTATTCGCCTTTTTGAGGAGTTTCATTCTTTGGGGACTTTGTGAGTAGCCTAAATACCACTTTTGTCACTTTGGTCCCTAAAAAGAAGGGGTGTCAAACATTAGAGACTTCAGACCTATTAGTCTTATGGGTTGTATTTACAAACTCTTATCGAAAGTGATAACTTCTAGATTGAAGGGAGTAATTTGAAAAGTGGTGTGTCCTATGCAGAACGCTTTTATAGAGGGAAAACAAATTTTGGATGCGGCTTTGATAGCCAACGAAGTGGTGGATGCTCATTTGGAGAATGGAGGGGAGGAGTTATTTGCAAACTTGACATGGAAAAGGCGTATGACTATGTTTATTGGAGCTTTGTTATCTATTTATTGAAACGTATGAGGTTTGGGGAAAAATGGTGCAAGTGGAATTTGAAGTGTATATCTTTTAGTTCCTTTTCCATTTTGGTTAGTGAGTGTTCTTGGGGATTTTTTCGAGCTTCTAGAGGTCTAAGAGAAGGGGAACCTTTGTCTCCTTTCTTGTTCACCTTTGTTATGGAGGCTTTAAGCAAGATGTTGGTGAAAGGGGAAGAAATGGGCTTCTTGACCAATTTCAAAGTGGGAGGAAATGGCGATAGTGTGAATGTTTCTCACATTCTTTTTGCCGACGATACAATTGTTTTTTGTGGGGTTGACAATATTCAATTTTTGCACCTTCGGGGTATTCTTCTTTGTTTTGAGGCGGTGTCGGATTTAAAGGTTAATCTTGCTAAAAGTATTTTAATCCTTCTTAATGAAGGTGGTAATGAGAGTCTCCTTGGTAGCTTATTGGGATGTAAGGTAGGATCACTCCCTATCTCTTATCTTGGTCTCCAACTGGGGGCTAAATTCAAAGACAAAAACATTTGGAATCCGAATGTGAAAAAGTTTGAGAATCAATTGGCTGTGCGGAAGAATCCTTAACTTTCAAAAGGAGGTCGCCTCACTCTCATTAATAGCACTCTTTCTAACTTTTCGATCTATTATATGTCTCTTTTTCATATTCCTTTGGTGGCAAAAAGATTGGAGAGCATTCAAAGGAGATTCTTTTGGGGTAACACAGCTGAGGATTTTAAGTACCACTTGGTAAAATGGGGTGTGGTTAAACAACCTTTAGAAAGGGGGCCTCGGAATAAAATCTCTCTTTGCTCAATAAGGCCCTTCTTGATAAGTGGCTTTGGAGGTTTATTGTTGAGAAGTTCCACTTGTGGAGAGAGAGAATGTCTTGAGATGGGGCCTAGTCCAGATAAAGGTTTCAAGGTGAAGGATTTTTACAAGATTCTTGTTGATAGAACCTTTGTTAATGATCATTTTATCTTCCCTTGATAAGCAATTTGGTGCACCCGGGCACCTAAGAAAGTAAGTTTCTTTTTTTGGGAGGCATCTTGGGATAGATTTCTTACTATTGACAATCTTCAAAGGAGAGAGAAAGTTTTTGTTAATAGATGCTTCATTTGCAAGGGTTGTGCCGAATCCATGTTTTACCTCTTAGTGGAATGCTCTCTAACAGGAGTTTATGGGAAATGGTGTATAGTGTTGTGGGGGTTTCTTGGGCGGTGGCGGGTTCGGTAAGTGACAAAATTTGGGCTTGGAGTGGTTTGAAGGCTCAAAAGGATGTCAAGAAGGTTCTAGAGTTAATTCCATTCTTTATTTGGTGGATTGTTTGGAGGGAGAGGAATCATAGGGCTTTTGATAGGGTTGAATGTAAATATTAGGGATAGTTTATTTAATACCCTTAATTTTGGTTTAAAGGAAATTTCTTTGTAGATATCGACGATTTACTTAGATTTTGTAGAGCTTCTTCATTGTAATTAGCCTTTGGCTTTGAGTTGCACCCTCTTGGTGCTTTCTAATAAATTTTTTACTTATAAAGAAAAATACCACTTGTGGAGGAAAGTAGTGGTGGGCAAGTTTGGGATGGATGATGTCCAAAGAACCTCGAGGAGCGTATGAGGTGGGGGTGTGGAAATGGATTATAAAGGGATGGGAGGAGCTTCGTCATTATGTTGGGATTTCAGTGGTTAATGGAATGAAGACTCGGCTTTGATGATACTTGGTGCGGGAATACCCCTTTAAAGGATAAATTTCCGAGTATTTTTAATTTGGTGAGAGATTAAGAATCAACGGTTAGCTCTTGTTTTTCTTTGACTAAGGAAGAGATCCCATGGGTTGTGCCTTTTATCTGTAATGTTCATGATTGTGAAGTTGAGGAGGTCACGTTGTTTCTGAACTTTTTATTGTCTTATAGGATTGAGGTGGGGAGGTAGGATGTTATGAGATGGAGGCCTAGACCGGATAAAGGCTTTATGGTGAAAGATTTTTATAACATTTGCGTTGATAAAGGCCTTGCAAATGATCACCCCCATTTCCCTTGGAAAGCTATTTGGTGTGCTCGGGCTCCCAAGAAAGTTTTTTTTTTTTTTTTTTTTTTTTTTGTGAAGGAGGCCTTGTGAGATAGAATACCTACTATTGACAATCTTCAAAAGAGGGGGAAGGTGTTGGTCAATAGGTGTTATATTTGTAAGGAGAAGGTCGAGTCCGTTTATCGTCTCTTGGTGGATTGCTTTTTAGCTAGAAGCTTGTGGGAAATGGCTTATAGAATTGTGGGGGTTTCTTGGGTGGTTGCAGGTTTCGTGAGAGATGAAATTGGGGCTTGGAGTGGTTCGAGGGCTTCAAAGGAGGTCAAAAACGTTTTAGAGTTGCTTATAAAAAAGGCTTTAGAGTTATTTTCGCATTCTATTTGGTGGATAATGTGGAGAGAGAGGAACAAGAAGGCTTTCGATGGTTTAGAAAGACTAATTGCAACCATTTGAGATGGTTCAATACTCTTAATTTTTGGGTTAGAGGAATTTTTTTTGTAAATAATGAAGATCTTTTAGATTTTGTAGATTTCTTTCATTGTAATTAGCCTTTGGTTTTTTGGTGCACCTTCTTGGTGCTTTTTAATAAAAATTTTTACTTATAAAAATAAAAAATAAAATAACAATAGCCTTGAGTTATCTAGAGAAAGGTATGGTCCGTTGAGGTGAAATCTTTCTTTAGGAGCCTTCTTGAGGATCCTCTTGTGGGTTCCCCCACCTTTCTGTGGAAATTCGTTTGGATTGCTCATGCCCCTAAAATGGTTTTTTTTCTTGAAGTGGGAGGCTTCTTGGGAGAAGATCCTAACTATGGAAAATTTGCAAAGAAGGAGAATGCTTGCTAATAGATGCTTCATTTGTAAGGAAAGGGCCTAGTCCGTGTCTCATCTTTTGTTGGAGTGCTCTTTGGCTAGAAGTCTTTGGGAGATGGCTTATTGTGTTGTGAGTATCTCTTGGGTGGTTGTCGGCTCCGTAAAAGATGAACTTTGGGCTTGGAATTGTTTACAATCCTCTAAAGAGTTGAAGAAGGCTCCCTCGTTGATTCCCCTTTCCATTTTTTGGCTCATGTGAAATGAGAAAAATAGGAGGGCTTTTGACAATGAAGAAAGGTACTTAGAGGTGATTCGGGATAGTTGGTTGAATACTCTAAGACTTTGGTTTAGGGTAACCTTTTGGTAAATGAGGAAGACCCCTTAGAGTTTATTGAGTTTCTTTCTTGTATATAATGTAAATGGGTTGCACCCCTGGGTGCTTTTCTAATATAATCTTTTACTTATCAAAAAAAAATTGTTAGCTCGTAACAGGATGATAGTCTTATTTGAGAAGAGAAGACAGGGGGAAGGGCTCGAGGTGTGGGGTTTGGGGATAAAGCTCGACCAATTGGATTTTATTGGATCTTCAGCCTACATGTTTAAAGCATATACACTCCTGTATTTCCTTGGTATGCTGGTTTAAAACTTTGATTTTAATAGTTCTAACTAGGCAATAACTTGTGCTATGCATGGGTATAATTGATGTTGTGTTGATAGAACTCAATGGTTTTTTTTTTTTTGTCAATTTTTAAAAAATATTCTTTTCTTTTATCTGGGTTAAATTTAAGAGTTCAAGTTGATTAGTTGAATTAAATTTAGATTTATAATTTTGGGTTGCTTTTGGGCTTCACATAATATTATACATAGGGCCGATTCATGAGTTCAGCTTGCAAAATTTCAAAACTACAAATGATGCATGGGAAAATAAATCATTTCCAGTACTTTAAGCTGCAAAATGATGGATGTAAAAAATTGCTCAAATTACATTTAGTGGAAATTGATTATAATTTTGATCTTGATGAATCTTCTGAAATTTTTCTTAACCGTCCTCCTGTAACTTTTGGAGAAAATTGGTGGTGGCCAAATTTGGGATGGATCTTGATGGTTGGATGTCAAAAAATCCTCGGGATGCTCATGGAGTGGGAGCGTGGAAGAGTATTAGAAAGGGATGGGAGGAGCTTCGGCAATATGTTGAGATTTCAGTGGGTAATGGTGAGAAGACTCGGCTTTGGTATGACTCTTGGTGTGGGAATATCCCTTTAAAGGATAAATTTCCTAGTATTTTTAATTTGGTGAGAGATAGAGAAGCGCATGCTAGCTCTTGTTTTTCCTTGACTATTGAAAGAGTCTTATGGTATGTGCTTTTTATTCGTAATGTGCATGATTGGGAAGTTGATGAGGTTGTGATGTTTTTGGGTTCCCTTTATTTGTCTAAGATTGAGGTGGGGAGGGAGGATGAGATGAGATGGAAGCCTAGACCGGATAAAAGCTTTTTTGATAAAAGATTTTTATAACATTCTTGTTGATAAATGCCTTACAAATGAACATCCCAATTTCCCTTGGAAGACTATTTGGTGTGCCCGGGCTCCCAAGAAAGTTTTTTTTTGGGAGGCCTCATGGGATAAAATTCTTACTATTGACAACTTACAAAGTAGGGGGAAGATTATGGCCAATAGGTGCTACATTTGTAAGGAGAAGACCGAGTTCGTTTATCATGTTTTGGTGGATTGCTCTTTAGCTAGAAGTTTATGGGAAATGACGTATAGAGTTGTGGGGGTTTATTGGGTGGTTGCAGGGTCTGTGAGAGATGAGATTGGGGCTTGGAGTGGTTTAAGGGTTTCTAAGGAGGTCAAAATGGCTTTTGATTTAACTCCACACTCTATTTGGTGGATAGTGTGGAGAGAAAGGAATCGGAGGGCTTTTGATAGTATAGAAAAACCAGTTGCTTCTATTAGAGCTAGTTGGTTCAATACTCTTAATTTTTGGGTTAGAGGAAACTTCTTTGTAAATAATGAAGATCTCTTAGATTTTGTGGACTTCTTGCATTGTAATTAGCCTTTGGCTTTTGGTGCACCCTCTTGGTGCTTTCAATAAATTTTTTTCTTATGAAAAAAAAAAACTTTGCAAAAAGCATAAGCAGGCTGTTCCTACAAATAAAATACTTTTCCACACAAATACACTTTTGAGAGTTTAACAAATTCTCGACAGCCATGTTGGGAGATCCTTTGGAGGTAGAATATTTTGATGAAGTACTAGACTCCTAGTCCATCTTTGACCATGAACTCGATTTTCAATCCCCATCTAATGTCGAGCTCTGAATGAAAAATTCATGAAACAAACACTTAGTCCACCAATTCAAATTTTTTTTTTTCTGTTAAAGTCTACCAAATCAAAAACATTAATGCCATGATAACATATTCTTATGGTTGGTGAATTTAATTTGATTAAGAAATTTGGGGTATTTAGTCTTTAGGCATGAGCCTTTTTCATGTTTTAACGCGGTAGGTGATATAACACACCGTAGGTTGCACCCTCTTGGTGCGTTTCTTAATATATTCTTTTTACTTGTAGAAAAAAATACACAAAAATATTTAAAAGTGTGCACCCTTTTTAAGGGGTTGGATAAGAAAAAAGAAAGAAGGAACAGAAAAATAAAACCCACAAAGGATTGACGAAGGCTCTTTTTTAAATAAAAAATAAAGTACTAACAAAGGATCTCTTAATTGGACATATTATACCCTCTCTCCAAAACATGATCATATAATTACATATTAGTTCTCTGTATTTTATTCTATAAATTGGCCATCATATAAGATTTAAAATTCATTGAGATACTATCTTGTAGACAGTTTTGTACATGGGTGACACCCCTTGGTTCCTTTGATTAATATACTTTTTACATATAAAAAAATCAAATTCTTATATATAAAATAAATCATATATCAAATTGAAATCCAGACAAAGAACATAACTATGAAATATCAAAGAGAACATAAGTTGAATATTGGTCCTACAAGGACAGTAATACACGGCACTTTTTAAAGTACATGAAGAACTAAATAAACTACAAATAAATGAAAATAGAATAATTTACCTTAGGCAGTCTGACCACCTATACAAAGTCATCTATGTTTCTCTTTGTAGGATCAACCAAGTTTTGAATAGGCAGATTCTTGATAGTATCAAATTAAATTCCATTTCGTGTTCCATCCACAAAGAAGTGAAAACCATGAAGATGACTATACTCATCTATGTTATTGAAGTAGAATAGCATTTGAGTGAATAGCGTCCAGTCTTATTGAAAAAACAAAGGAAAAGAAGACTTCATTTCTACCTTATTCAACCTTACAGAAATTTTATAGCAAATTCAAATGTTGTGCTTTGCAAGAAACTAACCAATTCTAAAGAAGTACCATAAAGATGATCAATATAGTTTGCACAATCCTTAGTAGAGTAACCGAATATAGAATAGCCTTTTCTACCTGCAATGATGGAAATGAAAGGTACTATACAGAACAAAACATAAAAGGAACTCAAAAAGAATTAACCATAAATTCAATATTAAGAAAACTTGAGCAGGACAGGAATTCGCTAGTGGCTAACACAAACCTTGCATCAGTGTTGGCAATTCTTGTAGCAAATTGGCCAAATACTCCAGAAGTAGAGTTGTGAGAATCTACACAAAACAGGACCCAGAGGAAGGGGTAAAGTTTCACTAGCAGTTTTCTGAATCATAATGCCATAACTGAATAAAGCACAACATGCCAAGAGAGTGTTTCTCTCTCTCTCTCTGTCTCTCTCTCTCTCTCTCCCCCCCCCCCCCCCCCCAAAAAAAAAAAGAAAAAAACATTAAGCAAAATTTACTCTAATGACAATGAACAGGCTTAGATTATACTCTTTAGTAGAATGAATGGCCAAATGGAAATTGATTAAAGAATGAGCATATGCTCTAGAACTTCTAAAATATTAAACACATAGAAGTTCTTACAGTTTGCTGCATGCCAAAGTCCTTCCGAAAATTCACATTATGGTTTGCACTTTGCGCAGTCATCACTTTTTGATACATAATGGTCAGGTATAATAATAATCTTTTCATGGTCCCATACTTTAATATAAAATCTATGATGCAGTCAATTTACTTTAGACATGGCAAAGAAGTAGCTACTTTTTGCCTAGACCTACTCAATTTAACATTTCTGATTGATTCTTGAAGTAATTATGTTTGCTTAGGCAGGAATTTAATCTCTATCACAAATAAAAATTTCCTGGTATCGCTATGCTATCCTAGTTCCTAATTAACACATAAAAGGTGCTTGTTTTCAATCAGAAACCCAGAGGCTTAAGTGGATTCTTTTAAATAATAAAATATTGTGAAACCATTGCAAAAGCTACATTTTGCATGTACATTGTGGGTCATTACACCATTGCCACTTCTTTCTGCTGCCATTATTTTTCTTTTGTTTTTAAATCTTTTTCTATCCTCCACAAATTCGTAAAGAATTGCTATTTTTCAAATCCATTACTGAAGTAATTGTCGTGGCTTAGAAAGTAACATTCACTTCAATGATAAGTGGATTAGAGAATTAAAGAAAAGAAAAAACATTAGTACTCTCAAAACATATAGAATTGCAACCAAGATAAGATTAACTTCACTAGACAAATATAAACATAATTTAATAATAAAAAAGACCTTTTGGAGAGCAAGCCTCTTCAATTTCAGGAATTCCTCTAGCAATCAAGCATTTGTTCTTCGAATCTTCTCATTCATTGCCATCATTGTAGCCCTGTTCTTCTTCATCACTACCACCTTTGATTTCTATGGAAAAATCATTTTATTTTACAAAAAACAATTTTGTAAAACTCTCATCTTTCTGTGCATTTTCTTGGCAATAAACCAGGTGAAAATGAAAAAGGAATCAAGGAAAATAACAGAAGCCAATGAAACCTTAGAAAGAGTTGGACAAAAGCCTACTTGGAGAGTAGCATCAAGGCCGACTCAATGACGTTGCAGAGGCAAGGTGATGGGGAACATGAGGAAGATTAGGATTAGAGATTTTAATCTAGGAATTGGGGCATATGGAGATAATTATGTAATTGAAAATATTAAGAATTATTATCTTAGTTAGCTTCCTTATTTGAATAGGATTAGGATTAGCCTTATTTTCTTCCATTGTTATTTGATCTGCTGCTCTTTATCTTTTTAGGATTTAGTCTTTATCTTTAGGTTAGGATTCTCCTAGGAGATTTATTTGTTATTGAACAGCTTATGAATGAATTCAGATTAAATTATCAATTTTCATACTTTGTTATTGAGTGTTGACTTGTTCATGTGATTTGGACTATTGTTCCATGTGATTTGGTTCAGTGTTCCTATATGATTTGGGAAGATCCATGTGATTTGGATCATCTATCTTTAATTTCCTCGTTTTTTTTCAATTCTTCCTACTGTACTGCATCAAGTGGTATCAGAGCCCTAATTTCGTTCCCTGTGAGGAAAAAAAAAAAAACTATCCAAAAAATCCCGCGTGTTGTAGCCAAACACATCTTCTTTTGCTGTCTGCTATCAACCTCCACCACCAGCCGCCTCCACCTACTTTCGTCATGCGCCAGTGCCTCCTCCAGTTGTCGTCATGCTCCCGCGCCGCCACCTGCTGTGAACAGAGAGTCAGGTCGAGCTAGTTCAAAAAAAAAAATTCAGGTTTTTTACTGTAATTATCTATAATTTTTCCTTAAAAAAAGGAAAAAATTAATTATGTTTGAAATATTTTAGTTTAACATCATGTCTTACCGTACTCAAATTCGTATTCGAAATCTAAAAGCTCGGCTATCAAGCGCTTATTCTTGCTTGGATGCGTTGAAATCTAAAGCGATCAAGTATGGTTGGTGTTATCTTCCCCGGTGTATGTATGAAGAATATAGAGAACTTCAATATTGGGTTTATCGTGATGAGAGACGACTTGAATAATTATAGCACCAATATGAGTATGAGTGTGAGCAGAGTTCTCGAGATGTCCATGCTTTGAATGGTAATGGTAGTTATATTTATGATGATGAGGGAGTTACGTATAAAAATTATTATTATGTTTCTAAAGATGCTAACCATGGTTATGTTGGGTATGATCGTGCTTATATAATCTAATTTATGAAAGAATATAAAGAATTGCGCAAGCCCTTGGATGTTGTGACAGTGCACGCTGATCCCGAACTTGATAACTCCAAGCCCACTAATGATAGAGATGACTTAACAGAGCACCAAGATGAAGTCAACGAGAATGAAGATATTCAAGTAGGGGTTGAACATGTTGTCCCAATTTCATGTGAGACCATCGTAGGTGAACCATGTCAGTTAGATGATGACTTGGTTATGCCCATTGAATCAGTTGGCCAGGTTCAAAACCAAGATGCTGACAAAGATGAAGGACAGATCGACGATCAGCTTGATGTTGTTGAGCATATTGAACCAGTTCCATGTAAGGTTATTTCATTCGAACCAGTCCAACAAGATGAGGAGTTTGTTGAGCACATTGAGATGGTTGAAGAGATTCTAGACAAACAGGACGATAAGCTTGATTGTTCATTGAGGTACGAATTGATACATTTATCGGTCATATTGAGTTTTTCCTCCCTACCTGGTTTCAAGTACCTAGGCAACAAACGTTTTCAACAGAAATTTTTCCCCCTTATGATGAATTCGCCTTCCGAGACTTTCATGACCACGTTTTGTTCTTCCACGCTTTCGAGCTCTTACTACTAGAACATTTTTTAACTCGAGGACGAGTTCTTTCTAAGTGGTGGAGAATGATGGGGAACACGAGGAAGATTAGGATTAGAAATTTTAATCTAGGAATTGGGGGATATGGAGATAATTATATAATTGAAAATATTAAGATTTATTATCTTAGTTAGCTTCTTTATTTGAATAGGATTAGGATTAGGCTTATCTTCTTCTATTGTTATCTTGATATGTTGTTCTTATTTTTTTAGGATTTAGTTTTTATCTTTAGGTTATGATTCTCTTATATATATGGGAGATTAATTTGTTATTGAACAGCTTATGAATGAATTCAGATTAAATTATCAATTTTCATACTCTGTGATTGAGTGTTGAATTGTCCATGTGATTTGGACTACTGTTCCATGTGATTTGGTTCAATGTTCCCATGTGATTTGGGAAGATCCATGTGATTTGGATCATCAATATTTAATTTCTTAATTTCTTTTTAGTTCTTCCCTGCTATACAGCATCACAGGGGAAATCTATTATGCTCATCTCTTCTTCTCTCTATTAATGTATTTGCTTCTCTATCAATTGATTGGTATTTGATTGTGAGATTTAGTAGACTTGAAGTTGGATAGGCACTGAGAAGGGAAACACATGAAATCTGGTCTTAATTAAGGCAATAAACATATAAAATAAGTTTTGATTATAGTTCTTAGCAATTAATCAGGACTATGGCAACGTTTCAATTGGGCAACCTGTTGGCATTTTTCCTGAAACGGTACCCTTTTTAGCCTAAAAGGGAAGATTTAATGCCACGTGGCCATGTGGCCATGTGGCAGCAGCTCTAAGATTCACTCTCTCAGCTTCTGTTTTATGTACATAGTGTTTACTGTTCAGATGCGACCATTTATTAGCTATTCTTGGTAGTGCAGGTCTGAGAGTATTTGATTATTTGATATGTATCGAAAGGAAATTGTTGGGTAGTGCTATCGAAATACCTTTTATTGCAGTTTAGCAATCATTATGGTGTGATACAAATAAGCTAGCCTCTATATTACATGGGGAAGTTTTAGAAGGAAAAAGGTCCTTTGGTATTTTATTGGATTAGGGGGTTAATAGGTTAATCAAGATTACGGATCTGAACATTTTCCATTATTCCTTGTTTCCTGTGTGTTGTACAGTGCTTTTGGCACTCAAACCCGTCTCTGCCTTTCATTCTCTGATAATAGTGCCCTTTTCCCCCTACTTGGCAGGAAGCTAGCTGCCCATTCTGCTCAGAAGAAGCAAGAGAAGGAAGAGTAAGAAGAGAGGTTAACATTGCAGAAAGCCAGAGAGCTTGATGCATTTGATCAGCAAAACCATGGTGCATTACCACAATACAGTGATAGAAACCATAGTCGAGACAAGAATATATTCCACGAGGCATATAGTGTGAAGGTCACTTCTTATGAAGAGGAAGCACTTCGGACAATGAAAGCATTTTGGCTGCCCTCTGCTACTCCTGAAGCTCCTGCCAAGGTAGAAGCTCCCTCCACCAGTACAGTCTGTCCGGAAGGCACGGAGAAACTCAACCTGAAGACCCTCTTCCCTATCCACTTCACTGAAGACAGCAGTGAACAGAGGAAATCTAGTTCCCTTGAGAAGACTTTTATCTGTCCCAGCTGCGAGGTTACTCTGACTAACACATTGCTGCTTGTGGCCCTCAGCTCATGTGGGCATGTCTTCTGTAAGAAATGTGCTGACAATTTTATGGTTGCTGATAAGGTTTGTTTGATCTGCAATAAGACATGTAAAGGGAGGAATTTGGTTAGCTTGCAAAAAGGAGGGACAGGCTTTGCAGGCCATGGAGATCATCTTGAGGCCAGAGACTTCAAGCATTTGGGTAGTGGTTCCGGATTGGGGCTGGTGAGACATGCAGCAAAGACTTGAACTCAGTTTATGTAATTTTGTGCCATTTTCCCCCTCACAAAAATGATGATAAGGTGCCCCAGGTTTTCCCTTGTCTGTGCTGTTATGAATGTCTTTCGAATATGTTTCTTGTACGATAGAAATTTTAATGCATATTGCGTTTCTAGTTGTTGAATGAGGTGGTAAGGTTTTAGATATGTTGCAGGTTTGTGCCAAATTTGGTTTCCTTATGTGTTTTTTTTCCCTTAGATTTGTAAGCCTGCTTGAGAAACTGAAATGGTTATATTTGTTACAGCTATCCTTGGACTTATTATAGGTTGGGTTTCATGGGTTTTTGATTGTAAAATCACTTGGGGCCTGTTTGGTTGGAGGTTTAAGGTGGAATTGGATTATTTTAATCTCACATGAGTAGTTATCCCTCATTTGGTTGTGGGGATTTACTCTTCGTGTGAGATTGAAGTGTGATAAAATTAGTCTTAATCTTACATTTTTTATCCCATCTCTCTCCATGGGATAGTCTAATCGCACTTATTTGTGACTAAGATTTTTCTTTTTGCTCTTTTTACTCTTGAATAATAATAATAATTATAATAGTATTTTTTAATATAATTATAATAATGATTTTTTCTTATCATAATAATATTAATAAAAATTATAAAAAATAAAAATAACGATAATATTATAATAATGTTGATAATTTTTATTATCATAATTATAGTAATAATGAATAATGATTATATTAATGATATTAATATTAATATTAAAATCAATTATTATTATAATAATAATTATAATCATTAATGATTGTAACAATATTTTTTACAATTAGTTATAGTAATAATTATTATAATTATTGTTATGATAATACTAATTATAATTATAACAATTATCGTTATCATTCTTATAATTATAATTACAAAAATATTATTACAGTAATTATAACAATAATAATTATTATGATAAAAATAAAAATGTAAAAATAACTATTATTTATTATAATAATAATAAAAAAATAATTATAATTATAATTATAACGAGAATAATAATAATAAATTTTTTAATGATGATAATAATAATTAATTAAATTTTAAGGTTTGTTAAGAAATCAAAGATTGTTAAAGATGATAAATAGTGTTATGGTATTTTGATACTTAAGTCTTCTTAGCTCACTTTAATCTTAATCGGACAATCTCATAAATTAAACATATGATTAATATATTGTATTGTCCCTTTAATTTTTTTTATTCTATTACATGTTAATCTTAATCTTATTATAATCTCGTTCATAAATTAAATGCCTTAAATTATTAAATCTTTGCTTGCTTAATTAAAGCGATGAGTATTTAATTAGATTGCGAGAGAGGTATCAACTTTAAAGTATGATCAAATTATGAACTGGATAAGGCATGGATCCAAAGTTGGGTCATTGCTAATATTCAATCAAGGCAAAAAGAACATGATGGTGTTGGGCATTTAGTTCCTTTAAACCATCGTTTTCATAAGTCAAATTGCAACGGAAAGTGGCCCTTATGCACGTGAGTGGTTGAGAATCGAGATAAGCGTCGTTTAGTGAGTAGTGACCTTTACTGGAGAATAAGAAGCTTATCTTCGCCCATACAGCCATCAAAGGTCCCACCCAGCACTAGCTTCCGTCACTGCAGATGATAACGCGGATTACTATTTTATACAACTCCATAAGAACAATGTATTCATAATATAACTTTTTCATTACAATAGCAGAGGTCAAAATAATTAATCTTTAATATGGCCAGAATTTTTATCCAAATAGCTTATTGAATACTTTTTATACTGTATGGGGTAAATTATTGATAGAATTTAAAAATGTAAGAATGATATTAAAAGATGATGCAAAATGTTTAATGTTTCTTAATAATGATATTGTATAACCTGTTCGTTCGGAGGAATATTTAGTTGGTTCGAATTTAAAACATAATTAAATTCTTTGAAAATTTTATTGATAATTTTAATTTTTTTTTATTAATAATATTATTTTTTAAATTTTATGTTTATACTGATATTAGTAATAAGTCTTTTTAAAATTACCAATAATTTTTTTAACTTTTTGTACAGCCGAATCAGCCAAATATTTCTAATTGGGAAGAAAGAATATTATCCCATACTCCTACAACGTAATAGTACAGAAAGCAGCCTTTGTTTTTTTGGATCAGGTTGTCTATAATACAGCTCAGGGACTTGCCGAATTTGCAGGCTAATTGGCAACTGACGGCACGCTGTTCCTTGCCCTTACGCATCCCCTTCTACCTTATTATTTGATTCCTTATTAGCCATTCGATATTGTTCTCTTATTTTGGCAAGAGATGTGAAACATAATTTTGACTCTTCGCGACCTCAAGAATTTAGTAATTAGACCGTTAATTTGGATTATTATATATTATTGGCAAAAATAAGATAATCCCTCCCTATACTATATTGTAGGTCCTACGTGGCAACAGCTGTACCGTCAATAATCGACCTCCTCTGGGACCCACAATCCATATTAATTACCCGCCAATATCATCTCTCCCAACGAGCACACCTAAAAAGGCAACTAGAAAAATCAAAAACTAAAAACAATTAAAAACGCAAAAGCAGATCTTTTCGAGATAACAACACACACAAATAGAGAGAGAGAGAGAGAGAGAGAGAGAGAGAGGAAACCCTACATTTTCTGTCTCTCGTTTCAATGGAGGATTTGGAGAAGCAGCAAGAGAGTGGTGGCTTCAATGGTGACGGGGACGAAAGAGAGAAGCTGATGGAGGGGATGGCGGTGTTGGATTTCGACATGCTGTGTTCGACTGTGGCGTTGCAGACGCATGGGAAATGGAGGGAGCTGGAAAGCGTCGAAGGAGACGAAGAAGGAGGAGGAGGGGAATTCGGAGGGGTTTTGAGGATGTGGGAAGGTGAGGTCCTCGATTGCTTTGAGGACCGTCGTATCGCTCTCGAATCCGTTTGGTGAGTACTTCGTTGGTTGACCCCATTCTATAACCCCCTCCCTTGTTTGTTCCGGAAAAATAAAATTAGAGAAGCTCTTTTTTTTATGAGCAAAAAACTTGTTTAAGGTGCGAAGAGAAGCTAAGATAGACATCTTTTAAAAAAAAGTCGAGAAGCTAAGATAGCAGAAACGTATTTTTTTCCTTTTTATTTGTTTTGTTTTCTAAAGTTTGGGTGTGTTTTTCGTATATTTCCTGATTTGTTAGGCGCCCTTTGTTTTGACGGAAATTGAATTTTTTCTTGAGAAAGTAGAATTATTTTGGGTCTTATATATTCATGTTGAATTTCCTCGGAGGTAAATATGGCGTCAAAGTTTTTTTTAAATGATTTTTTTTCTTTATTTTAAGTCAAAGGGACGGAAACTTAAAGGAATGCAATTTTACCTTCTGGTTAAAATTTCGTAAGGTCTGTTCATTGTGCGAGAAGTCAACGTGGAAGTTATAAATTCTCAAGAATTTACAAAATTTGGTGGTTCATTTAACAAAATTCAAGAGAATTATAATTTCCCTGGAAATAAGAATTCCCATAAAATATGAGAATTCTAACTCCTACCAGTTTGGTGAGAAATGCCAATTGGCACTTTCTCATCGTAACAAAAATTACATCTATCAAATTAAAACTATGTTCTAATATTAATAATCTTATCTTACAATTAATTTTTAAAAATATATATTTATTTTTCAATGGAAAAAAGAATTTTTGTTGTAGCTTAAAGGGAATTTGGTCGTTTTAAGAAATAATTTTTATTCTAATTTTCACATTAGAATGTTAAGTTAATGCAAAATGATAAAAATATGAATTTTTTTTATAAAAATAAAACTTATTTTCACTAAAAATGTTTCAAAGGTTATATTAGATATCTCAAATTCTAAATACCTCCGAACAATAAAAAAAAATTAATTCTTAAGAAATCTAATTCTTAGGAGTTTAAAATCTTGAGAATCAATGATTCACAAGAAATAGAACTTCTGTAAAACGAACAGACCCTAAAAAAATTTCAGATCATGAGTTTGAGTTTGACTTTGACATGAGAGGAATAATTAATTTTCTTTTTTTGGACTTCTAATTATCTTTCCATAATTCGCTGAATTCAGTTTATGTTCAATTTTTGGGGGTTTAGATATCAATATCTGAGAGAAGAAAAATCACTTTAATGAGTTCGGGTCCCATCCATATTTGTTTATGTCACTGCATTTCAAGTTATTTGAATTTGTTTTTGTAATACCATTAATGCTATTGGTATTATGGTTTGCTTGCTATTCTAAATTAAAGGGTACCTTATTTTTTTCTCAGTGCTCTTGAGCTGATGTTTGTAATTCTATGATGCTTTGTGTGTGTAATAGTGTATTTAATGTTGCAGTTGCCCGTGCTACAGATTTGGGAAGAACATGAGACGGGCTGGGTTTGGGTATTGTTTTATTCAGGTAAATTTGGCAAATTCTATGAATCATTATAAAATATGTACATGTGCCTTAAGAATAAGTTGAGGAATGGTGTCTTATTATCACTTGCCAGATTTACTTGGTAATTCTAACTGTTACAATTGTTGAAGTTTGACTCTTTCGCAACTGAAGCTCTTTCAGATTTATCTTAAATTTTGATGCAATTTTGCAGGGAATTGTTTATCTCATCCTTGTTGTTAGTGCCTTTGTCAACTTCTTTGCCTATCTTGTCACCAAGAGGCACTGCTTTCTATATTTGGCACTTGCTTTCACTGTTTCAGTAGGGGCATATATGGGTTTCTTCCGCACGCAGATAAAAAAGAAATTTAATATTAGGGTGAGAAATTTGTTTATCATTTTTGTTTGAATTTCTACTCTCTTTTTTCGCCAGGTTTGAGTTTTTGCAATGAGTTCTAGCATTGGTATGATATAAGTTTATCATATTTCTTTCCTTTCTTTCCTTTTTATCATTTTTTATGTTTGATGTGATTTTGTCTGTTCATCAATTTATGCAATAATCTAGGATATTACCTTATACATAGATTTCATACAAGCTCATGTGCTTTTAGAGTTCTGAAATTGTGATGTTTTAATTGGATTTTAGGGATAGATTTCTTAGGTTAGTGCTTCTTGCAGGAGTTCTTTAAGAATTCAATTGACCATACCTGAATTTTAAAGTGTAAGTTGGGTGTTCATAGGACCAAGGGAAATTGATTCTCTCCACTGTGTTCTTCGTAGCATTAGATATGGCATTTTTCTGCCATTCATGGGAGACTTGTTAATTCTTTTTTTTGGAACCTATTCATTATACGCTCGTGGCATTATAAGTAATATCTTGATTCTTGACTTTAATATCAAAATAGAAAGATTAGCTATCTTTCTTATTAGGGATAGCTCGTTTTGGTTTTTTTGCTGTCCTCTGCATTAAAGTTTGGGACCTCCAAAATTTGGATATTATCTGATCCCCTTTCCTGAAACGCTTGCATTCTTTATCTCGTTCTGTTTTCTTATGGTCTCTCAACCTTACCTTGTCAAAGGTAATTTTGATAAAATCATGTTTGTTACAAGTTTTCTGCTCACAAAGTTTGATATTCAGCCGTTCTTAAATTCTAATGTTAGACGCAAGAAACCATAAGGCATTAGGGTTCCTTTTAGATGTCTCAAATCTCATTTTTATCATCTAAACCATTCCAGTGTTCTATCTTCTTTACCAGGAACGTTGTATCTTCTACAAAGTTATGCTAGACAAAAATATAGATGGGTAACTGTTTTTCGTCAGAGTAGATGTTTTCAGTTGTTTTGATTTGATTGTGCAACTTCCATAAAGAATAGTAGAAATTATGCTTCACCTTTTCCTATCGCAAATAATGCCATTTCTTCCATCTCAGTATTTTCATTGATATAATTCCTTATTTTTCTTGTACATTTATTGTGATTGTAAGAATTGTTGACCTTTGCTATGTTGTGTATCTAATGTCCTGTATCTTGTGCTCTTGTATTTGTTGGCTATTTTTTGTTGCACTTGGTTCGTTATGCTGACAACATTTGGAATTTGGTTGTGTTAACAACAATTGGAAATCTGATTGTCTTCAGGGTAGTGATAGCTTCTTGGATGATTGCATCTACCATCTTATCTGCCCCTGCTGCACATTATGTCAGGTACTTCTTGCAAAACTTGTATCCCAAAAATTGAATTTCTTGTTTTAGTGGCTCTGAAAGGAAAAGAAATGCTGCCTCTTTCAGCTAGTGATACATTGACGGTCGAATATGGTGATACAATATGAATTTAGCTTACTGAAAAGACTAAAATCCTTTATATTTCTGAATTTTGATGATTGGTATTCTTCAAATATGGAGCAGGAGTCCAGAACATTGGAGATGAACAATGTCCAGGAGGGAACCTGGCATGGTAGGGGTGATACAATATGCGTAGGTCAATATAGTGAGAGGAACAGAGCGGTTTTTGAGCTACACCCTCCTCTCGTCTCAACTAAGTCCCCTGACCCCTCCACCATGCAAAAAAGTACAGACGACGGTGATCAGTCTTGACCTTGAGAGGCCATGCATTATTAGACATTGGTTTCTCCATCCTCGTATTGGCAATGTCTATGAATGACGGACTTCCCAGTTAAATTTATTCTTTGATGAAAGGATGTTATGCATGCTGCAGCATATAAACTTACATTCGAGATTTTGCTGAGGACAACAAGGGGAAGCATGCCATAAAGCAATTGCTGCTTGGACTTGAACCTCTGCATTTTTCGTATCGGGTTCCTGTTTCAAAATATTCAATCAGAAAGATAATTGCCATCATGTGCATAAGAGAAACTTTATATTTGTACCACTGTGGGGTTTCCTTAGAAGACCCCTGTTCTCTACTTGTTTAAATAGTTCAAGTTAACACTATTACTCAACATGGTTGATCTGGAATACAGTTATCTTTTTGACCAGGAGCCAAAGAGATCATGTAGCAACATTTACCATGTAAGAGATCTAATGCTCAAACAAGTTCATCTTTCCTGGAAATTCTTTTCAGAAGAGATTTTTGAAATCGGCTTGTTTCTTGTTGCATGGCCTATTTTGGTACTTGCTTCCAAACATATGGCTCCTACATGGTAGCCTGCTGTATTTGCCCCGAAAGGTTGTGGATCTGGATTCTAGTGTTGCTTTGATAGTAGTAGTCTCGGTGTTTTAGCCATTCAATATGTATGTTTTGGATCCATTCTAGCAATATCACATTTAGAGGATTTAAAGTGTCATGTGACTCTTCCATGAATTCATCTCTACTGAAACAAGGAAAATTGTTGTCGGAAGCCTTTAGAGAGATTAGATGACATTTTCTGTCCGAAGTTGGGATGGTCTGATTGTTAGATGTTTAGAAGCGTGTCATATTTCCCTTGCCCCCCTCCCCTTTCTGAAAGGTAAAAAATGCATAGTCATTTCCCTAAAAAAGCTGATTTGAATCCTCTGTAAGAGCATATTAATTCCAGAGCAAAAGAACAAGCAATCTGGCTAAAAAAATTCATGTGTTAGCAATCTTAAGTTTTTGTTTTGGAAGTAACATTGCAATAAAAGGCATCAAGGAAGTGTCAACCTACATACACAAGGAAGCTAATTACAAATAAAAATTCTATGAGCTTTTTATACTCTTCGTCATTTACAAAATAATGCCGTTAAACAAAAAAAAAACGTAAGGTTTGTAGTTATCTATCTTTAAATCAATATAATAAGCTTTTCCTCATCATAGGTCGTCCTCTTATTCTTTTCTTCAATCCACCATCCAAAAAATTAAGAGATATCAAAGCTTGCTTCGAGCCTTCAACTCGTTTGGCACATACTTATCCGAGCTTAAGTCTCATGTTTGATGGAAGTCACTTTTCTCCAAAAACACACCTAAACTGCAAAGGACTATTTCCCACAAACTTTTGGAGAGATTTAGCTTATTTTCATTTGGTATTGTCTTTATTTGGGTCCATTTCATAATGAGATAGATTTCTAAATCATTTAAAACTATTTTCAAACCATTTAAAACTTTAGAATTAAAAAAAAAAAAAAAATTGGACCAAAATACTCTATGTCACGTCAACAAAGTGGAGATATTTATGACAAAATCATATTTTTTTCAAAAATAAAAAAATATGATGGGAAAGCACAACCAAACGCGGAGGCACCTTTGCGTACAATCGCTTCTCGGTATCTAACGATGATTGGAAAAGCATAGCTTGGTAGAGGTTGCAAAATTCAACCTAGTGATGGTTTTACTTTTCGGTAATAATTGCCAAAAAAGTAATAGATCTAAAAAAATATCCCCTCAATTCGAGGTGGGATAGCCACCGACATGTGAAGATGATCAGTTCGGCAAAAGGCAGTGACAACGGATCTCATTCGGTAGATCTTGGTGAGAGTTCTAATGGTACAATGAATACTTTTTTTATACTTTCTGTTAAGGTTTAAGAGAGGAAATGAGACAATACAAAGAAGAGAATTGTGTTGAATGGTGTGATTTACTTACAAGTGAGCTATCCTATTTATAGGAGCCAATAAGAGAGCCAAAGCTATACACAACCAATGTGGGATTAAACTAACTAAGCAATAACTATGCTATACATAATCTAACAGCCCCCCTCAAACTCAAGGTGGAATATTAGAAACCAACTTGAGTTTGAAAACAAGATCACGAAAACACCCTGGAGGATATAACTTGGTAAAGATGTCTGCGAGCTGATCCTTGGATGTGACAGAATGAAGCTATAGGGAGCCCTGAAGGAGATGATGACGGATAAAATGACAATCAATCTCAATATGTTTGGTCCGTTCATGAAACACATCATTATGAGTAATCTGAATAGCACTTCTATTGTCACAATGTACAGGAGTGGCAGCAGAAAGTGATACACCCATATCTTGTAACAACCATTGCAACCAAAGAAGCTCAAAGGTAGTGTCAGCTAAAGCACGATATTCTGCCTCTGTACTAGATCGAGTAACAACAGTTTGTTTCTTACTATGCCAAGAGATAAGAGAGGTACCAAGTAGGAAACAATAACCGGTGGTAGAACGATGATCTGTAGGATCACCTGCCCAATCTGCATCGGTATAAGCACACAACTGAAGAAGAGACTGAGAGGAGAAAAAGAGGCCATGAAACAATGTCCCTTTTAGGTAACGAAGGATGCGAAGAACAGCAACAAAATGAGTAGAGCGAGGAGCAGCCATAAACCGACTCACCTGATGGACAGCATACGAGATATCAGGTCGAGTAATAGTAAGGTAGACAAGACTGCCAACCAAATGTCGATATAAAGTAAAATCATGAAGAAGTTTGCCATCATGGGGTGTAAGATGAGCATTTAGCTCAGTTGGTGTGTCAACAACCTTACTGTCTGTGAGATTTGCCCGAGAAAACATATCAGAGATATATTTGGTTTGTGTCAAATAATAACTATCAGAAGAAGATGAAATCTCAAGACCAAGAAAATAGCTGAGAGGACCAAGATCTTTCATCTCAAAATATTGATTGAGAAACTGTTTAAGTTCCTGCATACCAATGGGATTATCCCCAGTGATAATCATGTCATCAACATATAACAGAAGAAGTATGATGCCCCGGTCTGTGCGGCGAACAAACAAAGCTGAATCATAAGAGCTGATGGAATATCTAAGGCTAGACAAAGTGTTGCTAAACTTAGCAAACCATGCTCGAGGAGCCTGCTTAAGTCCATATAGAGCTCGACGAAGACGACATACCTTTTTTGTTGGATTAGATAGTCCAGGAGGTGGTTGCATATAGACTTCTTCACTAAGATCACCATTAAGGAATGCATTTTTAACATCCATTTGAAAAAGTGACCAATGGCGAGAGGCTGCAACAGCCAGCAAAGCACGCACAGAAGATAGACGAGCAACTAGAGCAAAGGTATCCTCATAGTCCACACCATACTCCTGAGTAAAACCCCTGGCAACAAGTTAAGCCTTGTACCTGTCAACAGTACCATCTGAACAAGTCTTAATTTTGTAAACCCACTTACTACCAACCACAGACTTTCCAGGAGGCAAGTCAACCAAATCCCATGTATTATTCTTGTGTAAAGCATCAAGTTCCTCTTTCATCGCAGTCTACCAAAAAAGGTTAGTGGAAGCCTCACGATAGGAGTGGGGCTCATGTAAAGTAGCTAAAGCATGAAAGCAATGAAAATCCTGGAGATAGGATGGAAGAGATCTTACTCTGGTGGATCGACGAAGGTCTGGAGAGGAAGTGTGAACATGATCCTCATACGTAACAGACCCTGGGGGCTCAGGCGAAGCGATGTCGAGAGTATCAGGTGGAGTGGAATCGAGAGTATTAGGTGAGGGAGACTCGGGCAAGACATTACTAGTGTGAGGTGAGGGAGACTCGGGCAAGACATCACTAGTGTGAGTAGGAGAAATAAGAGGCTCCATAAGTGTGGTAAAAGGAGGAAAAGATGGCATGTTGAATTTGCCAATTTCATGAAATAGTTTATGCTCCTAGAAAACTACATGACGGGAGATGCGAAGACGACGAGACACAGGATCATAACACCGATAGCCTTTTTGTTCAATTCCATATCCAAGAAAGCAACACATTAGAGAACGAGGCTCAAGTTTAGTGCGCTCATGAGGTTGGAGTAAAACAAAACAAGCAGAACCAAACACACAAAGATGGTGGTATGAGGGAACATAGCCAAACAACCGCTCGTAAGGAGTGCAATTATCAAGGATAGGGGTAGGCAGCCTATTGATCGTGTAGATAGCCGTTAGAGTGGCTTCACCCCAAAATGGGGTAGGAACAAATGTGGAAATGAGGAGGGCTAGAACAGTGTCTAAAATGTGCCTAAGTTTACGTTCAGCTCGACCATTTTGTTGTGAAGTGCCAGGACATGACAAGTGAAGAATAGTGCCATAATTTTTTAGGATGGCTTTAAAAGCATGTTGAGTATATTCTAAAGCATTATCAGAACGAAAAGCTTTGATGGGTTTTGAAAATTGGGTTTCAATCATTTTGGCAAAAGTACGATAAATATCCAATAATTCAGAACGAGATTTCATTAAAAATACCCAAGTGTAACAAGAGAAATCATCAACAAAAATTACAAAATAGCGTGAACCACTCATACTAGCAACAGGAGAAGGTCCCCAAACATCAGAATGAATTAAATCAAACGAAGCAGTAGCATGAGACTCACTATTATTAAAAGGCAAAGTCGGTTGTTTTCCAAGTTGACACGAAATACAATCAAAAGAACTTTTAGACACTGACCCTAACAAACCCTTTGAAGCTAAAAGTTGTACCCGAGATGTAGATGCATGACTAAGACGTGAATGCCAAAGTGCAAGGGATGGTGGTGACAAGGAGGTAGCAGCAGAGACGTTAGAGGCGGGAAGGTGTAAGGATGAGAGTTCGAACATTCGCCCAATTCTACGCCCGGTCCCCAGGATCTGACCAGTACGAGGATCCTGCACATTCACACCAGAAAAGTCAAAGACAATTCTATATCCAAGTTCACATATTTGCCTAATAGAAAGAAGATTATAGGATAATTCTGGCACATGAAAAACTTTAGGAATAGAAAGAGAACGACTATTGATGGTGCCTATAGTTTTAACAGTCATAGTGGAGCTATTGGCTGTGCGAATGAATGAGGAACGAGGTGAAGGTGCAAATGTGGTAAATGAAGCTGGGAAAGGTGTCATATGGTTGCAACAAGCGGAATCAAAAGGCCAAGAGGCAGAATTACCTGGTAGGACTGAGAAGGTAGAGAAATATGCATTACCAGAATGAGACTGGATGACCTGATTAACTATTGCCTCGAAGTCAGCTGCAGATAAGGTGACAGTAGATCCTAATGACCCATCAGAGAGTGCAACTGAAGATGAAGTTGTAGTCGCAGATGGATATGGAACAACTGTAGAGAGAGTGCTCTCAGGATGAGAAACTGCTGCAGTAGGAGCATTGGATCTTCCCCTTTGCCAACATTTATCAATAGTGTGCCCTCGATGTTTACAAAAACGACAAAAATTGTTGTCGCGAGGCTTAGGAGAAGGTCGAGGAGAACCAAACCTGTCAGAATGCTTTAGTTGAAATGATGAAGAACTAGATAATGGAGCAGCCAACACTGAAGGACTATGTTGAGAGTGCATAGTCTGTGATCTACTTTCTGCACGAACAAGTTCAAAGATGACATTGTTCAAAGTAGGGAGAGGAGAGTGATGTAAAAGTTGCACATGAATAGGCTCAAAATCATCACGTAATGCCATAAGAAAATAGCGAAGACGATATTGATCCCTTCGTTCAACATACATTTTGGCATCTGTAGGATCCTTCCAAATAGCATCAGAGAGATCAATTTGATTCCATAAGAATTGCATACGAGCAAGAAAATCATTAATACTCTGCCCCGGTTCTTGCTTCAGGCAAAAGAGCTCAAACAGGAGTTGATATTCTCGAGCACCATCAACAGCAGAATAGTGAGAAGTAAGCATATCCCAAGCACCCTTAGCTTCATCAAAGCTACCAAATAGGGCAGAAATAGATGGAATAGTAGTATTACGGAACCATGTGAGAATTTGATGATGATTACTTTCCCAATCAATGAGATGAGTGAGAAGAGCATCATTAGTTTCAGTGGCCCGTTTAACTGGCTTCTCGACAGTACCAACCACGTAAGACCAAAGCTTATGACTTTTGAGGAAACTTCACATAGATTGAGACTAAACAATATAGTTTGTACCATCCAATACAGATTGAACATGACGAAAAATATCTTTTTCTGCCATCTGGTCAAATCTGGTCGTCGGTCAACGGTCAACGGTTGAATAGTGACGTCGATGGAGAATGAGACTCCGACTATAGTGATGACCCGACAGATATGAAAAGGATATACAAGACGTTTTTTCTGATGTGAATGATCCACTAATAGTGACAATCATAGAGCATACTCAACTCTTAATATATCGACAACCTTCAAGAAGTTTTTCTGATGTGAAAGATCCACTAATAGTGGCAATCACAGAGCATACTCAACTCTTAATATACCGAGAACCACGAAGGCTCTGATACCATGTTAAGGTTTAAGAGAGGAAATGAGACAATACAAAGAAGAGAATTGTATTGAATGATGTGATTTACTTACAAGTGAGCTATCCTATTTATAGGAGCCAATAAGAGAGCCAAAGCTATACACAACCAATATGAGATTAAACTCACTAAGCAATAACTATGCTATACATAATATAACACTTTCGATTGATTTTATATTACAAAAAAACTCCAAAGTTTTAAGAAATTAAATCATATCTTCATTGAATTATTAAAAACACAGTCCTGTTTTGTTTAAGACTACTTAAAAATAATGGATTATTTTAGTTATTTCAATTTTTAGGAAATCAAATGAAGAAAACTCACAAATAAAAAAAAGATCCGAATCCGTTTTAAAGTCGTTGATAATCGACATATGTTGTTACGTAGTTTTCCATTTAGAGAGCCATATTTAGAGGAAAATACTAATGTCTGAAAAAAGTGTCCGTTTTCTAGGGGATTGGATTCCCTCCAGTCCCACTGTATCCAGTTTAGTCCATTCTATGGTCGAAAGTTTTCTTCCTCCCTTCAATTTCTATCTCTCTATCCTCCGTATTCACATTACACCTCAAAGGATTGATTTTTTTTTATAAAAAAAATAATAAAAAGAATTCAAAACTACGAATTTCTCAGTCTCGAATCTTGAAACGCATGCTGCCTTTAGCCAAATTTTGTTTTTGACTTTTGACATTTTGTACTAGTGTCAGCATTGCACATACTGTGGAAGCTTGTGGACATTTATTTACTTAAATATGACCTGAAACCCAATTTCTCGAGCAGGTTAGACTTTAAGGACCAGCCCGTATTCTGCTATTTCTCACTAGTGTGCAATGCTAAGACATCCCAGCAGGTTGAGTATTGGCAAGCAGGGGTGAGCATTTATGGGTTTGGTTTAAAAATTCAATTCAATCTGATGATGTTGGATTAAAAAAAAAATCTCAGTTTAATGTTAATTCACTATCTAATCAACCTGTGACCCGATTAGTTCGACTCGAGTATGTTTAGTTTTTTAGGTTTAATACTCTTTCTATCTTAATTTATAATGTCATAATACACTATTCATCTATTTAAATGATTAATTTTTTAATTTTAAATTAATAAAGTAGTTAAAGTTTTACAAATATAATTTCATAAAGTTCACAAATATTCAAAAAAATATATTTTTTATAATTTTAAATCAACAATATATTCAATAAAAATTAAAGTCAAAATTACTTCAAAAAGTTAACTACAACATATAAATTGAGATAGTAGGAGTATTTTTTTTTTTCAATTTAAAAATTAATTCAAATGTGTCATCTACAAAAAAAAAAAATTCTAATACAACAATTCATCATCATCTTTACGAATCAATTACTCATAAAGTTATGAAATTCCTGAATCACTTAACATGATAATTTAATATAAACCATACACAAAGTAACAAATACTGAATTTTGGAGGATATGTTTGATGAATCGAATTTTTTTAAAGCTTTAACACTAATACACTTAGGTATTTAAAATTATCTTATAAATATCTTGATCATAAATTCTTTATCATAAATATAGCTGAAATATATCTAAATTATTAAATATACTCAAACTACTGATTTGAGTTGAGTTAAAAAATTAAAAAATCTCAACTCAATTCATGCCATGAAATTCTACGTTTTATCAACTCAAACTTAAATTAATATTTAATAACTATAACAACCTATTACATTTGTTTAAATCGATTTGAATTTTATCTGGTGAAAACGGGACAAGAGAGATTTTCAATGGCACAAGGGGAGACTTAGGTATTCCCTGCGTACGTAGGTCATTTTAGTTATTTAAGATTATATCAACATGTGAGACACAACTCTTGTTTTCCTTTACCTATCTTATTTTAATTCTAAATGTCAGTTCCTACTTCATGGAAACTTCTATGTAATTAATAGTCAATAATTTATTATATTTACTTTACTTGTTGCTTACACATTTTGTAATTCCTCATGATTTAGAATATCCAAAGACAAATATTGTAAGTTCAAACTTGGTGTACTGTTGTCTTCTTCTTTACATTTTCTATTCCATTTTTAAAAATTGTTAAGCTAAACAATGTTTCATTATTTTTGTCTTAATTTTATATTCTTAATCTCATCATAGCCGACGTTGCTGATCTACGTAAGCAGACGTCACAGTAAAGCTATGTCTATGAAGAATGTTTAGAGTAAAAAAGTATGGAACCACAGTTAAGTGAAGAAATGAAATTCGAGTAAGATGGTTAATCATGTTATGAGCTCGAAAAATCTTCTATGGCAATCTAATCATCACCATTGATCATGCTACAACTGTGGTATAATGTGCATGAGGAGGCACTTGTGTCTTTTCCATTCCTTTCCTTTTATTTTCTCTCAATCCACACTTAATCTTAATTATGTTATGTTTAAACTTTGGATTAACAATGTGTTTGGATGGAGAGAAATGAAAGAAAAAAAAAGGTAAATTACATAGATCTCCCTTGAAATAATATATAATCATAAGCATTTCTCTTGTATTTTCTAAACATTCACTTACACTCCTTGATAAGAAAGTTTAATCACATAGATTCACATAAAATCAAATTTAATCTTTTCTATCGGGGTGTAAGTGCACCTCATGATAAAAGAATTTAATCACATGAAATCAAACTTAATCTTTTTTATCAATTAAGTGGTGTAAGTGAAGGTATTTATTATTCTTTAAATACATAAATAACCTCACCAATCAACAGAGCTAAAGATTAATGTGGGTTTATGGCTCACTGGTTCTCTTCGAGTTCTTTATACAGGGGACCTGACTTAGATCCTCTTTTAGCCAATGTAAAATAAATAAAACAAAAACTAAAGAAGGAAAAATTAAATAGAGCAAGTCTTTCAGACATTAAATATATTAAGGACCCTCTTTTGAATATAAATCTTTTTCTTGGAAAGCCAACGTAATCATTGGAAAATTTAGGACGTTTTCATTGGATAAAACAATCAATAAATAGCAAAAGAAAGAGGTCCTATCAAATGTTTTAAGGCTACAAACTTTGAAGCTGACTGAATAAATTCTAATAGACATGGCGAAGGTACAAAACTCACACAAGATCACAACTCTGAGAAAAGGCGCATGGAGTCCTGAAGAAGACCATAAATTGATAGCTTATATTATGAATTACGGCATTTGGAACTGGAGGGAGATGCCAAGAGCTGCTGGTAAATTAACATTCTTGTTTAAGCCTGATAATTATATATTTCATTTTAATTCGGAGTACTTAACATAAAACCTTCCTGTCTCCTGTCTTAATTTCCTTTCTGTTAGGTTTGTTAAGGTCTGGGAAGAGTTGTAGACTTCGTTGGCTGAATTACTTAAGGCCGGATATTAAACGCGGAAACATCAGTAGGGAAGAAGAGGAGACAATACTCGATTTGCACCAAAAGCTTGGAAACCGGTTAGTACTCAGTAAAATTATTCTAAGGATCTTCTACGTGACAATTCATAACATTGGCAACTCTCTTATGTCACAGATGGTCAGCGATTGCAGCAAGATTACCAGGAAGAACAGATAATGAAATAAAAAATTATTGGCACACCCACTTGAAGAAACGCGTGAAGAACAATTCAGTGCCATTAACTGAATCACAAATATTAGGAGCACAAACATCAAAGATTGAAGCCAACCAAATGAATTCATCTGATGTTTATCTCTTGATCCTTCCCAATTCCCCAAATTCTGAAGATTCCAGCAGTGTGATTCCGGTTCCACCACCTCAAATGTCCTCTGATAATTTCTCTTCATCGAGCTCTAATATCCCTGTTGTTCAAATTGACAAAAAACAGACAACAGAGGAGAGTTTTGGTGCACCTGAAACAAGGAGAGAAGTACTCCAAGGCATTTGGGATCAATCATTTCCAATTGAAGGGTTATACATGGTGGAGGATATTTATGGGGAAACATTTACAGAGCCTGGATTAATGGTACCAACTTCTGAGGCGTGGTTTCACCGTCAGGAATCTGTATATCCATTTGGTTCCTACCATGATGCTAGCAGTGATTTTTGGTTCAATGTTTTGATGGAAGCAAATATGGATGGGATCTAATGGTTTCTGCCAAGAATATGTGAAGTGACATCATATTATATTTCCTTGCACTAGATTTTCTCATATATCACAGTTAGGCTTTAGGGAGTAATGCTGAGAGTTATATTGGCTTCTGGTTCTTGGTTTGTGAACTCTGTTGAATTATGTTGTTGTGCTTGTGCGCGCATGAATAAAAAGAAAGATAAATATGATGTTCTTACAATAGATTATGCAGCTTTGGTGTGTTATAACTGCCCATTTTTAGCCATAGTATGTTGGAACAATTACAATAATTTGTTTGAATTATTAAATGAGAAAGACTTGAAAAAGAATAAGTCATGCAGCAATGGACTGAGGCGCGACACTCGTTTACTTTAATTGTCATTCAAGTTATTGTGTGAGTTACTTTCTCAACTGGTATAACATGTTCACTAATTTGTCACAACAACCCAACTTTACTACATTGTATAACTCTCACAATATATTGCACTTAAAAGGAGAGCTCAAAACTCCACAAAATATACATTTCGTTGTCCACAAAATTTAAGAAATCAATTTATAAGAAAAATGTAAGAAGGAAGTATTTAGAGATGTTTTTTTGTGTGTTTTAGATACTTCAAAGTAAGCGTATTTATAGGCTTAGATGCTGAATTAGTGAAGTAATAAGTGGAGCTTAGTTGAGTAATTAGTGGAGTTAGTGATTTTTTTTTCTCACTAAACCTCCCATTAATTTTTCAATTACTATCACAATCCTATATTTTTTATTAAAAATATATAACATTCCCCCCACTAATTTTAATGAAAAATAAAATATTATGAAAATAAAGTTATCAGACAAAGATAGATCATTATGCATCATGAAGGTGTGCTCTGTATTGAACCTTCATTTAATGATTCAGAGATTCCTATTCCAGAACCAGTAGTGAACTACCTTGAACTATGGTTGCTTAAGGAAGATATGATATTGCTTCACACACATAACAGTCTAGGCATTGACATAAGTTTTATTAGCCAGCACGTTACGACCATGTGTTTATCACAGTTTAGTGAGTCATGTATAGAATAAGCCTAGTTCTCCTAAGAAGTGGCCTCACTTCCACATGTGAAATTCATCAAGGGTGCTCATGTAATTATAACACACCACTTATAAGAGTTATGGATCTTCATTAAGAGTTTAAAACTCATAATCTCATTTCATTACAGGATATATAGATGCACTTACACTTAAGTGATGTGTTTAAGAGCTTATTTAGTGCACCTCACCACTAAACTACCATATTATTCATTTTTCCCATTGAACCCAATTTTGAGAATCTTTGGTCCCCAGGTTGGGTATCCTTATAATTGATTTATGAATCTATTGGTTTTAGCCCCATTCGCTTTGATGTCATTGAGACCTTTTCTCTAGCTAGAGCCTTAGTCAAATGATCTGCAAGATTATCACAGTTATTAAACCTTATTCTTATAGGTCTTGATTTACTATTATAATATCGATTACGTAGTACTCTACCAATAGTAAAAGTGCTATCACAATTTATCAAGATTGGTGGTATATGTTTTTCCCACATCAGAATTTCAAATAACCAATCTCTTAAACAATTAACTTACTAGTTGAAGCTAAGAAAATTAGCTCAATCTCCATAGTTGAGTTAGCTATTATTTGTTGTTTTTTCGATTTCCATTAAATTACATCACCTCCAATAGTAAAAACATAACCAGTGGTAGATAATGAATTACTTGACAAAGTGTTCCAATCAGCATCACAAAAGCCTTCAATTGCAACAAAATAATTTTTACAAAATAGACCATAATTTTTAATGTCACTCAAACATTTTATAACTCTTTCAATGGCACACTAATGTTCAGAACTTGGTTTACTTGTAAATCTACCAAGTGCTTCTATTGCATATGCAATATTAGGTCTAGTACAATCAATGACATATTTTAAACTCCTAATTATGCTAGCATATTGCTTTTGATAAATGATTTCATTATCATTAATAGTATATATGATACAAATGAAAGTTAGGATTAAAAGGAGCATTCACAGATTTGCAATCAAAATAATTGTATTTTCTCAAGATTTTTTTAAATGTAGTGTGACTGATCAAGAAAGATGTCATCACATGTTCTAGCGATTTTTATTCCCAAAATAAAGTTACCCTCCCCAAGATCTTTCATATCAAAATCACTATTAGGCAATGATTTAGTTTATTTGATAATCTCTAAATTTGAACAAAAAATTAAGAGATCATCCACATAGACTAACTATCACATGCATACCAAGAATACTTTTAATATACATGCATTTGTCACACTTGCTAGATTTAAAACCATTTTTTTTATCATGCACATGTCAATTTTTTCATGCAATTGTTTTGAGGCTTGTTTTAGACCATACAAAGATTTGGTCAACTTACAAACTTTCTTTTCTTGACCAGGCACAACAAAACCTTCATGTTGATCCATATAAATTTCTTCTTCTAGATCACCATTTAAAAAGGATGTCTTTACATCCATTTGATTGATTATAAAATCATGAATTGTTGCAAAGTGTAATAAGCAAGCTAGTAGAAGTATGCCTAATAACCATGGTAAAGGTATAAAAAAGTCTTTACATTCTCTTTATTTAGATCCTTTTGCAACAAGTCTAGATTTAAACTTATCAATTGTTCAATCCAATTTAATCTTATTTCTGTGAACCCATTTACTGCTAATGGTTTTATAACCCAATGGCTAGTCTACTAATTTCTAAGTTTTGTTAGACATTAGCGAGTCCATTTCATCATTAATGACCTCTCTCCAAAATACTGCATTAGTTGATTCTAAAACTTCTTTCAATATTATGAGAGTATCCCCAACATTGTATACATAATAGTCAGGACCAAAATATCTTTCTACTCTAGCTCTTTCACTCTATCTTGGTTCAGTATCAAAATTTTCTTGATTTTCTAGAGGAATGGAAGGACTAGGTTTTAAAAAACTTGTCTTATCATTTTCTTGGCCCCTACTATTTTTTAATTTGAAAAGAAATTTATCTTCCTGAAAGATAATACCACCCGACTCGATAACAACTTTGTTATCAATATCAAAAAATCTTTAAGTCGTACTATTTGTTGCATAGCCAAGAAAAACACAAGTGAAAACTTTTGCAACTGTTGGTCCAAAATATACTATAGTAATACCTAAGAGGGGGGATGAACTGGGTATTAAAAATTTTAAATACTTTTTGCAATCTCAAATATCAAAACATATGTGGAATTAAATCAAATCACTATATCTTTCAAAATTACTAGCACAAAGATGAGAGAATTTATTGCTTAATATAGAAAAGATAATTGAATTATAAAATAATTAAGCAATCAATCTCATTTACTTGAATAATAAATAATTATAAGCAAGTAATTATGAAAGTAATTAGGGAGATAGAGTTAAAGAGATGCAAACTCAGTTTATAGTGGTTCGGTAATATCAGATTCATTCCGACCCTACGTCCACTCTCTTCAAGGAACATTCTTGAATTAATCCACTAAGAAACTTAGTCGTGCAACTTCACGGGTGTTGTACAAACTTTACAATCAATCCCTTCCTCTCGGAAGCTAATCTCTTCCTCTCGGAAGAAAAATCCCTTCCACTCGAAAGCTAATCTCTTCCTTTCGAAAGCAAATCCCTTTACAATAAATGCTATAAAGTAAATGATAGAGAGACAACAATGAAATCTTATACAATTGAATAATATCTCTCTTTCAAAGTAAAGCTTGAAGAATGGCTCAACAATAAATATTTCAAAGCTTTTGTATATCAATGAGTGAAAACTTGATTGAATGTGTAATCCTTTGTGGTAGAATGTTTCTCCTCTGTTCAAATGACCTTTAAAGCTTTATTTATAGTGTCTTGAAGTCTTCTAGCTGTTGGAGACAAATAAAGCTGTTAGAGACAAGTTAATAGCTTTTTAAATTAAAAAATATAGCTGTTGTAACGTGCCCAGTCGACTGTCCACTTATGGCAGTTGACTGTCCTTTATAACTGATGTGAAAACTGACTTTTTGAGCACCCAGTCGATTGGGTCAGTATTTGTGTGCTGCTACAGTGTTTTCAGGATGAACAGTGTTTTCAGCATTAATTTTCTTCATATTTCTTTATTCTTTTTGGATTTTTGAGTTCCAAAAAATCTCCTAATTGAATCAAACTTTCTTGCACATTAAACACACGAGTTAAACACTTCAAAAGTGTTTTGTTATCATCAAAATTAATCTAATCAATTTCTTGATTGAGGTATTTTTGATGATGACAAAACATATTACAAATTTAAGTATAATGTGTGTGCAAGATATATGAAGAATAATATATTACAAATGCGCAAGTAATTTTCTATGTCAACATAAATTCTTCTTAAGTTCAATTAGAGAATGTTAAGTATTGAGCCCAAATAATTTATTTGCATTTTTAAATAAAAACACATGGAGATTTTATATCTTCAATTAATTAAGGCTATATAATAAAATGCAATGCAAATTTAATTAGCTCATAAAAATTGAAATGCTTACAAAGTGTATCTTAGGATTCAAACCTATAATTTATCTCTATTGTCTTTGAAGTTGCATTTAAATTATTCTCCTTGAATTTGATCTTTTGGAGAGCTTATTGACTTTTGAGATCATCTCCTTTGATGTATAAGCACTATTAACAATCTGTATCACTTAAGTAATATTCATTAGTGCTTAATTAAGATTTTTGTCACTATCAAAATCATTCAGGGTCAACAATCTCCCCCTTTTTGATGGTGACAAAAATCTTAAGAGTAAGGTCTAACAAGATCTCTAATTTTCTTATTTTTTCTCTCCCCCTTTTTGTCATCATAAAAAAGGGTGGTTTCAAAGAATTGCTCCCCTTCAAAATATACTATTGAAAATATTTTGTTGAAACATATTGAGAAAAAAAATCGTTTTACATGATATCAAGAAATATAAAGCTTTTGAAAGAGTTGGGTTCAAAGAGACTTAAGTGCTAAGTTTTATAGAAAATAGGACAAGGTTTCCTTTATTTTTCTAATATTTCCTTTTGCACATAGAGATATAATAAGTGTAGCCAACTTCCCACAAAAGAATGAATTCAAGCCCCACATGATCTAAAATAATTCTTAAGCATTATAAATCTTCAATATTCAAAATAACCTCAATACTTAGAGTATCTTACACTTAATCACTAAAGGGCAAGAGTTTGAACTCATTGTTTGATTTACCAATAGGTCGAAAATAGATAAAATTCTCAAGATATAATATCCAAATTTAAAACATATCAAAAAGAGTTTATCAAGTATTTAAAACTCATTTGAGTAAAATGATTTTACCAAAGGTTTTCTCTTTTACCAGTAAATCAGATTTTCTTCAAGCCTTAATTATTTTTAACTTTTAAGAGAAATAAAATTGGATAAAACTTAACAAGCCTTATTGGTAGTTGATTAATTGAATAATCAAGACAGAGAGCTCATCAACTACTAAAAAAGATGTTCAAATTGGAAAGATCTATAAGTACTTGAAAAATGTTACTTCCCCTGAATATATGCACCGAAATATAATTTTTCAATTATCAATCAAAGATCATTTTTAGGGTATGTTAGATTCAATAAATAGATGATTATCAATTCAATGCAAAGATAATCATTATTTTCAAACTCAAGCATATATAATAGAAAGTTTCACATTTAGCTCATGTTTAAGAAGTAAATAACTCAAAAGTAATTCTTAAATCTAAATTCAAGCTCATCACTTGATTTATCCAATGCCAAATCAAAGAGAATTTATCAAAGTTATATTTAAAAAATAAAGAAGTATGAGATAGAGATTTGTACCATATTTTCTCCTTTAATATATGTTATGAGCATAAATGTCTTAATAATCTTCTCCTTTCTATTTTTTTTTCTCAAAAATCAATTAAGATTTGAGTACTAAATGGGCAATGAGTTACCAGTTGACTAGGTAACTGGACAGAGAGATATGTCAAATGGGAGTTAATACTCATTCACCAGATATCAAATATGTATATAATGAAGTGTAGATGCAATCAAACATACATAATTTCATAATTTGTTAATCTCATTAATAGTCTAATCTTCCTGAAACTATCTTTGTTCAAGGGTTTAGTAAGAATGTCAACTATTTGATCTTCTAAAAGTATGAATTCTAGTCTTATATCACATTTTTTAGCATGGTCTCTTAAGAAATAATGTCTAATTTCTATGTGTTTAGTTCTAGAGTGCTGAATAGGGTTCTTGGTTAGGTTTATAGTACTAGTATTATCACAATGTATTGGGATACTTTTAAAGTTCATGCCATAGTCTTCTAATTGTTGTTTCATCCATAACACTTGGGCACAACAACTTCCAGCTGCTACATATTCCGCCTAGGCGGTTGATAGTGCAACGGAGTTTTGTTTCTTGGAAAACCAAAAGGTTAACATTGCACCTAAGATTTGGTATGTTTCACTTGTGCTTTTTCTATCTAACCTACATCCAGCAAAATCAGCATCTGAATATCCTGCTAGCTCAAAAGATGAATCTCTAGAGTACCATAATCCTAGGGTTTGAGTTCCTTGTAGATATCTAAGGATCCTTTTTACTGCAACTACATGTGATTCCTTAGGATTAGCCTGAAATCTAGCACACATGCATACACTAAACATTATATCAGGTCTACTTGCAGTCAAATAAAGTAATGCTCCTATCATGCTTCTATAATATTTAGTATCTACACACTTACCTCCATCAATATCAAGATTTGTATATGTGCTAATATGAGTACCAAGTGACTTTGAGCTTTTCATCCCGAACCTTTTTAGTAGGTCCTTAGTGTACTTTGATTGATTAATGAAGATGCCTCCTTTCAATTGTTTAATTTGAAGTCCAAGGAAGTAGGCAAGCTCTCCCATCATGCTCATTTCAAATTCACCTTGCATGCACTTGGAAAACTCTTGACACATAGATTCATTAGTAGCACCAAATATAATATCATCAACATATATTTGAACTAGAAAAATGTCATTTTTGTGAGTTTTTGTGAAGAGGGTTGTGTCTATCTTACCTCTTACAAAGTTATTGTCAATAAAAAATTTACTTGGTCTTTCATACTGTGCTCTTGGAGCTTGTTTTAACCCATATAAAGCTTTAGAAAGCTTGTAGACATGATTTGGAAGACTAAGATTCTCAAATCCAAGAGGTTGCTCAACATAAACGTCTTCTTCTATAAAGCCATTTAAGAAAGCACTTTTTACATCCATTTGAAATAACTTAAACTTATTAAAGCATGCAAAGGCTAATAACATTCGAATAGCTTCTAATCTTGCTACGGGAGCGTAGGTCTCATCAAAATCTATTCCTTCTTCTTGATTATATCCCTTAACAACTAGTCTAGCATTTTTTCTAGTCACTATTCCATTTTCATCCATCATATTTCTAAATATCCAATTAGTTCCAATTATTTTATTATTCTTAGGTCTAGGAACTAGATTCCAAACATTGTTTCTTTCAAATTGATTTATTTCTTCTTGCATTGCAATTATCCAATCATTATTCTTTTCAGCTTCTATAAATGTCTTAGGTTCTATTTGAGACAAATAAGCTACATAATTGCAAATATTTCTAATTAAGGAACGAGTTCTTACCCCTTGTGAAGGATCACCAATCACTTGATCGATAGGGTGATAATTTACATACCTCCAATCTTTGGGAAGACCATCCTCTTGTCGGCTTGTAGATGTTTGGTCCAATTTGAGAGTTTTCATCTCTTCATTTGTTTGAGGTGGACTCTCTTTTGGGTCAACAATGGGAGTAGGTTTTTCATTCTTGGAATAAAATCTGCATCATCATTAAAAGAAACTTCTCTACTACTAATTGGGTTAGACTCATCAAGAGTTATATGTACAGATTCTTCTACCACTAGAGTTCTCTTGTTGAAGACTCTATAAGCTTTACTAGAGGTTGAATATCCTAAGAATATCTCCTCATCGGTCATGTGCTTTGAGCATCCACTATCAAGGTAGCAACAATTACCTTTCTCTTTGGTGTGGAGACATATCTACATCACACAAGGATACATGATTGCACTTTTAGGTACCCAAAATTTCTTGGGTCCTTTGGGGTTAGTCCTAGAAAATACATTTTCTTTTGGGACCCATACTTTCTTAACAACATAAGGTGTTCTATATTTATAGACATGTTTATGACACACAATCTTAGGGTAGTAGTTATTGAAATTTCTAGGATGACTTAGTTGTGCATGTCTATAATTCTTTGGATAAGAATTCCTATGATACATGTTTCTATTGTGAGGAATATGAATATGCATGTCATTTCTAGAAAATGTATGATGATGATTTCTAGGATACATATGAATATGCATATTATTTCTAGGATAACCATGATGGTAATTCCTAGGATATGCATGTGCAGTGTGCAAGTTTTGATTATACATATTGTTTCTAGGATGCACATGATAGTTATTCCTAGGATGTGTATAAGCATTTCTTGAATGAGCATACATATAAGCATGAGTATTTCTAAGATGCTTTATTCTTGTATATACATTAGAATTAGTATTTCTAGATCTCCTAGCATTCATTGAGGGAATGCTTTTGACCTTGCTAGTGGTCTTTGAAGTAGAGGCTTCATTCACACATGATGCTTTCATGAATAAACTCTTTTTTGATTTTTCTAGCCTAATGGAGAATAACCTAGCCCAGATTTTCCTCCATTTAATCTTTGGTAAGATAACACTTCATCTAGCTTTTCTTTTTCAAGCATAAGTCTAGATATCGTGCCATTCAGTTCTATTATCTTCTTATTTAAGTTTTCATTTTCATCTTTAAGAAAATCTTGAGAAAAATCATAAAAAAATGAAGATAGTTTATCTTTTTCTTCTTTTAGACCTACCATCTCTCTAGAAAGAGATGACACCTTTTTTTTAAGAATGGTGTTTCTAGAATCGTATTTCTTCAATTCTTCATACATTTCGTTTATGACTTCTATCAATTCTTTACTACTACTAACAATGTTATTTTTTGAAGAGGAAGAAGTCGATACCTCATTTTCGTCGTTGATTGCCATAAGACATAGGTTGGTAATTTCCTCATATCCGATCTTTTTATCCGAGGAGTCTTCTTCATCATCACCATCACGATTAACATCTTCAATTTCCATAAGAGCTAAAGATGTAGTGGAACCATCAATTTTGTAATCCAAGTAGCTTTCATGCTTCTTGAGGGATTCCACAAGCTCTTCTAAGCTTTCACTTGTGGAATGCTTTGTCAAAATAATTTTCCATTGATTTGACAAAGACCTAAGAAACATTCTCACAAGTTCAAGGCTAGAATAAATTTTACCCATGAAGGATAAAATTTTAACAAGTATGGTAAAACGAGTTTGAGAATCAAAAAATGATTCATTTTCATTCATTTTAAAATGCTTTAAGTCATGAACAAAGTTTTTCAATTTGAAATTCTTTTCTTACTCATTTTCTCCATGTATGACCTCTAATAAATCTCAAATTTCTTTTGCAGTCTTGCATGAGGAAATTTGATCAACTTTGTTTTGATTAAGAGAACTATAAAACATGCTCATAACTTTAGCATTTAGTTGAATGAATTTACAATCATTTGCATCAAAATCATTTTCATTTTCAAAAATGAAATACCAAGCATAATAATCACGGGCTTGAATAAAAATCTTTATTTGAGCTTTCCAATGGGTGAAATTTGTTCCATGGAGAAGAGGAGAATTAGTAGGATCTCTTCATTCTAAAAATATAGTTACCATAGGATCAACTCTAGGATATTAAGCCTAACATAAGAGCACCTTGCTCTGATACCAATTGTTGGTGCAAAATATACTATGGCAATACCCAAGAGGGGGGTGAATTGGGTATTAAAATTTTTAAATACTTTTTGCAATCTCAAATATCAAAATATATGCGGAATTAAATCAAATCAATCTTTCAAAATTACTAGCACAAAGTTGAGAGAATTTATTACTTAATATAGAAAAGATAATTGAATTATAAAATAATTAAGCAATCAATCTCATTTACTTGAATAATAAATAATTATAAGCAAGTAATTATGAAAGTGATTAAAGAGATAGAGTTAGAGAGATGCAAACTCAGTTTATAGTGGTTCGACAATATCAGATTCGTTTCGACCTTACGTCCACTATCTTCAAGGAACCTTCTTGAATTAATCCACTAAGAAACTTAGTCGTGCAACTTCACGGGTGTTGCACAAACTTTACAATCAATCCCTTCCTCTCGGAAGCTAATCTCTTCCTTTCGAAAGCAAATCCCTTTACAATAAATGCTGTAAAGTAAATGGTAGAGAGACAGCAATGAAAGCTTATACAACTGAATAATATCTCTCTTTCAAGGTAAAGCTTGAAGAATGGCTCAACAATAAATATTTCAAAGCTTTTGTATATCAATGAGTGAAAACTTGATTGAATGTGTAATCCTTTGTTGTAGAATATTTCTCCTCTGTTCAAATGACCTTTGAAGCTTTATTTATAGTGTCTTGAAGTCTTCTAGCCATTGGAGACAAAATAGAGCCGTTAGAGACAAATTTAAAACCTTTTAATTAAAAAATATAGCTGTTGTAACGTGCCCAGTCGACTATCCACTTATGGCAGTCGAATGTCCTTTATAACTGATGTTAAAATTGACTTTTCGAGCACCTAGTCGACTGGTACTATTCACCCAGTTGATTAGGTCAGTATTTGTGTGCTGCTACAGTGTTTTCAGGATGAACAGTATTTCAGCATCAATTTTCTTCATATTTCTTTATTCTCTTTAGATTTTTGAGTTCCAAAAAATCTCCTAATTGAATCAAACTTTCTTGCACATTAAACACACGAGTTAAACACTTCAAAAGTGTTTTGTTGTCATCAAAATTAATCTAATCAATTTCTTGATTGGGGTATTTTTTATGATGACAAAACATATTACAAATTTAAGCATAATGTGTGTGCAAGATATATGAAGAATGATATATTACAAATGCGCAAGTAATTTTCTATGTCAACATAAATTCTTCTTAAGTTCAATTAGAGAATGTTAAGTATTGAGCCCAAAGAATTTATTTGCATTTTTTAATAAAAACATGTGGAGATTTTATATCTTCAATTAATTAAGGCTATATAATAAAATGCAATTCAAATTCAATTAGCTCCTAAAAATTGAAATGCTTACAAAGTGTATCTTAGGATTCAAATCTATAATTTATCCCTATTGTCTTTGAAGTTGCATTTAATTATTCTCCTTGAATTTGATCTTTTGGAGAGCTTATTGACTTTTGAGATCATCAACTTTGATTCACCAATTTCTACAATCTTGATCTCCTTTGATGTATAAGCACTATTAACAATCTATATCACTTAAGTAATATTCATTAGTGCTTAATTAAGATTTTTGTCACTATCAAAATCATTCAGGGTCAACAGCAACCAATTTAGATATTTTTGGGTTTGTCAATCTCACATAAACCAAACAACTCCAAACTTTTAAATAATTTAAGTTAGGCTTATATCCTTTTCATACCTCAAATAGAGACACTAGAGTCTTTTTGTGAGGTATTATATTCAAAACATAGTAAGCAATTAAAAGTAATCGTCTCACCCAAAAAAATTAGACGGTGAACATGAACTTACAAGCCTAGTATTTGTTAAATCAGTCAATATTCTATTTTTACACTCAGCTACTCCATTAGAAGTTGGGGAGTAAGAGGGTGAAACTTCATGAATTATTCAAAGAGGTTGAATAGAAGCATCAAATTTATTTGAATCATACTTTTCCTTTCACTTCTGATTCTTTTGATTTTTTTTCTATCAAATTGATTTTCAACTTCCTTTAGAAAAATCTGAAAATTTTCAAAAGCATCACTTTTATTTTTGATCAAATAAACATAACTATACTTTGAAAAATCATCAATAAAAGTGATAAAATATCATTTTTTTTACTCTTTTTATGATGTTGTGTATACTTTTATTATGCACTATTGTTTACTTGTTGTTTGACTTTGTATACAACTTTAGTGGCTTTACTACTACTATGGATGCTTTACTTATTTGACTTATTTTTATGTGCACACTTGCTTTATTCATAGTTTCAACTTCAATTTGAACATATCATCGCATCCATACTCTTTACCTACAAACATACCATGTTGTATAATCATATATCGATCAGATTCCATAATTTGTTGAAACCATCCTTATTGAGGAGAAAACTAGAAATCAAATTCTTTTTCATAGCAAGAGTGTACCACTGTTCCTTTAAAGTGAGTTTTCCTCTAGAAGTGAAAATTCAAAAACCTCATATTTACCCAAAACTTGAGATGTATGAGAATCACCAAGCATAATAGTTTTGGGTTCTATAACGAGTATAAACTTTGAGCTAATTTTTGTCATAGCAAATATGCTTAGAGGTACTAAAATCTACCCACTGCCCTTCCAAACTTTTAACCAAATTAATTTTCATTATCATCGCCATAAGTAGCTCCTCGGTAACATTGGCATGAAGAATAAACCATTGTTTTCAAAATCAACAATTTCGAGCAATATGCCCATTTTTGCCACAAACAAAGCACCCATTATTTTGGTTTTGTTTAAAAGGTTAATTTTGGTTCTTACTCCTTCAGTTAGGGTTACTCCTACTTTGATTTTGGTGAGAGAATCGATTCCCAAAATTTATTTTTCAAGCTTCTCTTCGTAGGCTTCAATTGTGCATTATTTCTCATATTTGGTTCTTTGGGCAATTTATAACTAGAAATAAAATTTACCTTAGTTTTACATCGCTTGAAGTGAACTCCCTTGAAATGAAATGGCTTGTTCAAATCACCAACTTTCTCATAAGCTTTCTCATCATCAACATCTCTCATGGTTAATTGAATCATCTTAAAATTGTTAGGAAGACAAATAATTTGTTTGAATTAATAAATGAGAAAGACTTGAGAAAAAGAACAAGTTACATAGTAATGGACTGAGCGCGTCACTCGCTCTCTTTATGATGATTCAAGCCACTACATAAGTTACTTTCTCAATTCGTGCAACAGGTTCGCTTAGTTGTCACCTCCAAGATATAATAACTAAACTTTAATATGTTATATAACTCTCACAATATTGACTTAAAGGAGAGCTCAAAGTTCCATAAAATATACCTTTCTTTTCCCACAAAATTTAAGAGCAATTTAGAAGAAGAATGCAAGAAAAAAAGTATTTAAGGATGTTTTAGGTGTGTTTAAGATGCTTCAAAGTAGGGGTATTTATAAGCTTATAAGGTTAAGAAAGATAGTGAATTGGTGGAGTAATAAATGGAGTAACTAGTGGAGTTAATGGAGCAATTAGTGGAGTTAATGTTTTTCCATTAAACCTCCCGTTAATATCCCATTACTATCATAATCCTATATATTTTTTTATCAAAAATATATAACATAGTAGATCAAAGGTGAGGAATAGTTGTAGAGGACCGAGACAGCGTGGCGGTGGAGAGAGAAAATGGCGTGTTGGGTAAGAGGGAAAGAAATGGAAAGAGAGAAAAAAGACAGAGAAAGAAAAAGGGAAGAGAAATAGA
The DNA here is from genome assembly GCA_023935145.1 of Bretschneidera sinensis. Classification (NCBI taxonomy): domain Eukaryota; kingdom Viridiplantae; phylum Streptophyta; class Magnoliopsida; order Brassicales; family Akaniaceae; genus Bretschneidera; species Bretschneidera sinensis. The sequence goes on along the minus strand of CM043700.1, from coordinate 11,874,429 downwards.
AAATAATGGTGAGATAAAGATGAGAGAGAAAGGTCATTGAAAATCTGTCTATAAAGAGAAAAAAGACTGAATGGAAGAATAAAGAAGAAAGAAAAATTGGGATTAGGGATTTTAAAGACTATTTGCGATTGTTGATGATTTTCAAAATAAAAATTGGTTTTAAGTTTGGGATGATTAAAATCAAAGGAAAATAGAAAAGAATGTAAAATTCGGTTTTGATTAAGGATAGTCGACTATTACAACCGACTGTAGGATTATAGTGTCTAGTCGATTGTAAACCTGAAACCTGATTGTTAACTTGGAAATATCGAGCCACAATCGACTGTCTCTAAGCCATAGTCGACTGTAAGAATGCTAAATTCAAATTTTCTGAACATTAAAGACAAATGTTACATTTGAACACTGAACCAAAGTATTTTGTGAAGAGACATTAGTAACTTTGTAAAAGGAGTTGTCAATTACTATTCTCTAGTGATTTTTAACATGATTTCTATCTTTTTCTTCTCTTTTCCCTCAAAAGCTAATTTTCTTGTGATTGAAAATATTGCAAATTTCCAAACACAAGTTCTATATCCATAAACTCATAGAAGTTGTTGTGGGTTGCTTTTCGTAAGTTTAAAGTGCAAAACAATAATAGAGCTTCATTGTATTTTAGAGAAAATTCGTTGTAACCTTCTTGCATCTTAAACTACACCCATTGGTTTCGTATATCATTGCATCTGGTGACAACCCAGGAAGAATCTAATTCCATGATCACCCTAGTCAGTCCCAACTCGTTGATCATTTTTGTTTCTTCCAACATTGCTAAGGCTTCATTTATTGTTGATGCCAAAAATCTGTTGTTGGGTCAGAGGGTCAAGATGCCAGATCTGCACACGATAAAGGGGAAAGAGTAATCTAAAAATCCACCAGAGAGAAAGGGGGTGGTGCCTCCAAGGACTTTTCAATGCTCCAGTTAGTCTTTTTTTTTTAGAGAGAGAATAGTAATAGTGTTTAATGAATAGTGAGTGAGTGCTTTTCGTACCTTGAGGGCCATTTTATATCAGTAATATGTTATTAACTATCAGAGACGACATAGTCCCTAGAATATCGCATAGATTATTATGCCTTGACGTACGAGAAGGTTACTGGCTATAACAGCCTTATGGTGCCCTTTGCCAGGTGTTCTTTGCCAAGTGTCATCATCTGGTTACTCGGTTCTAGAGATTTTATTTGTCCACGTGTTCAGCCATCATTGGAGAGTGAATTCTCCCTATATCAAATGACCCTCACTTCCTTAAGTATATTTATGTGCTTAAGGAAGTATAATGGAGCTTGTGTCATTGGTTTCACACTTCTGTTTGAGAGACATGGGTCCGAGCATATGAGGCTTAGTTAAAATGCTCGGCTTTGGAGACGTAGGTCTGAGCATATAAGGCTTAGTCAAAATGCTCGACCTTAGAGACGTGGGTCTGAGCATATAATGCTCAGTCAGAATGCTCAGCCTTGGAGACGTGGTCCGAGCATATAAGACTCAGTCAAAATGCTTGGCTTTGGAGATATGGGTTCAAGCATATGAGGCTTAGTCAGAATGCTCGGCCTTAGAGACATGGGTTCGAGTATATGAGGCTTAGTCAAAATGCTTGGCCTTGGAGATGTGAGTCCGAGCAATGAGGCTCAGTCAAAATGTTCGGCCTTAGAGATGTGGGTCCGAGCATATGATGTTCAATCAAAATGCTCGACCTTGGAGACGTGGGCCCCAACATATGATGCTCAATCAAAATGCTCGGCCTTGGAGTCGTGGGCCCATCATATGAGACTTAGACAAAATGTTTGGCTTTGAAGACGTAGGCCCGAGCATATAAGGCTTATCAAAATGCTTAGTCTTGGAGATGTGAGTTCGAGCATATGAGGCTCAGTCAAAATGCTTGACCTTGGAGACGTGGGTCTGAGCATATGAAGCTCAGTCAAAATGCTCACCTTTGGAGACGTGGGTTCGAGTATATTGGGCTCAGTCAAAATGCTCGGTCTTAGAGGTGTTAGCTCGAGCATATGATGCTCGGTGAAAATGCTTGGCCTTGGAGATGTGGGCCCGAGCATATAAGGCTCAGTCGAAATGCTCGGCCTTGGAGACGTGGGTCCGAGCATATGAGGCTCAGTCAAAATGCTCGACCTTAGAAGCATGGGCCTGAACATATGAGGCTTAGTCAAAATGCTCGACCTTGGAGACGTGAGCCCGAGCATATGATGCTTAGTCAAAATGCTCGGCCTTGGAGGCATGGGCCCGAGCATATGAGGCTTAGACAAAATGTTCATCCTTGAAGACTTTCATTCTTGGTTAAAGGATTTGACTTGTATGGTATGGACCCAGGTTTTAAACTTATAGGATTTTTGGGCTTTGTCCGTTCTAGAGTGTTTATTTGGGCCCATAGATGGTTTTGTATTTTGGGCCAGAATATCTTCTAGAAGCATTTATTGCTTGAGTGTTGTACTGTCGTCTTAGGAATGAAATGACAATGCATACCCTTGATGGAGTGTTGTACCATTGTCTTGGAGAATGAAATGATGACACATACCCTCGATTATGTGAAATGTTTTGAACTTTACAACTAGAGATGAGTTGATTTTTCTCATAGGTTACGCCCGGATTCTTATAAAAGGTGAGAGCTTCTCCTCATTTCTTCACTTCACTCATTTGTAATCTGGAGAGACAATTTTGAGAGCCATTGGAGTTCCTTGTTGATCAGAGAGATGTCAGTTACTTGTGAAGAGCTCAGGATTTTGGAGCTTGTCCAGAGTTGGTGTCGGTAGAACGCTCAGAGTTTTCACTTTCGTGATCTGTTCAATTGGTGAGTCTTTCATTTTCTAACAATTTCTTCTGCTGGTTGTTATCATGATAGGCCTAGTGATAGCAATAGCGGTATTGAAGGTAGTAATCATGAGAGTAGAAGTTGTGAGGAGTTTTCTAAAGAGTTAAACGAGGCTATAGGTTTAGACTGTGCTCGAGTGAAGGTAAGGTCTCAAAAGGTGGTGATGCTCGGGAGGGGCCATTGGCAATGGTCCCCTATGGAAAAGAGGAAAATGATTCTTCTTCCCACAAACGACGCCAATCTGTTGATGCCAAAAATCTATTGTCGAGTCAGAGGGTCGAGATGTCGGATCTGCACACAATAAAGGGGAAAGGGTGATATAAAAATCCATTGGAGGGAAAGGGGCGGTGCCTCCGGGGACTCTTCGATGCTTCAGTTAGTCTTGTTTTTAACGAATAATGAGTGAGTGATTTTTGTACCTTGAGGGCCTTTTTATATTAGTAATCTGTTACGGAATCAAATTAGTTATTAGCTATCAGAGACGATGTGGTCTCTAGAATATCATGTAGGTTAATGTGCCTTAACGTACGAGAAGGTTGTCGGCTATAATGACCTTGTGTTGCCCTTTGCCAGGTGTCATATCTGGTTACTCGGTTATAGAGATTTTATTTTTCCATGTGTTCAGCCATCATTGGAAGGCGAATTCTCCCTACATCATTTATGAAAAGAGAACTGACCTGAAAAACTGGCTTACTATACGCAGCTATAACATCACCTTTGTTGTCTCAGATTATCATACCAACTCCACATTTAGGCAGTGTTTGTACCAGGCCCCATCATATCGACATTGGCCTTACATGACTCAGTAGAGGAGGCAACCAATGACATACCATTGGATTCCCTAAGGATCTTGAATTAGAGCCCTGAAGTTTGGTGCATTCTTCAAACAAATCAAGCACACTAGACATAACTTGATTTGGGGGACTCCCTACTTGCCAACTCTAACATTGTTCCTCACGTTCCATATATTCCACAATATCATTACTATCTTCGCAAAGTCCGTAGCTATAAGAGATTAACTGATCTTTGACACTCAATCTTTCATTGAAACACTGTTAACAAGTATTTTGATGATGGGACTTCGAGGCAGCTACCACAATTGCCTGGAAAACCGGACATGCCAAAAACAAATGTAAATCATGCTCATCTTCCTCACCGCATGATGAGAATCATAAAATGCATCTTGACAGTACCTAATTGTTAGCATTTTAGGGTTGATCTAGGTTTTAATTGCACTTTTATACGTTAACAACTCTAAAGTATCATTCTTGGATCATTGATCTACTTCGGTGCATTTTCAGGTACTTTAAGCTCAAAAGAGGAGGAAAAGTTATCATTGCTTGAAGCACAAAGACTCAAGGCATACTGGAGTGAAGGAATACTTCCGGAAGGACAAGATGGAGGGCTTAAAAGAGCAACAGCTGCTGCCTGCATTGGAAAGGAGTTTCACTAAATTGCGAGAATTGCCCGTACAGATCAATCATCTTTGAAAATTAAACTGTATTGATACAAGAAGAACCAGGAGATGAGCCAAATATGCTTAGAAAGATCCAAAAGTCTATTTTCTGTAGAATTTTACGGTTCGTCAAAAGGATTTTTGTAGAGAAAGTTATGGCAGTTTTAGTAGACAAAGGTCAGACTGTGCGGGATTTCAGCGTGATTTGGGGCTTAAATCCCACATCCCACATCGGTTGGAAAACACATTTCTATATCTCACATCCCACATCGGATGGGAAACATATTGCACTCTTGGTATTTGCCTATATAAGACCCACTCCACTTTAGCTTTGAAAATCAATCGGGGATGAATCCAGAGGACCTTTAAGAGCAATCCAGAGGGCTTTTAGGAGGAACCCGAAGTTTAAAGTTTGAAGGTCGGGAGAGATGATCGTCGGGAGGCCGGAGGCAACTCGAGGACGCATGAGCCCCATGGCCGACTAGTCTCCAAGCAAGGCGAAGGGATGAATCCCTAGGTGTAGTTGTTCTTATTTTTCCTTTATTTGATTCAGTTGTAGTTGGGATTATTTTTGTTAAATATTGTTATGTTTTATTCTTTAATTTAATTAGTAGATTTATTATAACTCCGGTGGTTGCATGCTTCTTTTCTATATAAGTTCAGTCAGGCTTTTCTTATGTGTACCTGTTTAGGTGTGATTGAGTCCGGTAGATCTCTTTTATAGATTTGTCCATTGCTGCGGTATCGTCGTTTAGATATATCGTTGTCTCTTGATAATTTATAAGTTAGGTCATGTGTGCTTGAAAGTAAAGAAGATTTCATAACAATTACATTAGGATTTATAAATGCACTTTAATTGAATATTTTCCGATTGCCTGTTTGGGATGTGAAACTTGCAATCGAGATAAAAACAACTTAATCAAGTTAGGATTAGAGCAACGAACCTAGGGAGGATTTTCAAAACCTTGTCATTTTTATTTTGAACTTATTTACACAATTACTCTTTTTCTCAAACAACTCAGATTCTTTTAATCTTTTATCGTTTGTGTTGAGATTTACACCTTCTGTTGTACTTAACTTGTTTCCCTGTGGAATCGACACTCCAAAACTATACTACAATAACTGCGTTATGTTTTGTGTGTAATCACCACAAAAAAGCTCGGTCTCAAGCTAATGCAAAGTGCAGACTCACTCATAATTGAATCTTTTTTTTTTTGAGTAACTATCAATTTATCACTATACATAATGGGAATAAGATAGTAGATTGTAAGAATTCTTTTGAAACACGAATTAAACTGTATAACTCTCATTCTGAGGGCATTTTGGTTAGTCTAGCTAATAATTTTGAAATCAGAAACATACAAAATATAGCACTTAATTCCTTACATATTCCATATGGGAGTAGTTATATACACGATTGATTTTGGTACGTATATGCAGAAAAATATTTTCTTGTAATGTTAAACTTTTTATCTTTTAATACATTAAAAGACAAACTTTCTTTGTATATATTCACTCCGTGGGAAAATTTCTGTTACGTTTGAGTTTTTGAAGCAATTTTGATTTTCATTATTTTACATATTTTATCATATTGAAAATATGAAAAAATAATTTTAAGAAACTTCTAAACTCTATTCATGTATATTTGAAAAAAAAAATTGAGTTTGTTTAGTGATTTAACCTTAAAAAAATTAATCATTTAATTGGATAAATAGTAAACATGACAATTATTATAGAATAGAGGGAGTAACAAAAAACCAACGTGTATATAACATTTCCTCCGTAATTATTGCTTGTTTCATTTGTGTATTTATGCTTGCATCCAGTGAAAAATATGGATAATGATTTTGTGAATGCAAATAACATTATTAATTCTTAAAACAAGTCTTTATAGTTGATTGGGTGGAATTAATTTGTACCTTTTGATTTGATCAAATTCAAGTTGGTATAATTAAAAAGATTTAATTATAGATATTTCATAACTTAAAACAATCTTTCCAAAGATCAGTCAAATTAAACAAGGTTTTTCACTGATATCAATAGAAAGAAAACTAATTAATTATTTCTGGGTTTCAAAGAGTGGATGAAACAACTCCTGGAGTTGAAATACACTTATCCCAAGCCTGCGCGATTCTTGTCAAAACGTCGGGGTCTTTTACTTTGTGCTCAGGCTTTTGAAGTTCCCACTTGGCTAGTGCTTCATGGCAAATTTTACCTTGCTTCACAATCTCAATGCAACAATTTGTACTGATAGTACCAACATTATCGATAATAGCTGGAATGATCTCCTTCATACAGCTCCAGCTCATCTTGTTTAGACAATAATTTTTCTGTACGACGTCAAGTTGGGCAGAGCCATGTAAAATCAAAGCCATAAGCAAAAGAAGCATAGTTGAATTGTTATTAAACCTTGTCATGGTGAGTGAGGCTCAATTTTATTATTATTTTTTTTTTATGAAATGTTGATGGATATTCATGGCAAGATTAATAGATATTTATAGGGGAGAATGAGACACTTAGAAATTTGGGAAGATTTTTTTTCCTTTTCCTTTTGATAAGTAACGTTTCGTTACTCTCAGTTACCTTTGAAGTTCATTTAATTCATTTTCATAGAAGTTCTAAGATTTTTTTTCTTTGTTTTGATCTTTCTTTAGTTATTTTCAACCATTCATGTTAAATTTAATGAGTCAAGAGATCTTTTTGAGCAAATCGAGCTTAAACTCGAGCTCAAGTTTAATAAAGTTAATTAATACTTGAATTAAAACTGTTCTATAATTAATTTCCTTTAACAAATGATACATTTATGCCATTAAGAAATTCATGAAATATAAAAAATAAATTATTAAAATAAAATCATATTGTACAAAGCTAAGATATCAATTATAACTTCATTTTTTAAAAGATAAATAATTAAAACCATCATATATTTATATATCTATGTCTATATAAACAATATATATTCCTAATCATACTTTTTTATGAAATCATATGGATAATCTCTAAATACCTCTACTATTCTATTAATAAAAGAAAATATCACTACTAAATTAACATCTTGATATCTTTAAGTTCCCAAATATCGACATAGCATGATCTATCCATAAATATATATTGTCTAACTTAAATTTTTTTACTAAAAAAATGGAAAATATATTGATTCAAGATGTGTCGAGTCGAACAGAATTGATTGCTCGGCTTGAAAATAAATGAGCTTAAAATGCTCGAGTTTTATCGGAATGACTCACACAATGCTCAAGTTTTTATGAGCCAAAAATTCCGCTTGAGATTAGCTCATGATGCTTTTTTTTAGTGCAAGGATTGGGGGAGTTCTGAGAAATTACGCTGGAAAGGTAATTGGAGTGGCTGATTCAAATCTGGCTTAATTAGTTGCTATTAATTAAGCATTGAAACTGTTGCACAGTACACGTTACAGAGAAGCATGAATCTTATAATTGAATCTGACTCACTTGTGGCTCTCACTTGGGTAAATGAGGTAAACAATAGGCTTTGGAGGTATACTCATTTCTGCAATGAGATAGATAATTTGAAAAATGAGATTGGTGAAGTAAAGTTTGTTAAAATACCAAGAGAAGCTAATAAATATGCTGATGGCTTAGCTAAGGCTGATATCAGTAGAGATGTTGATTTGGTGGAATGGATTCAGGGTTAAGTGATCGTCTGTCCTCTATATTGGATGGTGAAAAAGATGTGCTGCTGTTATACTATAAAAGCTTTTACGTTGGCCTATATCCTTCCTAAGATTTTTGCAGAATGACAATTGTAGACCGAGATACAAACCCAAGAGGGGGGTGGATTGGGTTTTAAAATTTTTTGCAATTAACACACAAGTTTTTAACAATTTAAGCAAGCAAGACACATAACAAATAAGATGCTTGAAATTAAAGGAGTAAGAGAAGAGGATATGCAAACTTCGTTTATAGTGGTTCGGCAATATCAGAATCTCTCCGACACTACGTCCACTCTCTTTAAGGAATCTCCTTGAAGCAATCCACTAATTATAGTCGAGCAACTTCATGGGTGTTGCACAAACCTTATAAGCACTCTCTTCCACAAAGAAGTTACAAGGAAGTGTTTAATCTAAACACTCTAAGAGTTATACTAACTCTTTCTCTTTACAATGATCGGTATTGAATGTAAAGGAAAAGAAAAGAGATAGAAATTAATGTTTTACAAGATGAAGATGATCTCTCTTTTAAGAAGAAAGCTTGATAAATGTCTCAAAAGAATTTTTCAAAGCTTTCAAGAGTATTAATGAGCTTGTTTTCAAATTGATTGTGTTTTATTATTGTTTGAATGCTCATTAATGAGGGGTTTTTCTAGCCTTCGTCTTATATGGTCGTTAGACACACATTTGGAAGGTTTGGAGCATTAATTGCTCAAATCCCGCGTCCAAATTTTGAAAACTAGTCGTTTTTCTCGACAGGACAGTCGACTGTCCTCTCTTGAATTTGAAATTCTGGGCTTAAGATGATTTGGACAATCAACTGTCTAAATGGGCAGTCGACTGTGAAACTCTCTGTCTCTTTTATAGTCAACTGTCCTTTATCTACAGTCGACTGTCCATTTTGTTTTCAAAATGGTCAGCTTGCAGAGAATTAGATAGTCGACTGTCTAAATGAGTAGTCGACTGTTAAACTCTTTGTCTCTTCCACAGTCGACTGTCCGTTTTGTAACACTTAGACTTTTAAGTCAGTTTTTTATAGAAGTAAGTTTTTGATTGACCAAAACATTTTCAAAAAGAGTTTTTGAGCCAAGATCAAGCTAAGAAATTAAAGGAGAGATTTACATGTGAAGGTAAACTACCTTAGAATATAAACTTAGTCTTCAATCTTCATTTGAGTGTCACTCAAGTGCAATCTCTTCCTCTTTATGCTTGACATACGTCTTGTCCTCGAGTTGAATTCTTAAGCTTAATGAAAAACACTTAGATAAAACTGTTAGCACAGTTAAAGCACTATTTTGTCATTATTAAAATCAAATAAGGGTCAACAATCTCCCTAATTTTGATGATGACCAAACTAAGGTAAGAAAGACAGTTTTAAAAGCTAAGTGTTAGGTTTTTACAGAAAAACAGACAGAGTCTCCTCTGTTTTTAGGATAAAACTAACCAGTAAAAAGCATTAAAAAGAACATCCAACCAAGCATTATATATGAACTTGTAAAAATGGAGCAAGGCTCCCCCTTAGTCTATGCATATAGACAGTTCTTATTGTTCTTATTGTCTTGTTCTTTTTGTCTACCTTCTACCTTCTCTATTCTCTAATTTTTCTATGTTTTCTCCCTCTTCTTGTCATCAACACAAAAAGGGTGATAGATAGACCAAAGTTATGCACATAAGTTCAACGATAAACAAAGCATAAAATGAGAAAGTAAGACAATGCATTATAGCTCATCAAACAACAGATTACCTAAAAATATATGTCATGAGTGTATGTAACTACTGTAAGGAATGGCAAAAACTTATCCATCCTATAGATAGACAGAGTATACTAAAATGAACCTATATACTAAAGATTAGCTCAAAGCAGATACTGAAAAAGTTCCCGAGAAATATTAGAAAATGGATATATGAGCTAAGATAATAGGAGTCATGCAATATATAAAAAAGAAAGGTTACCAAACCATATGCACTAAATAAAGATAAACAGTTGTGGTTCCCATGAACCCAGCAAATAAACATAAGATATCGTGTCATGTGGTAAAATGCATGAAAAAAATAAAAATATATATCCTTACAAAGTTTTCGAAACAGTTCTAAAGTAAAGAACAAATAAGAATGTCTAGGGTGCGTTAGAGGGTCGATGAAGCCTCATGATCTGGTCTCTCATCTCCTCACGCTCGCCATGATGATGTCGAATCGAGCATTCATCATGAGTAAGAGAGAGGACATTTCATCCTTGAGATCCCGGAGTACAGCTAGCACAGATGCATTATAATAGCACCAACATCTGCTGTTGTCTCATCATGTGGCTCATCATCCACTGCAATGCCCTCATCAGCGAGAGCAACTCCAACAGGTTTTCTTCGCCAAACCTTTTGAGCTGGATTAAAGATAGCATTAATAGTGCGTTCTCAAGTGAAGTCCTCTAGGTGAATTAATTTCATTTTGTTCAGTGTGGACTTGTTGAACACATCAATAGGGGTTATCTCTATCCTCTCCTCCCTAGCAAAGGAAACACCATAGTGCTTCAGGATCCTTGTAATTAGCATTCCATAAGGAACACCAAGCTTCTTTTCAGACCCCTCTACCATTTTAGCAAGGATGAGACTATAGATGTTATATTTGGTTCCACTCATAAGCATCCATAGGATGTAGACATCAAGTTGACTGACATATGTATAACTCCCTTTTCTGGGAGATATGCAGTAAACTATGATAAGATGTATGACTCTACTCTCTATGGTCAATGCATCGGTGTCTTTAAATGAGTTGTTAAAGACATAGGTGTTATCTCCTCTCAACATTTGCATAACATTCTGTTTATCGAAATCCTCAGCCCAATTGAAGATATCGACCCATTCCTCTCCTCCCATAGTGATTCTAAAGATCTCGAAGAGCAAATTTACATTTACCAAAATTTCCTTGCCCTTGAAAAAAGTCGTGAAGGATAGTTCCACAGTTCAATTCTTGTCTAAGTTAGCATAAAATAGTCTAATTAGCCTAGGGTAAGCAATTTTTGACAATGTGACTATAGGAGTCCAATTAATAGCAGTGAAATAGTGCTCGATATCCATATCGTTACTTCTTAAATTTTGAAAATCTATGTAACGACCTAAGATTATTTCCTTAGCAGAGATATGACCATCATATCGAGATTTTGTCGCGGTATTGATGAAGAGCTTGGGATCCACCATCACCTTTTAACGTTTTCTGGAGCCGGCACCAGCACCACCCTTCTTGGAGTAGACAAGCACGAATTTAAGCAATTTTTGAGATAATAAACCATGAAAATGCTTAAGAATTGAAAGGAAAGTGTTTCTATGGAGGAAAATTGATGTTTTGGGGCTAATTTGGTGAAAAATCACTGAATTTCAGAGGAGATAGAAAAGACGTGTGGTTAAGGTTTCAAAAATTGGGGATTTTTGAGATTGAAGATGAAGTGCAGGCTTTATAGTAGCGATTAGACAGTCGACTGTCAAAAATGGTCAGTCGACTCTCCTTTTTAAATGAAAGGACTGCGTATATACTTACAGTTGGATAGTCAACTGTAGAAAATGGGTAGTCAATTATCCTTTTTAAATCAATTGATCGGACATGAGGGACAATTGACGGTTCATATGGACAGTCGACTGTGAAAGTCTTTGTCCTTTGCACAGTCGACTGTCAGATACCATATTCATATGGACAGTCGACTGCCAAAGTCTATGTCCCTTAGACAGTCTACTGTCAAATATAGACAATCGACTGTGTAATGCCTATAACTGAAATTTGAAGGACTTTTTGCAAGGATTTATTGTTCTATGTTATTCTTAAGTGAGGGAACATTAAATTTGAGATTAATCATCATTCACTTAATAGCAATAATGCATATAATGAATGTTAATGCAATCAAACACATGCATAGTCATAATTTTTTAATCCCAGTAACAGTCTTATTTTGCAAAAACTATCTTCATTTAAAGGTTTAGTAAGGATATTAGCCATTTGATCTTCGAAGGGAATGAATTCTAGCCTAATATCACCCTTTTGAGCTTGATCTCTTATGAAGTGATGTCTTATCTCAATGTGTTTGGTTCTAGAATGCTGAATTGGGTTTTTTGTCAAGTTGATAGCACTAGTGTTGTCATAATGAATTGAAATATTTTGAAAACATATGCTATAATGTTCTAGTTGTTGTTTCATCCATAAAACTTGTACACAACAACTATTGTCGACTATATATTCCGTTTTGACGGTTGATAGTGCAACTGAATTTTGTTTCTTTGAAAACCAAGAAGTTAACATAGCACTTAGAAATTGGCATGTTCCACTAGTGCTTTTTCTATCTAATTTACAATGTGTAAAATCAGCATCCGAGTACCCAACAAGCTCAAAAGTTGATTTTCTAGAATACCACAAATCTAGATTTTGAGTGCCTTGCAAATATCTTAGGATTCTTTTCACAACAATAATATGAGATTCCTTAGGTTTAGCTTGGAATCTAGTACATATGCATATATTAAATAGTATATCGGGTCTACTTGCAGTTAGATATAGTAAAGCTTCTATCATGCTTCTATAAGTTTTAGTATCTACACACTTACCTTCCTCATTTAGGTCAAGTTTTGTGGAGGTACTCATGGGAGTGCCAATAAATTTTGAGCTCTCCATCCCAAACCTCTCCAATAGGTCCTTGGTGTATTTGGATTGATTGATGAAGATGCCTTCTTTCAATTGTTTGATTTGAAGTCCAAGGAAGTAAATGAGCTCTTCCATCATACTCATCTCAAATTCACCTTGCGTACACTTAGCAAACTCTTGACACATGGATTCATTAGAGGCACCAAATATAATATCATCAACATATATTTGGACTATGAGTGTGTCATCTTTATGAATTTTTGTAAAAAGTGTTGTATCTATTTTTCCTATTATAAAATCATTTTCAAGTAAAAACTTACTTAACCTTTCATACCATATTCTTGGAGCTTGCTTCAACCTATAGAGAGCTTTGGAAAGCTTATAAATATGGTTTGGAAGATTATGATTTTCAAACCCAAGAGGTTGCTCAGCATAAACCTCTTATTCTATAAAATCATTTAAAAATACATTTTTTACATCTATTTGAAATAGTTTAAACTTATTAAAGCATACAAAAGCTAGTAACATACGAATGGCTTCTAATCTAGCTACTGAGGCATAGGTTTCATCAAAGTCTATTCATTCTTCTTGATTGTAACCCTTAGCAACTAGTCTAACATTGTTCCTAGTTACTATTCCATTTTCATCCATTTTGTTTCTATATACCCATTTAGTTCATATGATAATATGATTCTTTGTTCTATAACTAAAAGTCCACATTTTATTTCTTTCGAATTGATTTGACTCTTCTTGCCTACTTTTGTTTTATTTTATCACAAATTTTTGAGCCACCTACCTACATTCAATTTTGTTTGTGATTCTTCTTCATACTTTTGTTTACTCATTATTTACATATTGGCCTTATATTTCTACTATGCCAATCTTGGTTTGTAGTGTTTTCATTTTCCATTTTTATGACTCAAATTGTTTTTCCTTAGAATTATGCATTCTCGTTGTCCCAACTCTCATGTCACGAAACATCTAAATTGTGGATCATGTTTGTGTTGCCATTTAAATTGATTTAAATAGATTCAAAGTAAATTTTGTTTTCTTGTCATTTAAGTTAAATGACAACCCAAATATAGTTTTGATCCGTTTGCAAGCCCCATCATAGCTTTGACGAGATATATTTTTCTAATACTTACGGCCCAGCTCAGTAAAAGCCTTTACTTTAGTATGGTATATCAGGTCCATAATATTATTATCAGCCCAAGATGATGTTTTAATTAATTTGCAAGCTCATAATATCTACGTTGTCAAAGACTACGGTAAACCCGACTCTCTTGATTTTGTACTTACCTCGATAATTCTCCGTATAAAAAAAAATCTCGGTTCAATCTCTTTCCTTTTTAATGTAAAAACATTTTTTTAAAGTGTGTAAGTTGTTCGCAGACAGGACTAAACCAGTGCAGACCCACTAATACTAATTTTTTTTCTACAGTTATTATTTAATCTAACTAATTTTCTTTCCTTATTTGCATAACAATTTTTTTATCTATAAAAATTTTATCGATATGAAAAATTGATCGTTCTAATACGTTATTTAACTTTGAAACAATAATTAATAAATCAAAAACTAATGGTTTAGAACTTTTTTTTGGGTAACTATCAAACTGTACATAACGAGAATATATAGATTGCAAGAAATCTTTTGAAACAATTAGTTGTACTGTATAATTCTCTAGGCATTTTGCTTGGTCTAGTTAATAAATTTAAATTAAAAAAACACAATTTAATTTGGGGATGAGATTATTTGTAATAAAATTTAGTTTAATTGTTGGTATAGATACATGAAATAACATATTTAGTTATATTAAATCCTTTATTTAAAAAACTCATATATATATATATATATATATATATATATATATATATATATATATATATATATATGTGTGTGTATTATATCAACGAGTAAACCAATTTTACAACTTATGATTTCATCCCAAAATCTGGCACTTAATCACTTACATATTTGTTTCCCTTGTTAAAGTTATCCTTTGAAATAGACAAACACAAATGCACTCGACGGTATATATGGCTGGATTAGCCATAGACAGTCGACTTACTTTCTAGTAGACTACTATTGATTATTTTTTCTACAAAGATGCTGCAATCTTTAAGAAAGCTACGTAGCTTAAACGTTTCTTCTCCCTCTCTCTCTTATCACCACAAATTTTTAGAACTCATTATAACATCTTTCCCGCCAATCTTTCTTTTTTATTTATTCTCCTATCCGTTGTCCAAGGAATGAATCAAAGTTCTTTACTTTTTTCAGGAAAAGTATAAATGAATCTAAAAAAATTTCGGTTGGTTTTAGACCGGTTGAAAGTTTTATCGATAATCTTAAACAGTTTAATTGATAACATTAATATAAGTATGAGATCTAAAAATTAACATTATCATTAAATCAAATTACCAGAGCCAATCAAGAAATCCTCATTAATCTATATTTCAATCTTACTTTTGGGGAAGATTTCTTGATTAAACCGGTTCTAAAACCAATGTTTTAGACCACTTGAAACTTTATTAGTAATTTTAAAAATTTTCACTTGTAACATTATTTTATGGGTCATACACTTATTCTGATGTTACTAATAAAATTTTTTAAAATTATCAATAAAGTTTTGAGTCGGTATAAAACATTGTTTAGACCCTATCTAGCCTATTATTTATTTATTTTGAGACCGGGGGCGGGGGTGGGGTTGGTTTTGAAATATCAGATTATCTTATTGAAGCATTGTGACTCAATCTCTGCCACCAAGCAAGAAGACACAACCAAACTACTGCACTACCCAAAGCAATAACACAAAGAAAAAGTAAGGTTGGGTCCAACATTATTCAAAGCCATGTTTTGTCATTCATCTTCTCATACCAATGAAAAATGAATTTTTGTTTTTCCCAATTTTTTTTCCTTGTCTTTTCTTTTCTCAATGGCTACTAGTAAAGTGATAGAGTGGGGTACAGTGAAGAGCCTTTTCCTTCTAATACAGATTATAACCGTTGATCAAATTTTATTTCACTTTTTGTTGTGATAAGATAACGGTGCTGAGAAGTGGACCAATTTCTCTCTGATTCTTTATCAACACTGTTGAATCTGCGATACGTGGACCCTGTTCTCATTAGTACAGCAACCACTGGTTCTACGCCTCTTGATTTCTCTCTTCTCTGCCATCACAGTGGTGGTGCTGCTGCTCTCGCTTCCTGATATGGTGCAATGCCAGTCCAGCACGCTCAATGGAGTCCTTGTGCTCAACACTGTATCTAACAATGATTCGCATCCTTCCATCTCCACCATCTCTTGCATTGCATTAAAGCATCTTAACAGGTTCTCCTAGAACAACAGTACCATTAATGTTAAACCACATATAATCAATCAGAAAAGTGTCAGGAAACCTCAAAATAGACACTCATCCTTAAGCTGCCTCTCTTTTCTCCGGAAAGAATCCCAACACTTCCGTTCTTGAAGTGGCATGGAATGCATTTATCTACCATATTTGGAGGGAATTCAAGACGTTAAGATGAAAGCTTCAATTTCCCTGAGCTCTCATGTTTCTTCTAGGTTTTTGATTGTTAGGAACTGGGGCATCACTGCTTAAGGTGGTTATGTTTTTTGTTGCCTTGATTAGGCTTCTAGTTTTCTGGGTGGGGCTCCTTTTAAGTTTTGTCATGCTCATTAGCCTTAGTGTTTGTTTTGGAATAAAAATTTATCCAAAAAAACTTGCACTCATTTTAGCCAAAAGTCTGGAGAACTAATAAAAAAACAACAACCTCATTAGTTACAACGTCAAATAATATGTTTTTTTAATGTTAAACTGATCATTTGTTTATCAGAGTTCTAAGGATGTCGTTACATTACTATTCCATTACTAGAGTGTTACAAATGAGTAACTATTTTGGTTTTTTTTATCAGTGCTCAATCATTAAAGATTAATAAGACACTAACAATGACTATTGGGTATCAGTAGTACTTACATTATTTACATATTCACAAGATAAAATTGAATTCTCCAAAGAAGGAAATTGCATGGGGAATAGCTCATGGGATGCCAAGAGAAGAGCTGATGCTGCAACTATTGAAGGCTTGAACTCTACTAGATTGATTTCTGCAATACAAAAACAAGATTTATTTTTAATCAGGGCATTAGATTATTTAAAGAAGGATATGTTATATCCAAAATAATGTCTAAATTAAAATTGATTTCTGCTCGGATATGAGAATTACCATTTTGAGCTTTGAAGATGATATGGGTAGCTCGATTTTTAAGAGCTTGCGTTAATGGCGGATCTTTGAGTTGGAATAAGGAAATGAAGAAATGGATAAATGAGAAAGGTGTTATTGATCTCATTCTCCAATTCAAAGCAGCAAGAACAACAAGTTCCATTCGTTGGATTGTTTGTGCATCAAAGATGAATCCTTCTTCTCTCTGTTTTATTGTTAGACTAATTTGTTTGAGTAATTGTTTTCTAGCAAGCAGTCAAAATCATCTTGTGGAAAATAAAAAAATAAGATTTTACCTGTAAATTAGAGAGTGAAAACTGGGTGTTCTTCACCTTTGCAGCAAGAGAGACACAAGAGATAACAAGAAGTCCCAAAGCCCAGGGCTTTCCTTGCTACAATAATATCAAAGAACAGAGTGGTCTGTTTTAGTTTCCACGAAAAATGAAATGTAAATTTGAAATCTTTATGTTGTTTCAGCAACCAAAATGAACATTTTTTACATTTAAACAGGATATCAAATTGCAGTACTAAAACCAAACCTGTATGTTGAAAAATCAACCAAAAAAAGAGAAGAAAAAGAACGTTTAAGTTAATTACGTACCGGAATTTCTTTTCTTGAGATGAACCGATCCATGTAATTAACAGCAAGAAATGATATGACCTTATCATATTTGCAAGAATACTGTGCCTGTCCAACTAAAACAAGTTTACAACGAAGCTCAAGAAGTAAAGAAATTTACAGACATGTAAAAACAATTAAGTCACTGCTGCATTGTTTCCTTACCTGCAAAATAAGAGAGAGAGCTTCTTCACGGAAAGAGACTAGTAAGTCATTGGTTTTTAAGCACTGCAATAAATTTTTTGAAGGCATGTGGTCAGATTCAGTAGAGAACAGAAGTGGGATAGTATCAGATTGGTGTTCTTCCAAGGTTGTGAATGGGTTCTCAAGATCAAGCTCCATTTTCTAGCTTCTTCTTTTTGTTTATCTATTTTCTTGGGTTTTTGTCTATGTGTGTGTTGTAATGTAATTGAGAAGAGTTAAGGAGAGAATGCAAAAGACATATAATATTGAGAGAAAAAATGTTGTTCAAAGGAGTGAGCAATAATGATGGAAAAGAGAAGCTTCGTTTCTGTGCTGGAAAAAGAAGATGTGTAGCCTTCAACTTCAATTCTTAGTCTTCTCAGTCTCTCTCTCCATTAACTTATATGTGTGTTGCTGGTCCCTGCCCTCACCCCTCTTTTTCCTGGGAAAAGAAAGCTGTAAAAATTCTGGTTGCATTTAAGAGTATTTCACAGTTGTCAAGGTTCGGTATGGTAACTTATTCTTTTGTCGTTTGGATACTACTATTCTCACAAGCAAATATACAGTGTTATTTTTTTTATATCATTTTATAATAATTTTCTATATCATTTTACAGTATTTTAGCATAAAGGGTATTATTTAATAATAATTGAGTATCATTTTATAATAATTTACAACACAATAATACTATTTTAATATAATAAAAAAATACCATTTGACAAAGTCATCTGACATAACTGTACCATAATTCCCTCTCAGATAAACTAACAAGGGTTCAAGTGTTTAATTATAGTGTTACCTTAAAATAAGCCACAAAAAAATTGTTTTATTTCAAGGTAAAGCACTATAGTTGTAATATTGTGTGAGAGGTTGATGTTGCTATATATATATATTGATTTACACGAATAAAAGGATTAATGGATTCTTCTCTTGTTTTTTGTGAATTTAAATTGAAAGAAAAGAAGTAAATGTTGAGGAACTCTCATCTTCTAATGGCAATTGAAACGGCATGAGTTAGATACTTGATGAGGTGAAGTCTAAGACATTACTTCGGCAAAAAGTACACCACTTGATAAATTTGAAGTCTTTTTCTCCACCCAAAGGGTCATTACTTTTCATATATTGAAATCAGTGCAAGGTGCTGAATTACTGCAAAATTCAATGGCTTTCAACTTTAATCTCTTCCTTTCACTACTTACAACACAATAATGCATGTGTTTTTTAACGACGTAACTTGACAAGTTCCTTTTAATAAACAGCATATTCCATGCTCCATTCTCACTTAAAAATTGGTGACCCTTGAATCACTGCCGCATCCCTGGTATTCTTAACAAAATTTATGGTACAAAAAAGATTTAATTTTTAAATGAAAAAAAATCTCTCTTTCTCTCTTTTTTCATATGTGCGCCTTTGAATCTAATTCATCTTTACAAATATGTTTATCAATGTTTATCCGATGAAACTATGAACAAATTGACTACTCAAGTCAAACTGTTAATTAATCCATCAATCGTTTTTATAGCTAACTTTGATTTTAATAAAAGTATGAGATGCATGAAGCACAGTAAAGTACATTTGGATCTTTCCTTTCACATCTTGCACATATAAATTGTTCTGCAGAAATAAGGAAGTCCAAGGGAAAGATGCTTCTCCTATAAATTTTTTGAACTAACAAGCTATATAGTGAACTTTTTTAAACTCCAACTTTCATTAAAATTTAATACTCAATACTTGTAAACTAATCAATAATCACATTTTCCCAAGTGTTCTTTCTTTCTTTTTATCTTCCTGTTTACACAGATCGATTTATATACTTGTAAGACTTTCTTCACTTTGTTTTTTTGCCCTTTGCTCACTTAGTTTATAGCCAACTTGAGCAGTATAAATGCAATGCCTTCTTTTTCTTTTATACTCTACTATTGGACGTAAAGTTCAATGCTCCACTTGCCTAGCGTGGGTAAAAGTTAAATGCACCATATGAACTTTACTATTGGAAATAAAGTTCGTATGCATTGACTATTATTTACTAGTCTATGAAGAAAAGGACAATGTAGTATTTCTTATTCAGGCACGTGCTACACGTGAACAAAACAATTTTATTGTTAGTTAATCAAAGATTAAAATATTAATTAAAATTAATTAGTCATTTTAATTTTCTCTGTACCATTCTAATTTTATTGGATGTCTTGGAAGGGGAAATTAAAACTAAATAGTCATTTCATGTCTTAAGTAACTATACAAAAGTTGGGGACAGCTGCTCACATGATTAACAGAAGAGAGTTGGCAGCAATTGCACTGAGTCCCATTAGATTGGAGATCGATCACAGAACAGTTTATTAAGCTTCTACTACATGCAATTTGATTGTCAAAAACTTGGCAGAGTAGCTCTACATATGACTCACGTGTTTGTGATAAATGCCAATATGGTACTGGCCTACCTCATACTATTTCTTAGAGGTGATTGATATGCTTACGTATATTAAACTGCACTAGAAATTATCTTCTTGAGCTAATATTGAGAATACTTGTTCACACGCAAAAGAGCCACAACCCTACCACTTTAATGAGTCTCACATTGTGGAAAGTAAAAAACTTCAGTGGATATCTCATTCTAAAAACTTAATTACACTATGAATGAAAGTTCAGAGGGAAAGGAAAGGTAAGAAAATGAGAGAAAGGAAGGGATTGATAACTTACCATTTTTTGAGAGTTTTATATGTAAAGCATGGGATAAAAGAAGGTAAACAAGCTCTCTCTATGAAAACTCAATAAAATTTTCAATTTGGAGTGTTAAAAAATTTGAGAAATTGAGTGTTTTGGAGGTTTACGATAAATACTCTTCCGCTCTTCATAAATAGGGAAACCCTAAAATTTGCTGATGTTTTGTAATACTCGACTAGTTAACTAAGTATTAGGCAATACTTGTAGAAATAAATAACCATTTTAATTTTAAAAAATCATTTTTTGGCACCGTATCGAGTGAGAAGGGAATTTTTATTGTTGTGGGTGGCAAAAATGAAGGATCTTTTAACATCACGCTAAAAAAACCTCTCAAACAAAATTTTTAATTAAAAGGTTTCTCTTATTATTTAATTTATGCTTAAAAACCCATTGCATATTGATACGGTGATAACTATACATGGGAACACCATCTTATCCCTCTGAACGTTTTTTCTAGAGCACAACAAAAAAGGGATCAATTTAAAGAAGCAGCAGCGGGTGGCACTAATGTTTTAACTAAATTGAATTCATTTCATCTCTATTACACTCATCATTCTACTAGGACAATTAATTTTAAATAATTAAGACTTGATGAAGAGGAATAAAACCTGGACAGATTAACAAGTTAGCTGAGAAGTGTGTGACATTTTCATTGGAAAGATACTGGAAGGCAACATTACAAGAATTATTACAATTGATTAATATCATCTTTCTTAAAAAATTACAAATATATATAGACAATTGTATTAGAGTTGGTGTATTCTTCACAGGTTCAAATTTTTAGAATCTTCAACGACCACGGGGTCTCACTCTGCGGTGAAAGGGTGGGGGTCAAGGGGCATTGTCCCCGAAAATTTCAGGCACATGTTTTTGGTATGATTTTTTATTTGGCGATTTGGGATTTGACCCACAAATAGCCGTAGTTTTGCAGGCGAAAACCCTGATTAAGGTGTCTTAAGCTACTTATAAACACCCTCTATGTACTGAGCGCATATTGCAACGAAAGATTTGTGAAGTTAATAATAAAAAAACTTTTAATAGGATGTAGTTCTATTTTAAAATGAACTTAAATATATCGTATTTTATTTTCTTTCTATTTATAATTCATATTATTGAAAAATCTTAAATCACTGAAATTGAATATATAGTTTCTTGACCTCATATCATCAATATATGGGGTACATGCCCCGACAATTTCCTTGTGAGATAAAAAGACAAATCAATGTCCTGCAACCGCGAAACATTTACTCAAAAGAGAATTTATTTTAAAATTTTAATACAACATACTCAATTTTTGTGGAGGATACAAACAGTGTATATAGTTGTCATGGCAGAGTGACAGCTACGGTTCATGTCCTTAAACGAGAGGCTTTATTCCCTGCATACAAGGCAAGTACCTCAATCGTACTGAGACAATCATAGTGTATTGTTTGATAAATTATATTTTTTAAATTAATTTTAATAATTAAAATATTTTGTAAAATTAATTATAAAAATGTTGATTTATGTAAAATATATAAAATAAACATAATATTAATGATAGTATCTTTTATTGAAAAGAATAATAAATAATTTTTTATATATACAAAGATTTTCATTAAGTCAAAGGATATTTTTAACTATCTTTTTTAGCCTTTAATGTTCTTAGTAAGTTTCAAAACATAATATTGTCTACAGTACTTTAAGAGTAATTTTGAAAAATTTATGTTTCATACCAACATTTTTGCTAACAAAGTTAGTAACTAAATTTTTTGAAACACAAAGTTTATGATTTTCACGATTAAAAAATAAATTTTATTACCCCATTGCATACCAAACACATCTTTAGATTGATGAGAATAAACGGAAACGAGAATAATGGAAATGAGTGGGAACATCTATCCCCTTGTTTGGAAGATTATTAAA
Organism: Bretschneidera sinensis; assembly: GCA_023935145.1. NCBI lineage: Eukaryota > Viridiplantae > Streptophyta > Magnoliopsida > Brassicales > Akaniaceae > Bretschneidera > Bretschneidera sinensis. The sequence goes on along the minus strand of CM043700.1, from coordinate 11,852,172 downwards.
TTAAAAAAAAGAAAATACAGGTAAAACATGTATCTTTCTGTTTACCTTCAAAACTCTATTTTTTTATTCTTTTAAGTCAGAAAATTTGAAAAGTGATTGAATTTTTTTTATAACTTTATTTTACGATATATAATTTCTTATTGTATTAACAATTATACAACTTACTAAAGTGAGAAAATATTAGAAAATATATTGTATCATTTCATTTCTTTTTTATTATGAGCATCTAAACAAAAGATACACACATCTTTCTTTTTTCTCACACTTCTTTTCCTTGTCTTTCTTTTACTTTCCTTCCAAACTTTGTAAACCTTACCCTAAAATGTCCACTCTCAAGAAAGTATCACTAATGTTTCTTAGGGAAAGATGATCATTGCATACAAAATGCTTGGTTAAGTTATTGAAGCCTTCTTCTTCTTTATTTTATTTGTATTCCTAGCAAACGTACAGTTTTGTTCTATTACTGTATTAAACTTGCAGGCCATGTTGCCAAAGTCCAAACCAAAGACTTAAAAGTCTTTCTTTTTACCAATCAAGGCGCTGATCTACACTAACGCATGATGGTATTGGTAACCCTCCATTAATTACATGACTTCTCAATCTCGAGTGAAGGAATGGTTTAATGAAATTCAAAGTCTTTGGTATAAGTATTAAATAAGTATACTATTATATACAGTAATAATTATTCAACTTATCGTTTACCTAAACCAGCCTACTTGTGTGTATAAAGTCTAAGTAGGATATCTAACTAATGTACAGCAACAGTTGTAAGATCAAATTAATACTCTTAAATTTTTCTTGTCCCATCATCAAATTATGACTATTTTTACAATTTCAAAAAATTTCTCTCCTCTACCTAAAATAACAATAACTGAGAATCGATCATCATGCACTATGAGATGCGTGCAACTGATTCTGACGAATCACACTGTTTGATTTGATAGACTAGTATATCAATCGATTTTTAACTCAATGATAATGGTTTCTAGTAACAATAGTTGAAAAGTGATCAATCAAAGTCGAACCACATAAAATCATGCGGGTGGCACATGAGGGTGATCAAGCTAGTGAAGGGCAGTGCAATCAGTGTCGTATTGTAGATCTCTTAAAGTTGATTCTAATGCTACCAGCAATGTATTTCTCCGATCAATAGTTGTCGTAAATCATAAAATGTCTCCAAAAGTTAATAATAAATAAAGAAATGAGTTTATTAAATTATTCTATTACTTTTATAGTTGTTTTACATAAAATTGTAGTTTTAAAGGTATTTTAATTCTAAAGTGTTGTAAGCTAACATTTCCATATATATATATATATATATATATATATATATATATATATATATATAAAAACTTAATTTTTTAATTTAAATGATTTGGAATTTTAAATTTTTTATATATGTTACTATAGCAAAACTATGCTGCCAGTTTTGTTCATCCAAATTGAAAATTCTATTATAGGTCTACCCCAATTATGATGTTTGGTTTGCTTAATTGATGGAATTTACTAATTTTTAATAACACCCAATTTCAAATAGTTAAAAAAAAAAATTCCCTCATCAATCCCGAAATTTTTGGATTTTAAATAATAAAAATTGACTTTAAAAATGGTTGGACTGATATATCCTCGACTTCATCACCGCGAGTATTCAAATTGCCCCTCCCCACCTGTCAACCCTATTGGTTTCTTTTTTTCTTCTCTTTCTCTTTTTCATTATACTAAATCATAAATAAAGGCTCTCCTTTTTCTTAGGAAAGGTTCATAAAAATTAATACTTTATTATTGCACAATAAAACAAATAAATTAACATAAATTTCACTATGTTTCTACCAAAATAAGCTACATAGATTATGGATATTTTATTCCTTTTTATATATATTTCAATATCCCATCATTCTAACATTCAAATAATTTCAATTCTATTCAACCAAATATTAAAATTTAAATAAAATTAACCTGTTATATATTCCAAACATACAACCAAACACAAAAAAAATTACAATTACAATTCAATTCCAACTTGATTTTGTTTCGAATCAATTCAAATATTATTCCACCTTAATTTGAACCGTTAATGATACATTAATTTAGTGGTAAAAAAAACCAAGATTGAGTCTTTGAAATCACAAAATTTCATATTCAATTCTCACCATGATACCGCAAAAAAAAAAAAATTATGAAAATTCGGTGTGCAAAGATTATTTCTCAAATCCCAATTACAATATCTCGAGCATCAAATTTATAGATTAAGGGATCTAAATGTTACATTTCCATAGTCTTAGAGATTGTTGACGGCTTATCCTTAGGGATTACAATTTTACCCATAGCTGTAAAATCCAATCCTCATGTCAAGGATTTGGACTTTGGAAGCTATTTTTTCCCAATAGATAAAGTGTGGGTGAAAAATTAAAATATTTATTGTGAGGATGAGTGCGGAGAGTGTGGAATCCGATCCGATGTATACCCGTAAATTATTATATCTATTATTATATATTTATAATTAATTTTTTGCCTATATTTATTTTCGTATCTAATCAGAGAATTATTATTTTATTTGTCTTTAACTTAACTATTTTATGATTTTTAAGGTGTTAAATTGTTGGATAGGTGAAATATATTGACAAATTTTTCTTATTTTATCTTAAATATATATATTTTTATTTTGTATTAAATAAAATGAATAAAATTACACAACGGGTAACACTCATGATGAAGGTGAGAACGTATAGGAAATGTATGTATATATCAAATGGATATGGAAAAAAAAAAAAAAAGTTTCACTGTGTGGGTGACAGGAAAAGAGTATCCGCTCTAAACATGTTCGGTGAACATCCCTAAACTAAAATATCAATATAATAAATTAGAGCTTTGAGTCCACATTCGTTGGAATCACATATTACTCATGACTCCTATATGTAGTTGTACTACGTTTGAAAATTCACGTTGTGGACTCAAGTTCACCAAATTGTTATCCTTAACTTAAAAAAGAATATATTATGTTTCTCTTGCATTTGCTTAAGGATCTTAAAACATAACTTATGTTTCAGCAAGATGAACAATCATTGGTTTCTTTATTGCAGAGAAGGTAAAAATAAAGAAAAAGAAACATGAAATAATAATGAGTCTTGTTAGCCGTGATTAAGAACCTCCATTCGCATTTCTAGTACACAAATTATCCCCATCTTTTTAATTTTCCTTTTTTTTTCTTTCTACTTTTCTATGAGAAGATCTTGCTATTTCAAAATCATTCTAGTATGATTAATTCCTCTATCAAATGAGGGTTTGGAATGAATGGTCCATAATGAACGATTGGGTCATAAAAGATACAATACCATAGTAACCATTATTAGCATGCCAATTGAGAGATAGTTGGTTAATGAAACTAACACTTAAATTAATTACACTACAAATACACAACCACTAATGAATATCATCAACTCAATCCTCCTTGTTACAATGATACATCTTTTACTGACAGACTAAATTAAACTTAATTAGTTTATGTAACTTCGATACGTACATATTTTATCAAGAAATTTTTACTTAACACCGGATCATTAAAAATATATGATGCAATGACATGTTTAATTATTGAATAATATGAAAAAAGAGAGAAATGAAAATCTTGTTTTAATTTAATGGCTGAAAATGTCTTGTGCTATATATATTGTTTTATCAATGGTAAGCAAATTTTTTTCCATTTTAACAACCAAAGATTTGTCAGATATATCAAGTAAGATTTGCTGAGGGAGACACATCAATCACAAGATAATATACTAGGATGGTAGAGAACAAAAGCTAAAAGGCCTTTAAATCTTCACCCACCTTAATTTGCCCCTAGAGAATGTACCTTTTGTTGCACTAGCTTTGGCACCTTCTCTTCAATTTTATTTGTTCTTTCTTTAACTACTTTGCTAGTGTCTTCTTCTTATTGACCCAATGGATTCTCTGCTTGACATTGATGGAAGAGAAAGCCTAATTAAAGCCTTAAATAGAAAATCACATTGGGAGACCAATAAACTTTTGCTTTTTTTCCTTTAGTACCGTCTCTCTCTAAGCTTTAATTTGCTTCATATTAATTAATATTACGCATATATAACGTTTTACCTCTAATTTGTTAATTAAATGTTTTATATAGTAGTATATATTGTGGGGTGTATACTTGCTAGTAATATGGACCTTTAGCGAGAGAAAATAATTTGCACGCTTGGAAGGAAATCAAGGAATGGAATGATCAACATTTCAATGAAGGAGAGAGAGACATGTGAGGGTATGAGTGCATGCACGCACGCCTTACACCCCATGCAGATAGCAGCATCATTAGCGTCCGATGCTTTTGGCAGTCAAGTGGGTCTCTTCTCAAAATGGGACAAAAATCATTATATTGGCATAAATTATTTCTCATTTTTGGGTGGTCACGGCATTGTAGCAGAGACATATATTTACTTGACATCAGTAGGAATTGAACTCGAAGAAATATACCATCTCTCACATATATATTATTGGAGTACTCTTATTATAAAGCTAGCAATCATTAATGAGTTCTTTCAAAATGTTAAGAATTCGTTAAACATGTCTTCAGTTCATCTAATGAAATCTTTCAAGTATTATGGATTACAACTCAGAGAGGAAAAATGAGAGAAAAGGAGAGGAGAAGGAGGAGAGGATGAAAAAAAATAAGATAATTAATGTATTTCATCTTTTGTTAGGTAAAAATGATAAAAAAAATAAAAGGGAAGAAAAAAAAAATAGTTTATTTTAGCTTCCACTAGTCTCCAATCATCTCAATTTGATAGCATTGTGACTTGTTAATGTGGAAAGAAAACAACAATCATAAAAAAAAATAATAAAAATAAAAAATTATCTCACTCTTCTCTTTTACTAAACCATGAAAATACACTTTTTCTCTTCTACTTTTTATTTCCTTTCACTTTTTCTTTCTATCAATTATAGCGAAAGATACAAATCACTGCATATAAGAGCGTTTTCATTAATCAATTAGCTAGAACTTTATATTTCTGCTTAGTAGGGTATATAACTTGGCCAAGCTAGCATCACTCGGTATGAGCCCAAATTTGCACTTTAAGCAAACTAAGATTAAAATTTTCACTATAATTAGATTGAGTTACGATTGAAAAATTCAAACCAAAATTAAATTTGGTAAGGGTTAAGGTTAGAGTTTTCTAACCCTATTCCAATCTGAAACTTGTAAGCCCAATTTTTTTTATTATTATTATTGATAATGGACGATTTATTAAGAACCAAAAATCTCAAACACCTTGGAGAAAGAGGTCTTTCACAAAGCTTGGAGACTCACCAACCCACTTAGCAATATCCAATTCAATGAATAAATCATGTTTCACTAAACAATGTGCAACCTTATTTCCAATTCTACCAATATAAAGGAGCAAAAAAAATTGCTATTCTAATGTCAGTGAATATAACTTCAATATCTGCTAACGCTGATCGAAAACCGTTGCATGCTTCCGCTAATGGTAAACAATCATTCTCAATGATAGTTCTTTCGAACCGCAAATCATGAGCAAAATTTACCCTCCTAGATAGCCAAAGCCTCAATCACAGAAAAGTTGGAAACATTGGGGAAACGAGAAGCTTGCAAACAAACTGCCAAACCATCAGTATCTCTTGCAACAACACCTGCACCTCCTCGACACTAAGCTTGGGCAAATGACACATCAATGTTTATTTTGAAAGCCTCATTTAGAGGTGGAATCTATTGAACAACACGAGACCTAAAACTAAGGGTGGATTCGAGCTAAATTGAGTCCCAATATTAAAGTGTTCGAGCTCGGGTCGAGCTTAAATGAACAGACTCGAGTTCGATAAATTTTATGAAGGCTCGAGCTCGAACTTGAGCCTTGAATTGCCTATTCGAGCTCGAACTCTTCAAGGATCAAGGATAAAACCAAAGATTGTACATTTAATTTGGTAAAGGTAAAAGTGACCATGTTTAGATACAATTCATAAAGTGGAAAAAAGGTTTTGATACATGGCGTTTTAGATGCAATTAATCCAAATGATGTGGAGAAGTAGAAACGTGGGATACTCTTTGGAAGAATCAACACACAACTACCCAAGCTGGAAGCATTATAAATAGCAGCGAAATAAATCATTATAACACACAAATAATCATCCAACAATCATTTATCTATCTAAGTGCATTTAATATCATTTACTTTCCCGTCGATAGGAGTAGCTATACTGTAGCCTTAACTATAACTCCCCTTTTCCATCTCTGTTTTGCGTCTATCTCGAAGCCAAGTTAGATTTACATTAAAGGCTCAGTATTCACTACAACAAGCTTGATGTCTATATCTAGTATCTTGAAATTTCAATCATGTAAACTCATTGTATTAGCATCGTTCTCAGATTCAATATTAATATACATATTGAGTTTGTTGTTACATTGCACTTGCCATTTATTTTATTAGATTACATTTTTTATCTTTGAATTTATAATGACATATCATTAAAGTCTCTTAATTGAGACATTACCAAACTCTTTTAGAGAAATATTATTCCAATCGAAACTGAAACCAATCGAACCCATTTCAATTTCGATTGATGCATAAGTTAAATCTTATATACTGTGCATGGACACCAAGTACGCCCTAAGAGCTCCAACATGATGCCACCCAACTAGTTGAAGCATTAGCACATCCCTGCAATGCGTAAAGTGCTAATTCCACCGCATGAAGGCACCTTGGACAATAAACATCCACCATAATACCTCTCTTCCTTAAACATTCCACCGAAGAATATATTTACATGCCCTCCAGGCAAATGATCTTACCTTGTTTGAGACCCTTGCATGCCAAATTTTCTTCCAAATCTTTGTTGTGTCACTTGAATTCTGTCCTTACCCAGTAACACTAGCTGCTGAACCTTGCGTGTTCAGAAAATTCCAAAAAACATTATAAGCCGAATTAACTGAAAACCTCCCATTGTTCTTGTGATGCCATAGCAATGTATTATTCATCCCAGTTCTACTAAGCGGGATGATATAAATGACGTCTGCTTCAGCTGGCAAAAATATTCGCCTAATTAAATCTTAATTTTATCTTGGCCCGTTATTATCCATTAAGTACGATATTGTTGCCATATCAGGGCGCTCAGACATAGGAGAGAAAACTCTTAATTAACTCTCACTTGGTAGCCAGCTATCATACCAAATGTGAATGTCTTTGTCATCTCCTACACTCCACCTTAAACCCTTTTCTATAACTGGAATTGCACCATGTATGCTTCTCCAAGTTAATTAACAATAGATTCCGACCAACTTGAGCATGAATAAAGTCTCCAATCGAAAAATACTTGGAATACAAAACCCTATGGCATAACGAGTGTGGCTCCTTAATGATGAGCTAGCCGTTTTTTTGCCAAAAGAGCTTGGTTGAAAGTTTGTGTATACCGGAAACCCATACCTCCATCATTCTTATAGTGACACATTCTTTGCGAATTGAGCCAACGAACCTTTTTCTTCGATCCTTGCCCCCACCAAAACTTGTTCATCATCTTCTTTTAAGTCCAACATAATGATTTGGGAAGGCAGAAAATACCCATCGAGTAAGTCGGATTGGACTGAACAACTACCTTGAGAAGCACCTCTTTTCAAGCCTATCTTTAATAATTTTGAAAGACTGATTTATTATTATTATATATAGATCTTTCAAATTATATGAAGTTGTTTGATTATACTAATTTGATATTTTTAATATTTAATATTTAATATAAAAAAAATAAAATAAAAAAATTACACTCCATCTAACTCATTTGAATTTGATTTTGATTTTATAAATGAACTCATTTTGATTTTTTGTGAGTTAAATTAAGGTTGATATTTATATTACTCCGTTATAGGTTAGCTTACCGAGACGTTAGGATTTTAAAATTATGTTCTGTATTGGGTTACGATTGATTGGCTCTAAGTTGGTTTAATGGAGCATGTGCACACTCTTCCTACTAAAATTAAAGGAAACAAAAAAGGAATAAAAACTTCCTCTCTATTCCTATTTTCTACGATTATGGGCCGAGATGGGGTTTTGACTTTGGACTAGACCATACTCATGATTTTGTAGGTGATGAGTTTTTCGTCACTTAGTCGTGAAGTGTAGTAGACCAAGCTATATAATAAGCAATCTAGACTTGTCTGACAATCAGAATGAAATTCAACTATTGAGCTGACATTAGATGGACCTTACATTGCAAGCCAAGCTAAAATACGCAACCTGGGTTTATTCTGGGCTCTAATTTTTCTTCTTCTTCTTTTATACTGGCCTTTGTTAAATCCAAAGGCTATTTTGAAGGGTTTCTTCTTCTTTTCTTTTATAATCCATAGGCTATTATTAAAAATGATAAAAGTATAAGTACGATCATATATTCATTTGACTGCAACTCAATAAGCTTGATAGAATAATCCTTACACAACACACATATAATAGGAAAAATAATCAATATATTAATAAGATAAATAACCTACTTCAAATAATTGAGAATATATCTTGTAGTTTAGAGATCTCAATTTTAATCACTAAAACAAGATTTCATTGTCACTTTAAACAGTTGAAGGCTAATTATACATGATTATTATTTATTTTTATATTAATTAGATGTAATAGAGATGAGAGAATTAAAAAAATATGTGATTATCAATTGACTATGTCTTGATCACTAATTCATTATATAAGAACTCAAAATTGGTGCACAGGAATACAACATTGAATATGAATGTGCTCTCCAGCTTTTGATCATATCACTAATATCCCCTTCAAAACTTTTTAAGTTTTAAAATTTGTTTAAAATGGTTTTGTATATTTGAAAGGAATTAGTTTTGAAGATCGATTGGGCACCTTACTCATTGTTCTTTCCATGTTAACATTCCACTTATATCAAAAAAATGAGTTTACAAAGCTAGAGTGTGGGATTGGGAGATCTATTATTCTAAGGGAAGGTGATAGACACCCTCCGACATTCGCCTTAGGGTGATTACCACTTTTTTTTTTTTAATCATTTTTTAGTATTCTATAAGAACAATCTAAATGGTATCTTGAATTGTAGGTAAAGTAAAATATTTTTTATTTTTTCACATCTTGATAGGCCCAACATGCTTATTTACATGTAAAGCTCAGTACATTGTGAGGTTTGTGTTCGAATTTTATAACATATCTCAAACGAGCTAACATGCGTATTGGCACTTGATGTTCAATACGTTTGGAAGCTCATGTTCGATTTTTGGGTCAAAGAAGAGGTGGAAGAAGGTCACGTGTTGCCACATGTACACTTTATTAAAAGGTGAGAGATGCGCATGTATAACACGTGACCCGTTAGAAGCCACGTCTGCATTTTATTTATTTAGAGCTTTTACCATCCTCATGACTCCAAATTATGTTGTTAGCCTCAAATGAGTGATTCTATTTTTTTATTTTAAATTCTAAACATGTAGTCTAAGTATTTGAAAATGAATTATATGGTTAGCATGCACATTTTATTATGTATGATTTTTTTATCCTTTTTTAAGTAGAAAATTAGTGATGCTTGACTTACTTTAGTATGATATTAATATAATCGTGGCATGTTATCAATTCAACACCCATTCATATTATCCAAGCAAAATTCAATCACAACATCCATTTGTACACAGTGCACTAGTGTAAATTTTTTGACCTATATAGTGAATATAAAAGTAGGTTGAAGATACTTTTGCGGGGCCTCGAGCCTCCTGAATCTGCATCAAATTACTAAAGGTTACATAGAAGGTTTTACTCTAACTCACCACTCTTGGGCCTTATAGCCCATTTACAATTGACCAAATAAATTTACAAAGATCCTAAATCTTATAGAAACAAAGGTTGATGGTAAATGATCAAAGACCTATCACATTTCAAGAAAAGCTCGTTAGCAATCAACATAGGCCCATTAGGCCTAATCAAAATTTAATGCCAAGTACTATCCATATTTTCAGAATTAACATAGGTGGGCTTATGTGGCCTAATACATAAGCCCACATCCAGTAGTCTCACATCGTAGGCCCAAGCCGAAAGTTATCATTCTTATAAAAAACAAAACTTTAGGTTCCAATAGGCGTACACCCAAGAGGTGGAAACCAAATAATTTTGTTTAACTATTTAAATCACAGATCCAACAGAGCTCCTATATCTTTCTTCATCTGGAAATTAAAGGGAGAGAGAGAGTCATGAAGTGAGAAAAATAGGAACTTTCCACTGCAATTTCACTTCGTGGTTGTTGAAGTGGGTTAGATTGACAAACAAAAATTACATATCAACAAGCAAAATCAGATCTAAAAGAATAGTAAAAAAATTTGAAAAAGTCGTCAAAATCACAAAGTTTCTCAAAAGACTTTGAGATAACGGTGACATTTTTCGCGTTTTGCAGAGGAAACTCTGTTACAGAAATGGGCATGAAGAAGAAGAGGAAAATAAAGGAATAAATTAGATGACAATGGCTTTGGTGTCCGACCATTTTGCTTAGGCGCAAGGGGACGAAGTCTAAACTTGTGAGTGAGTGTAGGGGATGTGGGACTGGGAAGGCTTTCTCTTTCGATTTTCCTAGATTTTTGGTTAAACAGATTGAATCCGTTCCTCTAGATTCCCACTACCATTGTCTTGATCAACTTGTCTGGGCCCTGAGTCGAATGGTGATTTCAGTCTTAAGAGTGCTTATCATATTGTTGATAATGTTGATTTTTCTGATGTTATTGCCCATGAAACTGGATTTCGAAAACCAAAACCCACTATCGCATCAAATTTTTTCTTCGGACTGCAACCCATGATAGATTGTCTTGTAAAAAAAATTTATTTCAAAGAAAGCTGGCAAATGATAGTTGCTGTTATAAATGTGGATAAGTGAAGACTGTTCCCCAACATCCTTGAAACCAGTCTTTTTAGGACCCATGAAATCTTGGTGAGTTGGGAACCCCTGATATAGGGTGGCTGAAACTCAATACAGATGGCACCTCTCAAGACGATCCGGGGCCGACGAGAACTGGGGGAGTCATTAGAGATGCAGAGGGGAATTGGGTTGAGGGTTTTGGCAGAGGAATTGGCTTTACAGTAAGTTATAAAACACAATCAAGTGGTGAGAAGACAATGGTAGTTAAGAGGAATGAGGAATGAGGAATGAGAATGAGGAATGTGTCGTACTATCGGCAGATGAGCCTTTTGCTCTTGCTCTTGCTCTTGCTCTTGCTCTGTATGGAATTATAAAGGGTAGGATGCTTTAGTGTGCTATAGGATAAGCCCAACTTGGTTTCTTCCTTTTTGTAAGAAGAAAAATCTTGGTAGTAGACTAGTAGGCCCAATTTACTTCAGCTCATATGGTGATGCTTATACCTCATTTATCGTGTTTACAATCTTGATTCCTTTACCCAGAGAAATTTCTGTTGCTTACAAAGAAAATGTCCTTTAGACCTCCTTAATTTTTGTGTTTACGGTCGATATTTGGCCTGATTTTTAGCCCTTTTTAGTATGGTGACTTTTAGTTGTTAAAATATTTTTCGCGATCACACTTAACTTGGTGTTCTAATTTCAAGGTCACACTAAACTCTCTAAAAATGTTTTGAAAGCTTACACTAATTAAAACCTTTGAAGAGATTCTCACAGTAGAACTCTCCTCTTTCTAAGTGTTTCACAAACACTTTTTAAAGATTCAAAGATCTTTTAGTGAGAATAACAAAAGAAATGAAGTCTGGCTCAATTGACTCCCGGTTGCTCGTGTATATTCATATATATAGATGAGTACAGAGTAGTTTAAATTACATTATCTAGATATATACAAGTATTCAAATATTTAAACATCTACTAACAAAATACAAATCTACAGTGATTCACTAGATGACTATAGCAACAACTAGATAACAGCTGTAACAGATTTATCTTGATGAAATGCTGATTTATCGGAGCTGATATGTCTAACATCCCCCTTCAAGGTGAGAGGAAGATCTCGAACCATCAACTTGTCACGAATGAGCAAAAATCTGGCTGAAGTGAGACCCTTTATAAAAATGTCTGAAGGTTGAGCTGTTGTCGAGATGTAACCTGCTTGTATATCTTTGTTAAATATCTTCTCCTTGATAAAATGATAGTCGACCTTAATATGTTTGGTACGGGCATGAAATATTGGATTAGAAGATAGAGCCAAAGAACCAAGATTATCTACCCATAGGTAGGGAGCATTGGTTAGTAGTATGTGCAGTTCTTGAAATAGTATGCGAAGCCAATAGAGTTCAGCCACAGTGAATGCCATAGACCTGTATTCCGCTTCTGTGCTTGATCTTGCTATAACGGGTTGCTTCTTAGCTAACCAAGAAATAAGGCAGGGACCAAGATATATACAATAGCGAGATGTGGACTTCCTATCATCAGGAGACCCTACCCAATCAGAATCATAAAAACCATTAAGTTGCAATGAGCCCTTGCTAAAGTTGAGACCAAACTGTAAGGTGCCCTTTAGATACTGCAACACTCTCTTAGCTGCGACTAGATGGTCAGTGGTTGGGCAATGTAAGAATTGACATAGCTGGTTCACACTAAAGGATATGTTAGGTCTGGTAAGAGTTAGATACTGTAAAGCTCCAACCAAAGTTCTATATTCAGTAGGATCATTGAGGGGATCCCCTGAAAATTTGGAAAGTTTGCAACCTGAGGTGCAAGGTGTGGAAGTTGGTTTAGCACTAGCCATCCTTGTGCGATTCAATAGATCAGTAGCATACTTTCCTTGACGGAGATGGAGACCTTCTGATGTTGTGGTGACCTGAATTCCCAGAAAATAAGAAAGCGGACCAAGGTCTTTGACAGCAAACTCAGCACTAAGTTGAGTAATAAAATGATCAATGGAAGAAGAGGAATTACTTGCAACTATTATGTCATCAACATAAATAATCACATAAACATAAATGTGATTCAAATGGAATGTAAAAAGAGATGTATCAACTGTGGAGCCATTGAACCTGAAAACAAGTAAGGCTTGTGATAATCTCAAAAACCAAGCTCTAAGAGCTTGTTTGAGTCCATAGATGGACTTATGTAATCTGCACACTTGATCAGAGAGATGAGGATCCTCAAACCCTTTAGGTTGCTCCATGTAAACCTCTTTTTTCAAGAAAACCATGTAAAAAGGCATTAGAGATGTCAAGTTGCTTGATAAACTAGTTATGATGAACAGCTAATGCTAGTACCAATCTAATTATGGCTGGTTTAATAACAAGGCTAAATGTCTCATTAAAGTCCACCCCATCAAATTGATCAAATTCTTTAGCCACTAATCTGGCCTTGTAACGATCAAGACTCCCATCTGATTTTTGTTTTAGCTTAAACACCTACTTATTCCTGACAACTTTCTTATGTCAAGGTCGTGGACATAAAGTCCAAGTTTTGTTGGCTATGAGGGCATTGTATTTAGCCTGCATAGCATCAAGCCAATGCTGGTTCTTCACTACTTCCTTATAGGTTTGGTGTTCAGAAGGTAAAGTGATGGTAAAGAGGGCTTGGAGAGGATATTTTGTGGAGTAGTAGAGATGGTAGTCTGGAAATTGTTTAGGTTTGGAGGAATTGGTCATGGATCATGTAATGATTTGAGTGGAAGAGGAGGCAGTCGGATTTATGGTGGTGAGAGGGGTGGAATTAGGTGAAGAAAGTTGAAGACCAATTGAGGAGGAAATAGGTGGGGTTTTAGAGATAAGATCATTATGAAGAGCAGGTGGAGAAGGAGCAGGTTGTGTTTTAGAGATGGGAGCATTATGTGAAGCAGGTGAGCTTGTGTCATTGGAAAAACTAAGCTCAGGTGAGACAGATGAGGGTGATGTATCAAGGGAAGAGGTTGTGACAATGAATGTAGGAGGTGTAATAATAGGAAAAGAAGAAATTGAATTATGAGGCAAGGGATTAGAGGGAGAACATAATTGTGAGGCACTGACAGAGGAAGAAAAAACATCTTGCAAGGGTGAGGAAGCAGCAGCTGGAGCCCTTGTATCAGAAGCAGGAATTCATTTCATCAAAGATGATATGTCTGGAAATGTAGACTTTCTAAGATTTTAAATCCAAGCATCGATATCCCTTTCGATTTGAGCTATACCCGAGAAAAACACACTTGGTGCTTCTAAATGCGAATATGTGGGGTTTATAAGGTCTAAGCAAAAGGTAACATGCACAACCAAATGTCTTTAGAGATGAGTAATTTGGTGGTTTGTTAAATAAGGTGAAGAATGGTGACTGATTGTTAAGGACAGGTGTATGAAGCCTATTGATGACATATATAGCTGTGAGAAAAGCATCAACCAAGTAACATGATGGAAGATGAGACTGAGCTAAGAGTGATAAACTTGTGTCAGTAATATGCCTATGTTTTCTCTCTGAAATTCCATTTTGCTCAGAAGTATGAGGACAAGTGAGCTTATGTAAAATTCCATTGGTAGAGAGGAAATTTTTGAAATCAGTGGAGAGGTATTCTCCACTATTGTCAGTCATTTTTTGTTTGATTTTTCCAGAGAATTGAGTTTCAACCAGTTGTTTAAACTTAAGAAAACAAAAGAATACTTCAATTTTGAATTGCAAAGGAAACAACCAGGTAAATCTAGAAAACTCATCAATGAATATAACATAGAGTTTGCATCCATTAACAGAAGCAACTGGAGAGATTCAAACATCTGAGTGTACTAACTCAAGATGATGTGTAGATCTGTTATTGGACTCGGGAAAGGGAAGTTTGTGACTATTAGCAACTTGACAGGATTCACACAGATTATTCTGTTTTATAGGACCAGAAATAGGAAGCAAAGCTTCACGAATGACCCTAGCAACTGTGGACTCAGAGGCATGAGCTAATCTGGAATGCCAAATATTGATTGGAGCTTTGATATATTGTAAAGTAGTGAAAGAGGAAATGGGAGCAGCTTTGGGATTAGTTTTCGTGAGTTTCAGCTGCTTGAGATATATAGGATACAGTCCAGCTTCACTCTGCCCTTGAAGAAGTCTTTCCTTGGTCTGTAGGTCCTTCACAAAGAAATGAGATGATGTGAGCACAAAGTAACAGTTATTGTCATTGCAAAATTTTTGGATGGATAAAAAATTAGAAGATGCATTAGGGCAATGTAAGATATTGTGTAAAAGGAACTTGTTTTTGGAGTTAAGAAGCATAGAAGAACCAGTGTTAGTGATGAGCAGACCTCCTCCATTGCCCACTGTGACCTGATCATTGCCTTGATAAGGCTGTTGTTGTAGGGTCAAGTTGTCCAATTCTGAAGTAATGTGGTTGTTAGCACCACTGTCAAGATACCAAGGCTGTTCAACTTCTTGTGTGCCATGAGTGTGGGCTGCCATGGCTGCCAACTGAGCTGGTGGATGTCGACCCTGGTAAGAAAAATCCATCTTGTGATAGCAATCAAGGGCCTAGTGGTTATTTTTGCCACAGATTTGGCATGGTGAGAATTTGGTGGAGGTGAAGGGACTGTTGGATGATTGTGGCTTAAGAGAGAAGTTGTGAGTGTTTGAATTGACAAGAGATCGATTATAATGGGAAGGCTTGCCTTACTGAATGGGATATTTGGGTTTCTTGCCATGGTTTAACTTTGGTTTGTTTGTGAAGAAAGCAAACTGAGTTCCATCATTGGGAAGGGTCTTGTTTTGAGATTCAAGTAATTGCTCATAATTGAGCAATTCAATTGGAAAATCATTAAATAAAATTGGTTTGTCTCGGGTGGCAAAATTAAGAGATGTGATGAAAGGATTATAAATGGGATTAAGAACCCTGATGACATAGGAGATCAAGTCTTTCTCATCAACAGGTTTACCAATTGCTGTGAGCTGATCAGACCAATTTTTGGCAAGGATCAAGTAATCAGAGCAGGTTTTAGTGCCCTGCTGCAATGTTTGGAGTTGTCGTTTGAGGTGAGAAATGCGAGATCTGGACTGAGGAACAAGTCTACTAGCCAATGTATTCCAGACCATTTTGGATGTTGTCAATCCATAGACTGTGGAAAGGATCTTCTTACTAAGAGTGGCATTTAACCAGGCCAAGATAAGTTGATCTTTTTTCTGCTAAACCAAGTAATCTAGGTTGAGATCAGAAGTAGATTTCCCAGTGGAACCAAGAAGATATTGAGAGGGATAGATTTCTGACCCATCAACAATGCCTAGTAAATCATGGCTTCTAAGCACAAGAATGAATTATGTAGTCCAATTCAGATAATTGGTTCCATCTAGTTTGACAGAAACCAAAGATGTAATGTTTGAGATAACAAAAGAGGGATTAGATGAGGCCATATAGGATCGAGTTGCGTGAGCAATTAAACTAGCTCTAATACCAAATGAGAATAACAAAAGAAATGAAGTCTGGCTCAATTGATTTCCAGTTATTCGTGTATATTCATATATATAGATGAGTACAGAGTAGTTTAAATTTCATTATCTAGATATATATACGTATTCAAATATTTAAACATCTATTAATAGAACACTAACATAATACAAATTTGCAATGATTCACTAGATAATTATAACAATAACTAAATAATAACTGTAATATATTTATCTTGATGAGATGTTGATTTATGGGAGCTGATAAAAAAAAGAAAAGAGGAAAACAACTGAATATGTGTAGTCAAAGAGATTATTGATCAATGCACAGTACCATCACGGATCTAATGGCAGTAAAAGTTCTTTTTTTTCCATAAAAAACCAAAATGTCAGATCCCTTGTAAGTACTATTGTTTAGAGATTTATTGGTTGGCGTACTGAACAAGTGTAAACATATGATTTGCACATGAACAATATGACATCACTAATGAACCAACGAGCATAGTACGATATGTGGTACTTTGGACTTGCCGAAGGCCTGAAGTTCTTTTGATTAGTATCTCCCCCATCCTCTGATTCATGACTTTCGACAACTCCCTTAGAAACCTCTAAGCGGATTATGTAATTAATGATCAACATGATTTATGACATTTGTTCTATTTTCATTGACGTGGGCAGAAATTCTCATCAACTTCGATTAGATAAAAAAAATGGTTCCATAGCTAAATATCAACATAAAAATTGATTTATAATTGAAAGCTCCACATCAAATAGAGAAAATAAATTCGCAAAGGCTTAAATACACTTTAAATGATTAACGCTTGATTATAAAAGTTCTTGTTCTTATTTTAGTCGCTATCCAAGATAGTATAGCTGTTACAAGTGAAAAACTATTTTTTTATGCATTTAATGTTTTTATCTTACATTTGATATAGTTAAAAAATATAATATTTTGAGGTATTGGGTAAACATGATTGATTATTTATGTTGAGGCAATTAGCAATTTGGGAAATAATTAGAGAATTACATTGACATGATTTTGAATTTAATCCGACGTAAATGAATTGAGAAAATATTATGAAAAATCTGTTTTATCATGTTGACACAACCATTAATTTATCTCGAAAGTTTTACAATCAAAAAATCTAAATAGGACATATTCACATGATTAGCTTTTGATCTCTCAATTGATTAGCTTCCTGTAGAGGCTTTATGATTATAACAAAACTTGTTCTTTTATCAACATGGTTCATAAGTATAATATTTATCCAAAATACTTGTAATTAGCATAAGTTTTTTTCTTTTATCATCAAAATCATTGGGTTGATTGAACCAAGATCTTCACTCAGTTTCCAGTAAAAAAAACAGTTAAACTTTCTTTAATATATAATTAAACCTAACTTTTAAATTATCAAAACCATTAAGAAATTAGTTTAATGTTAATTCATTAATTTATACATCGACCTTATATAGAGTTCATATTGAAGAAAAATATTCACAAATATCATTTTTTCCATGATAAAAAAAACTAAATTAATTATTTATGGTTCAGTATTTAAAAAAAAAAACTTAAAATAACTATGTTATCTTTAATGATGGTCATGTGCTGTCATATGTACCTACACAAATGTTGCTTGGAGTTAAAAATCAAAATTTTTTTGTTGGTTCGGATATATATCTAATAGTTTAAATAAGTTGAAAATTTTACTGATAATTTTAAAAAGTTTTATTGATAATGTCAATATAAGTGTGAGATCTAAAAATCAACATTACCTGTAAAATTCTTAAAGATTATCAATAACAATTTCAGTTGGACTAAACCATTGAGTTTTAATCCGAATCAACCAAAAAATCCTTATCAAAAACACATTTTGTACGACTATTAGAGATTAATTAAAGAGTGTAAAATACACATTAATACAACTCATACACATGTTTTATATTGATAGTGAGATCAATTCTTTTATAATAAAAAATTATAAAGTAAATCCCGTAATATATAACTGTAAAATAATTTGAACGTAATTTTAAAATTAAAAAAATTTAAATTCACATATAAAAACAATATAAAATAGATATTGACAAACAAACTTTTACATTGAAAGGGCCGATATCAGAGTACTAAACAAAAACGTCAAGAATGTACTCCATGAACAGCACACATATAATTAGGGCATGTAATTACGCATCAACATGTTACCCACTATGTAATTATTTATGCAAAATAACAAAATTTACTTAAAAAATCGAAAAGCCCAACATATAAAGAATAGACCTAACTTGTATAAAAAAAGAAGCCGATGGGGGTGGGGGTGATAATTACATAATGGACAAAGGTTACTATAGTAGGTACTATGCACCATTTTTACAAAGACACTACCAAAAAGTCACCCCAACGTTTATGTTTTGCACAATCTGTCGTTTTTCTGTAGATTAAAATGAACTTCGGTTGGGAAAGACAATAAAATTGTATATATTTATAATTGTATCAATTTAGTTATTTAAATTTAAATTTAAATTATTAAAAATTATAAAATACTATCCGTAACTATAAAAAACTTATTTATTTCTATTCATACGCGCTTAAATGGATGCAGTTAGGATCAGTTAACCGCAAAAACCCACGAATTACTATCCTTATTTACCTAAGAATGAAAACAGGTATGTTACTCGCGAAATTTTACATATCTATAATTGCATCCGTTTAGTTAGATTTTTATCTAAATCTAAACCCGAAACTATTGAAAACCATGAAACACGATTCGTAACTGCGAAAAACCCGTTTATATCTATCCATACTAGATTAAACGGATACGATTCAAATCGATTAACCTCAAAAAACCAACAAATACCCTTCCTTAGATCCGATTGAAAGTGTGGTCACAACAACCACATGCTTTCTAATTGCCTTAGCTCACTAAGATATCGTGATAAATGGATTTATTAAAGAATCTAGATTATGATCAAATTAAATAAACTGAAGCTATTCAATGAATAAATCGTTTGATTTAATCCAAAGGGTCCGGTTAAATTAGTAATATGGTGAGCCAAAATATCATAATAATGTAACTTTTGGGTTTGTTTTTTTTACATACTTGAATGTAAATGATTGTTTTTGAATCACATTAGTAAAATCTATTTTACATTTTAATCCACGCATATGAATGAGATAATTTATATGTATCCAAAAATTAGTAAAACCGATTACTTGGATACCTTGTTTTTCAAACAAAATTAAATCGTTTGATTTTACCTATTGAATGTACTTTGGGAACATAAGAAAATGGGTTACCTACTTTGGGGGAAATGGCCACCATCTTTTTTACTTGAAAATATTACACAACGTAAAGAGTGTGAGAAACATTTCAATATCCTAAAAGGTTAGCATGAAATGCCCAATCTAGTTAATGATTGTTATCATCTCTGTAACTTGAAAAATTTTAGGTTGGTTCAGGTTTAAGCTAGTTTTAAGTTCATTGAAAAATTTATTGATAATTTTAAATTTTTTTATTGATAACGTCAATATAAGTATGAAATTTAAAACATAAGTCTTAAACTTTAACCAAGTCTTACAAGCTAGACATGCTTTGTTTGTTTCTTCATCTGAAAGCTGGATTGGGTCCTCTCTTCAATTCCTTTCTGCACAACTTCAGTTTTCCACAAAAAAAAAAAAAAAAAAAGGGTGAATCCGTAATTTGTCCATATACATTACCACTCAATCCTTCAATTAATGTCATTAATTATCAACTTAATTAAAAAAAAAACAGGTTAGAATCTGTTTGGCATAACTGTAGAAACTATTTATGGTTTATAAAATAAGTACTTTAAACAGTTTATTGTAAAATAATAATGGAGTAATAAAAACTGTTTAGTATTTGATAAAATAGAAGTAAAAACAGTTTTTTTGTGATATAAATTCAGTTTTTTAAAATTAAATAATCTTATATTTTTGTAAAGAGTGTTTGGCCTAAGTTTTACTTTATAAAAACAGAAGTAATATTATAAACTCTCTCGTACGAGAAGTTTTTACATAATAAATCAATGAAAAATACACGACATAAATATATCTTTCATCATTTGATGGCATAAAAAAAAAATCTCATTTTCATTCTATGATAAAAAAAAATATCTATAATTAAAATGATTTATGTCACGTATCTTTCATGAGTTTGGCAAGAATTATTTCTCCGAAACTAATTCTTAGTCTCTCCATTAACGCCTATTTAAGGACTATTGGACAAGAACAAAGCTTAGAAAAGTTAACACTCACCAACACTAGTTGCCATCATGGCTACAATCCATCATCCGCTACTAGAAACACCGAAGTCCCCTAATCGCAAAACTCTCTATCTAATACTCTCTTTAGCTACCATCATTAGCTCAATTGCTCTGGTTTCCATTCATTTGACCAAAATTAGCTCCACTAATCATCCCCTACCAACCCAAATTTGTCATCAAGCCCATGACCGGCCATCATGCCTGCCTTGGTCTCAGAGATAATTTCCTTAAACAACACAACAATGAAAATGAACGGTATTGATTTATTGCAAGCCTTCTTGAAGAAATCCACATCACACCTACAAAACGCCATTAACATGGCACAATATGTCAAATCTCGTATTAACAACCCAAGAGAGCAAGCAGCTTTGATTGACTGTGTGGAGCTGATGGATTTATCTATGGATAGGATTATGGATTCCATTGTTGCCCTTGAAGTTAACCCAAGTGTTGATTCCTTTGAAGATGATGCACATGGATGGCTAAGTAGTATACTCACTAACCATGTCACATGCTTAGATGGGTTAAATGGTTCAGCCAGCTTGACGACATTGATGGAGCCATGGCTCAATGAGTTGATATTAAGAGCAAGAACTAACTTAGCCATTTTTGTTGCAATTTCACCTACTAGAAGTACCGAAATTATCAAGCCATTATTAAACGATGATTTTCCACTGTGGGTCACGAGTAAGGATTGGAGGCTTTTACAGTCTTTGCATAAGGCAATTAAGGCCAATGTTGTGGTGGCTAAGGATGGGAGTGGCAACTACATGACTTTGAAAGAGGCAGTGGAATCAGCACCAAATAAGAGCAAGACTAGGTATGTTATTCATGTGAAGAAGGGTACATATAAAGAAAATGTTGAGTGTCAAGAACAAGAAGAATTTGATGCTAGTTGGTGATGGCATGGATTTGACTATCATCACTGGTAGCCAGAACGTTATTGATGGGTCTACAACCTTCAAGTCAGCAACTGTTGGTATGTTTTTCTACTTTGAAATATGCATTTATTTTATGGGAAAATTATTAGAGTATTTCACTTATTGGAAAATTACTTAGACTATTTTACTTGCACTTTCTTGCCTTATTCATAATTTTATTTTTATTTTGATTTATCTATTTGACGTCAATCAAAAGTGTTAAAGATGGTCAAAAGTATTTTCACATTAGCAAAAACTTTTTAAACCCCCCCCCCCCCAAATGCCCTTGTAGTCTCTTTTATCTTTTCTGCTAACATTTAACAAATTCTATTAAGTCAATATTGGTAAAAAAAAATGTATATGTAGGGTTTCAAAACACGAGGTTTTATGGATAGATTGAAAAGCCCTACTATACAAACACTCATTTTTTACACTTTTTCTAGCACCCAGACATTTCACTGGTAATTGATAAACAAATGTAGAAGCATTATTAGTAATTGATTATTTTATTCTTGAAAAATCACTATAACGACTCCAAAAGAGCACTACATATACTACAAGGAGGAAGGAGTCATTTTTCCTTATTTTATTTGTTAGTAAATATTGGCACTTGATAATTGGAAGATATATAGACAGGTAGACTCATGTTTGGCCCTTTAGCTGGCCCAAATAAAGCCCATTTAATATCAAACTTAGTTTTATAGCAAATTAGCAATTTAGTGTGTCACACCACTGGCGCATTAGACTCTGAAGTTGAATGCTTAATACCTATCTGAGTGGGCCTTGACTTGTGGGCTACGGTCAGTAGAACTAGGATTGTTGTCTAAATAAAGCTATAATTGGCAATGCAGCTGCTGTTGGTGATGGATTTATAGCCCAAGACATATGGTTCCAAAACACAGCTGGGCCACAGAAGCATCAAGCGGTTGCACTCCGCGTCGGCGTGGATCAATCCGTCATAAACCGTTGCCGGATAGACGCGTACCAAGACACTCTTTACAGCCACTCGAACCGCCAATTCTACAGGGACTGCTCCATTACAGGCACCGTGGACTTCATTTTTGGCAATGCAGCTGTGGTGTTTCAAAACTGCAAGCTCATAGCTCGAAAACCCATGAGCGCACAATCCAACATGGTCACAGCCCAAGGCCCAATCGCCCCAAGCCAAAACACTGGGACCTCAATCCAAAATTGTGATATAATAGCGAGCTTTCATCTTGAGCTCATTAAGGGCTCGATTAAGTCATATTTGGGACGCCCATGGAAGGAGTACTCAAGAACTGTAGTCATGCAATCATACATTGGTGACCATATTGATCCTGCTGGCTGGTCAATTTGGAGTGGGGATTTTGCACTGAAGACTCTGTATTATGGGGAGTACTTGAACAGGGGACCTGGTGCTGGTACTGGCAAGAGAGTTAAATGGGGTGGTTACCATGTTATTACTAGCCCAAAAGAGACCCAAAAATTCACTGTAGCTGAGCTTATACAAGGAGGAACTTGGTTGAAATCTACTGGAGTTACTTACACAGAAGGGCTGTGACTTAATATTTTAGGTTCATGTCTCTAAATTAATATCAATAAATAAAAATGTGATGGGTTTTTCAGTTAATTCATCCTTAGAAGCAAGGAAATCAATATAATTTAATGAGGATGGATTTGCTTTCTTTGGTCGATATATGGTGTACTGCAAATTGTTTAATCACAATGTTAGTAAATCAGAATTTGACTTTTTACTAAATTGGATGATTTTCTGTTCGACCATCGCATCAATTTGTACCCTTTAATGATTGTTTTATGGAATTTCTGTATTTGGTAACCTAAAAAAAGGGTACCTTTTAAGCAACAGCTGCATAGGACGTGGCTCCAACCATCAATAATTATTTGATCACTTGTGGTACAGAATATAATAACACAGATTAAAAGGAATTTTAAGCAAAAATGAGAGGCACACATAATAGATATATATATATATATATATATATATATATATAGAGAGAGAGAGAGAGAGAGAGAGAGAGAGAGAGAGAGGAAAGTTGCATTAAACCTTAAAGGGTTTCTTTGTGTATTCCATTTATCTTCTCAATTAATTGTACAATTAAGACTTTTTTTATAAAATAAAAAAAAATTAATACCTTTCTAGTGGGCTTTCAGGATTATTTTTCTTTTGAAAACTATTGAATTTATTAGACGAAGGGAATACTCTTAAGGACAAAAGGAGTTATAGCAGTGGGGTATTTTTTTTGTCCAAAATATAAAAATCAGAAATAAACCTAGCGAAGCTTAAATACCATAATTTTTTTGGCAAAGAACATACATGAGTTTAGGTGACACATGGTAAAGCAAATCCGATGAAAAAAAAATCCACTCGAAATCTAGGGACATGTTTGAAAGCCCTTTTCAAAAATTATTTTTAATTTTTAAAAATTAAAATAAATTTTTAAAAACCTTAAAATATATTTAGAAAACTCTTTTCAAAAATAATTTTTTAAAACATTTTTAAAAATACATCTTTTCAAAAATAATTTTTAAAAAACTCTTCAGAATTAATTCCCTAAAAATTCCGTCTGAAACTCTTTTCCCTTCTCTGTTCAATTTCTCACACGACATTCTTTTTCTTCGAAACAGATCACGATCTTCCCTCTCTCTATGCAACTTCATTCACCCTTTTCTCTCTCCCTATTTCCTCTTTTCTCTTCATTACCCATTCATTCTTCCTCTTCTTTCACCCTCCTCGCGGCTTCTTCCTCTCCACCACCAGTACAACCGAAACCCAGAAGTTTTGTTGCTGGAAAAAGAAGAATGAATTGAAGGGAAAATTTCCAATGCTTTATTTTCCTTTTTTTTCGGAGTTGTTTGTTGATTCTTTTATGAAAATTGGAAACCTTAGCTATTACCGGAGCTTGGGATGGAAAAATTTTCAACTTAGTTCCTGAAATTAGAGCGAATTACCTTTACAACTTCAGCTAAGTGTCAGACGAAAACGAGAGCTATTTCACATATTTTCTTTATAATTCATCCATCACAACTCGATTTGTCCTGGATGTTTCAGGAATCGTTTGGCAGCTTACTTGGTTGGAGAACACCAAGCAGTGGAACTTGTTTTGGTCTCAATCGAGAAAACAATGCGAGATTTATTCTTATTGCGGATCATTTGGCTGTTGCAATGAGGAATCTCTGCCTTTCTGTAATTGTTTGACAGGTTTTGAGCCAAGGTCGCAAAAGGATTAGGACTTGAATGATTATTCTGGTGGTTGTAAAAGGAAAACCAACCTGCAGTCTGGCAATGCTACTCTTGCTAATGGAAAATGTGACAAGTTTTTAGCCAACGCCAATATGGATTTGCATGAAGATCTTGAAACTATGGCAACAACAAGCATATGGGAATGTGAATCAACTTGCTTGAATAACTGTTCTTGCCTTGCTTGTGCTTATGAAAGCAACCAATGTTCAATTTGGAATAGAGATCTCTTGAATATGCAACAAATTGCAAAAGATGGCAGTGAAGGAAAATTGTTCAATCTCAGACTTGCAGCTTCAAGGTTCTCCAGTCCAAAAAATAACAAGGGAATAGTTATTGGTGCTGTTGTGGGCTCGGTGGGGATAGTAGCTCTCCTAGGTATTCTTGTGTTTGTAATCTTTAGGCAAAGAAAGAGAACAATGATCACAAAAAAGGAGTAGAGGGTTCACTTGTGGCGTTTGGATACAAAGATTTACAACACGCAACAAAAAAATTCTCAGAGCAATTGGGGAGAGGAAGTTTTGGTTCTGTTTTCAAAGGGACTATGCCTGATTCAAGCGTCATAATTGTGAAAAAGCATCAGCCAAGGAGAGAAGCAATTCAGATCAGAAGTCAGTACAATTGGGATAATCCAGCATGTCAATCTTGTTCGTCTTCGTGGGTTCTGCTCAGAAGGCACTAGAAGTTGTTGGTCTATGATTACATGCCAAATGGTTCTTTAGATTCTCATCTTCTCCATGAAAGGGATTCAAAAGTTTTAGACTGGAAAACAAGATATCAAATTGCACTGGGGACAACTAGAGGATTGGTTTATCTCCATGAGAAATGCAAAGACTGCATAATTCACTATGACATAAAGCCAGAGAACATTCTTCTTGATGATGAATTTTGTCCAAAAGTGGTTGATTTTGGTTTGGCAAGTCTTGTTGGGCGCGAGTTCAGCAGAGTCTTGACAACCATAAGAGGGACAAAAAGCTATCTTGCACCGAAGTGGATTTCAGGAGTGGCCGTAGCAGCCAAAGCTGATATTTACAGCTATGGTATGATGCTTTTTGAGTTTGTATCAGGGAGGAGAAACTCTCAGCAATCTGAAGATGGAAAAGTGGTTAGCCAAGTCTGTTTGCGATGGAAAGAAAAGTCCAACAGTGTGCATCGATGGGTATCGCTTTGTTAATGATGTCGAAGTATGTATTATAAAAGAATGTTCTTAACATGATATAACAGGAACCATTTCCTAACAGAAAGAATGTTTGTTGTTCTACTAAATTACACAAAATGTGATGATCTTGATTATTGACGTTTGAAATGTGTTTTAAGATTTGAACTCCATCGTTCCCATTTTCACTTGAGAAAGATTTCTTAATCATTAAGACAATATTGGAGTATTAAATAATTATTTCATAGTTGGTTGGAAAATGTGTTAGATGTAAAAAAAGTATTGACATACAAAAAATATTGAAATTTTGGAAATAAAATAATATTAATTATTTTTAAATATTTGGTGTATGTTAGAAAAATATATATAATAAATTTGAAAAATAAAATTAATATAAATTTCAAATTTAAACTCAAAATTGAAAACAATTACAAGAATGCTGTATCCAAACAGTTTTTATTTTCAAAATAGTTTTCAAAATAAGATTATCCAAACAACATTTCACTGTTTTTTGTTTTAAAAACTGTTTTCGAGTTACAGTTATCCAAACATATTTTCTTTAGAAAACATTATAAAACAGTTTTCAATTTTCATTTTCGAAAACAGTTTTCAAAAACTGAAAACAGGAAACTGATACCCAAACATGTCCTAAAATTCCCTGAAAACCCTTTTAACTTAGGTGGAATATATTCCACATCATCCAAATGTTATAAAAAAAACAATATCCCATAAGGTCTCTAATTATTTATTATTAGTATCTCAACACATGCGTGTTAATATGTTCTTTATGTGATAAGATAGAAGAGAAGTTAAGTTTCAATAGGATAGTGAAAGAGAAAAAAATGGGTTGGAGATAAGAGAGATAGAGAATGAAGAAGTTAAGTCTATGTAGGATAATGAGAGAGTTCAATTGAGTTACATATATAACTTTATTTAAATATTTGATTTATATATATATAAGAAAGATTTATGAGACATTTTAAAAAATAGACACGAGAGTTCTGACTTTATTAATAGTATAAATATAAATGTATAAACTTAAAAAACATATTCATGCATGCATACTTCATCATTTTGGCTTTGGTTGTAAATGGATATGATGTTTTATTGACAATTTAATTGGTTTTGTTTGTTTTCTCCTTGGAGAGCTTCTCTTTCTTGCAATAATAAAGGTTTTGAACAAGATTAAATACAATTAATAATTACTCTCTCTCTCTCTCTCTCTCTCTCTCGTTGAATTTTCTCTCTCATATGATATTTGCCCGCATTCTAGGAGATTACCAAGGATTTTCCTTTTAGAGAACGGGTGGTCTTAATACGAGGTCATATAAACAAAACCTGAGGTCTGCGCTTTACTCGCTCAACAACAAAAGCACCCACAAGGCCACAACACAAACAGTCATAATTTTGCACCTCTTAACCAAACCCAACAAGGCCACCATCCAAATTTATTACTTATATGCCCTTGACTCTCAATGCCCTGTATTTTTTTAGTCTCTCAAAATCTGTCTCCCTTCAGTTCAAAACCTTTATCCATTTTCATGGTTACCCACTTTCGTTTTTTCTCCTTTAAGCCTCAATTTCTTTTTGACACTATTTTCTCTCCTCTTCTTCTTCTTGATCTTTTATCTTTGTTTCTTTTTGGGTTGTTTGGTTTAAATGGGTTTTCATTTCTCTTAGAGAGGTTTTTGAATGTTTTTTCATTCCTTAAAATTGGTTTCTCAAAAGGGAGAAATTAGGAGCCTTGCAACAGTTCTTAGAGGAGATCATGGAGGAGAAGTTGCTTATCTGTTGAATCTACTATCTTTTTGTATCATCTTCTCCACACTCTACAGGTACATTATGTTTGGATAGCTAATTTGTTATTTTCAAAGGATTCAAAAAAACATTTAGAGAACCAAAAATTGTGTCTGAAAAGCTTGGAGAACTATATTTTTTTCATTAATGCGTGATATTTTCGCTTTAATCCAAAGGATAGATACGAATCTTCGTTCACGGGGAATATAGTTCTTCAATCACATGTATTTGCTTTAATCTTCTAGGATACTCAGTGCCTTTTTTGTGGCTTTGGTCTTTGATGATTGTTAATTAATACAATTTCACATCTAAGTAGAACTACTTTATAGCAGGCAAAACAACAATCTCCCCACATTTCTGTGGTGTTTTCTTCACCTTTGTGTCATTCTTCCCTTTAGAAAGGGCCTGTTCCATTTTGCTTCTGGTCTCCACCATGGCAACAAAGATCAAAGGGATCTACAAAGGCTTCAAATACATCTCCCAAATCTTTGGTAACCCTCTCTCTGTAAATTAATCGGTTATATCTGTTAATTTTGATGGGTTTTGATAGTTTGGGGCTAAAATGGGAAAATGGGTATTTTTGTAGTTGTGAAGGAGAGAGAGATGGAAATTGGGTACCCAACAGATGTAAAGCATGTGGCACATATTGGCTGGGATGGTTCGCCTGGTAGTGCGCCTAGTTGGGTAAGTATTCAACACTGAAATTTGTCTTTATTTTGCCATTAAATTATACAATAATCATGCTTTAAAATGTGTGTTTATTTCTTAATTGGCTGGATTATGCAGATGAATGAATTCGGCACAGGCCCTGATTTCTCCACAGCATCCTATGGTGGTAATCCAAGAGATTCCAGTTCTGTTGCTCTTTCCACATGGGCCTCTCAAGGCATGCTTTTAACCCCCTTTTTACCTGTTTTTTCCATTTTGGTATCAACAACTTTACAAAACATAGGCTCCATTGTATATATATGTTGATTTGTGCATTAAATCAGACTAATAACTTGGATTAATACGATAAGCAATGCAATTGGGTATAATATATTATTTACATTTCTAATTAAGTTATGTTCCCTCAAAACTTTTGTTTGATACCATGTGCGGTATTTCTAATAAGACAAGTGCAGATAGAGCCTTTTCACGGGGTAGATTGATGAGCAGAAATTGATACTAATAAATGCCACTTTTTAAATTTTATTGAAGCTAATTTTGTAAGACACAAGAAAAGTTTTCAATATTCTTTCCTCTCAACAGGAAGAGTTTGGCTCTTCTGTCACGAGACCACACTTCTATAACAAAGGGAATCTATCAGTTCATGTCCTTAACTATAGACACAGTTTTGAGTGGTCCACAAGAATTGTATTGATTGTTAAAGTTGATTAAACTATTTTTTAATACATAGTACTTGTGGTTTAAAAAAAAATCATGTCTTTGGACGCATTTGGTCATGGGGTCCTCCTTACAGAACACAGCTCATAGAAATTAACATGATTTAATGATAATGATGTTAACTATTATTCATTGGAAGTGAGCAAAAACAAAAATGAAAGATTTGTTGAAGAATGTGATTTTGGAATGTTTGGTAGTAGCATTGGCCTAAGTAAGATGCATAGATTCATTAATAAATATTAAAATGGTGTTAACATCCTAGCATAATCAATAAAAATCTCAACTTTGAATCAAATCACGAATTTATGTATATATATATATATATATATATCAAATTATAGTATACGCGAGTGAAATATCTTCACTTTGGAATCTCAAAGATGGTGATGACTAATGAGAGACACTAGTAGTTGATGATGAAATGTAAAACTTGATTTACCAATCAGAATTTTCTTTGTTGGTGAAGTAACAGCATGCCTTGTCATCTGTAATGTCCCCCCACCCCAATTTTTTCTTAGTTCATGAAGAAACACCGTGCCTTATCATTCTAATGATCTTTTCCTTCCAATTGGTGCTAGTTCAATTGGAGGCTGGGTTGGATTTTTGATGATTTCTGTTAGCTGCCATCATAAAGAAGGAAGACTATCTGCCAGAATAGTTTGTAGACTACATGGCAGAATTTTTAACTATTGCCACTGAGAAAACTAAGGTGTTAAGTTCTGAGTTGGTAATCCACTCTGTTTGGCCAAAATGGTAGCATGTTTTTTAGAGTAATTTTTAACCTCTTAACTTAGTTTTCTTGCTGCACCATGCTAAGTGCCTGATAAAGACACAGAATAAGAGTGAGATGTATCCTTTTTAAGTGCAGAATTTGCCAAATGCCTGAGTCAGAAGTTGATTCAGTTGTGATATTGGTGTTGAATCTGATTGAATTGTTCACACTTCCATTATTGTTTGTCTTCAATGTTATTTAACAGTACGTTTCAGTTCAGAATATGTTTAGTCGTAATATGTTCCATAGTGAATGGTTTTATACCTCATTGTTTTCTCCTTTAAACCTCACGAGTACATATTTCTGAAAATTTTGATTTTGTGTGCAACTCTATTCTTTCATGGTAAAATTGCATATAATTCTCTTAATACTAATATGAAAAGCACACATTGTGTTGATATCTTGTAACAGATTTTGGACATTCGATGGGACAACAACCCATATCTGAGATGTTCAGAGACATTGATCTTCCAAATGCTCCCAAGAAACAAAAGCGAAAAAAGAAGTCAAATCCTTCTCCCAAGTGTTCATCCTCCTCGAGATGCTCAAGATCAGCAAAGTCAGTGGTTACATTCAACTAAAAGGAGGTGAGAAAGAAGCTACAAACTTAGAAACGGTAAAAGATTCTGAAGTTCATCATGTGCATAGCAAAGACTGTGAAAGCCCCCCCTTTCTCAGCATGTTCACAAGCACAAGAGTGAATATGTAGAAATTTGAACAAAGCTTGTGTAAATTTAGAACAGTGTATTCTCTTTACAGAAACGATAAAAGGAGATTAGGTGGGGGCAACAAGCAAAAAGAATGATCTAAGCTCGAAGGAAAAAAAGAATTATTTTTTGCGTTTTACAATGAGGGACAAATTAAACATGCATGCAGAGTTGGATTGTTTACTAGTGTTGTGCTGGTGAAAAGTTTTGCTTGTTCAAACCATTGGACTTGAACAGTGTAAGAAAAAGGATGCTCATTTTCTGGTTATTAAGTGTAGTTGTTTTAGTTTGTTCACTCACAATTTTCAAAAGTTCATTTCAAAACGTAGAATAGAAATGTATATATAATTTGCAAGTTCATATTTGGACATGCTGGAATAAATTATATACCTTTGTCTTCTTTTCACATATTATAAGATACTTTTATTTTTTGCCGATTTCTTTCCTGATACGTTTTTTTTTTTTTTTTTTTTTGTGAAACAAGAATAATATTATTGCCTTTGCAATTTAAGAAACAATGGCCTTTAAGGAGGCCTAAAAGAGACAACTCTATTACAATCAGCTTCACACAGCATAGTGACATCTCCGGGCAAACAAAAAGACCAACAATTGAAAGAGCTTGCTGTGGTGAAGATGAGCATGAGAAGCTAACAAATCTGTGGGCTTATGTAATTATGTTTAATTTCCAAAATTTGGGAATGATATACCAATGTATATGTGATGCAGTTAATCTTAGATTAGATCTTTGATTGTTTATCAGTTTGTAAGCCAAAAGTATTTTAAAATAACTTTAGGTAGAAATACTGGTGTTGTCAAAGTAATTGTTTTGTTTAATAAATAAGTTGTAAAATTGCTTTTAGATGTTAAAATTACTAAAAGTGTTATATTAATGCTATTTGACTATTTAGAAGTCTTTCTTTTATCAAATCGATTTTATTATTTTTATAATATAAATATATTAATTTTATTCACAATAAAATATAAACAATTAAAATAGTATTTACTAATAATTAAATTAAATTAAATTGATAATAATAATACTATCTTTATTAAATAAATAAAGTAATATTTTTATTAAATAACTATCTCAATATTTTAATAATAACAGATGCATCATTATCACATTTAAAATTTGATTAAAAAGAATGGTAGGTAATTTATAGAGTGACAATGGTATGTATATCTTTGTCACATATAGTTAATTTAGGAATATAAATAGTGTTAAAACTAAGTTGGGATTAAAAGTTACAAAATTCATATTCTAATTTTGGGCCTAATTAGCTTTTGATTCATCAAAGCAGGTAAAAAAATAGGTGTTTGGCATAGCTTTTACTTTTTAACAGCAAAAAATGTTTGAAAAGCTCATCCAAACAAGTGCTGAATCAAATGGTTGAATCATCTAATTAATCTAGTATAATTTTCATCTCATAAATCTTAAATTGTCCTCACACTTTATATTTGAAGCAATGTCAATTTATTTATAAAAATGAACCATAAGTTGCTATATCATTAAGTGGTAAACTTGATATTCATGTGGTACATGTACCTCTTATCATAATTTTTTTAAAAGGAAATGAGAAGGATACCCATCCCACAAAATCCCTAAAATCTTAGAAATTTTAATTTAATTTAATAAATTTTTTTATTATGTTTGGAAGTTTTTGATGCAGAGTAAAATAGTAAAAATGGGTTAAAATGAGAGTATTTACAAGGCTACTCTCCTCTTCTTTCTTCCTTCAACCATATCCAAACTCTAATTTGGATTGAAATGATTGAAGAGAAATGAGGAAAATTATTAAATGCATAGGAAAAAATGAAGAAAGATATGTATTTCTCTATTTTTCTTTAGTTGATGTCAAAATTTGAACGATTGATTGCACAAACACGTGCGCATGAGATCAAAATCTCTAAAAATTCGTAAAAAGTTTTGGATCTTTGAAGAGAACTCTCTTGTATCTAAATCAAACAAATGAGCTAAAAAATTTAAGAGATTGTAGAAAAGTATAAGAAAGATCTAGATATAAGTTACTTTAGAAAATCGAATCCCATTAGCCGCAGCAAAAACACAACCTCTTTATTTTCTTCAATTTTCATTTGGAAACAAATATTAATCGAAAGGGCTAACTAAACAAATATACTTTTGAATAGGTTGCGGGTGGGGCTATGATGAGAGGTAAGGTCCAAGTTCTAAAAATAACGCACTAGAAAGCTAGAACGAGCTAAAATGCAATGAACTGAACCTAAGAAGTCAGAACAAACCCAAAACCTACCCAAACCCGAAGTACAAGACCCAAACCACAAAAATCCGGTTCAAGGATGGAAATGGGTCAAAAAAGCCAAAAAGGAAACAAAGGGGCTGACCTGAAGGACTTTTGGGCTGGCCAGCGACCGACCGAACAAGATGGCTCAAGTCAAGTCTGACTAGCCAAGTTCTTGGCCGACCGGCCTAGGACTCGATTGCCCCACGTCTTGGTTGACCCAGGACCCACAAGATCGGTAGACCCGCAAGGCTAGTCGGTTTGGCCAAATCTTATTGGTCTTGATTAGCTTTATTTAAGATATTTGGGAAGTTTGTCATCCCTAATTATTTTCAATTAGCTTAAATTGATTTTCAATCAAAATGTTAGCTTTAATCTTAGCCGTAAAAACAATTTTAATTATAATTTAATAGTAAGATAGATAGATATTTCATGATTAAGATAACAAGTGAGACGGAGAGTGGGATTAAAAGATTGTACTTCTTATGTTTCATATTTTTTGTCTATCATTTTTGGAATGAATGTTTAATATTATTAATCTATTTTTTTTAAAAAAATGATTTTAACTTGAATTTTTCATACATTAGATATTACTTTCCATAATCTTTATTTGAGGTTGAAGCATTTTATAACATGTAAACTTAATTATCATTTCATTAATGCTATGATAACATTTTGTTATCTTCAAATCCATTCGGGCTGACGCTATTGAAGTTGTTGAGATGATTACGTAAGTCTATCTTCCTTTATCTTGAGCTTATATAAGTTCTCAAGGTATAATGATTGGTTAGAGACTTGGACATATATGTTTTCTCCAATTTCATCAACTTAAAGTCTCGCTTAACATTCCAAGTGTAACTTTGAGTGCGATGGTAAACCGAAAAGTATTTGAAACCTTAAGTTCCAATTACTTTCTAATCCTTCTCCTCTATACTCAAGGATCAGATGCCTACACCTACTAATTAAATAGATTAATTTTTACTAATTAATCATCATTTTATAAGTTTTGGAAAAGAAACTTAAATAAAATTCTTAGCTTCACTTTTTTCCTTAACCTAAATATCACCAAGTCTTAATATACTATCCAAATGAAAATAGAAAACCCTAATTTTAGTTACATCAAGTCTAGAGCTTTACAGTGTCCTAAGACGTCCAAATCGTTTAGAAAAGAAGTCACTCCCAAAAATTAGAACAAATAAGAAAGAAATACCTAAAAGACGATTTCTGCATCGAAAATTTTAGGCGTTCACTTGAATTTTCTTTGCCCCAGCCATATTCTTTAAATCTTGGTTCGATCTTCCCTTTCCCTCAATTCCAGCTTTAATCTCTGGCCATTTGTCTTTCGGCACATACTCGGTTGGATTTTAACAAATCCTCCTGAGCTTAATTTCTTGTTTCGTTCGAATTCTCCATTCTTCACCCAGATCTCTCCATGATTTAGTAGTCCATCAGCAAGCTCCCTTTTGGATCTAGTCAACAACTTACCATTGGTCAAGCCAATGCCAGACCGTCTGAGATCTTTTTGTGGCTGGGCCAAGTTTTGGATATGTAGGCCTGGGGACGAACCTATATGGGGAAGAGGAGGTGCACCTGTTCTGCTCAAATCACAAAACCCTTTGAAATTTTTTTATAAAAATTATTAATAAATTGTACCCACTAACAATTTCAATGTTCCCTTACTAATAATCTAAAAAAAATGAAAACTTAGCTCTAACTCACATGATTTTCATAATAAGTCTTAAATTTGAAAAAGTAAAAACAAAAATATTTAAGGAAAAAAACTGGTGAAGAAGAATAAAATTTTTATTGTCTTTCAAGTTTAAATTACGGTATAATTTCTTTTCTCCTTCTTTATCTTTAGATCTCTCCTATCATTTTTAAGTTTTTTCTACTCAAATTCTTTGCTTTATTTGGGGCTATGAAGAAATAGTTGCAATTATAATTATATAAAAATATGGATTTTTGAACTCAAACTTCTCGATTTAACTTGATTTAACGGCCACCTAACCTCTAAATCCTTCATTTAAAAGACTCGGGTTCGAACCGCTTCCCCGCCAATATATCAATAATACTGTTTTTTTAATTACGGTTGTGTCCATCTTGTATCTATATTTTTCCAATATGAAAATTTCAGACTAATTGTAATAGAAAAAATCAAATATGTGTTTTGTGAAATTGCAATTATATTTTCTCTCAAATTATAAACGATATATATATATATATATAATTTCCCCCTTCTGTTCAAGATTTTCGAATCTATCCGTGTCTACACCGATTAGCTTTCTTCCACTCGTCTAAGGGTGTCTTTGGAAGTATTGTGCTGTAAATGCACTGATGCCAAAAGTACTTTGAGAGTGCTGGTACCAAAAGAGCTGTAAGAAGTGTTGTTGCTAAAAGCTGAGTGTAACGTTTGGTAAACAATCTTGTAAAAGCATTGTGAAAGTGTTATGATCAATAATAATGTTTAGTAATTGTAATCTTAATAGTACTATAAAATTGTAAAATTATTAAAATAGACATGATTCAAAGGGGTTTCGGTCCTCTCAATTTTGATAAGAAACTTTAAACTCAAGTTAAGCTCATCTTAACCCTTCAATTGTTTTTGGATGTACAAGATTATGCCACCAAATAAAAACAATTCCATATCATCTTTTAAGAATCCAATAAAATATATTATTAATATGACATTATTTTTATTTAGTGGCAAAATCTTGTTCATCCAAAAACAATTGAAGAGTTAAGATGAGCTTAACTTCATTCTAAAGTTCAATCTCAAAATTGAAAGAACCGAAATCCGGTTCAAAGATATACGGTTTTAATGAATTATTATTTTTAACTAAAGAGGTATTCTTTATTAACAAAAAAAAGAGAAATTATTTATTATCTAATAATAATCAACAACTTTATATTAATAAAATTATTTATTACTCAATAATAAAATAAAAATATCTACAATCTTTGTTTTCTTTGGCCGTTTCTTCCAAGTGTTATTTCCATGACCGAACTCATTGTTTTAACAAAGAGAAACGAAGATTAAGGGTTTAAATAATTTGAATATATAAGGAGTTAGATGGAAATTAATAGAATGTGGTAAGGACAGTTTTGGTTTTATATAAAATTCATTAAAACTTTAGGAGTTAACAAGTCAAGCACATTTAAAAAGCTTCTCCATCCTTACTTCTTTAAAAAAAAGAAGGATTTTTTAGCTTTCCTTGACAGTTATTTTTGAAAAAATTATAGTAGTAAAATTTTACTAAATAATAATTTTAAGAAAAACAATCAAATTTATTCCCACCAGTTCTTTTTATACGGGAAAAAACTTTCCTAAACACACCTTAAGTCTTATCAATCTTGGTCGACACTATTTTTAAAAGGCTAATTTTAAGCCTTATTTTGGGCTTTCTTAATTTTTTTTACCTTGATTCAAGGAATTAACAAACTTTGCACGTCTAATCGATCAAAATATTCCTTCCCCCCCCTCTCTCTCTCTCTCTCTCTCTCTCTCTCTCTCTATTGATGTTAAAAATGCGACTATGTCATCAAAGGGGTAGCTAGTACGATTCTAAGGCGCTGGGACACTCTGTTACCTAGGTCTTACTTGTTTATGATTACATTGTATTGAGAGAAATTAGAGTATTGGTTTCTAAACCTTGTTATGATATTAATTATGTGAATAATTTGTTTATATAGATCGAATTTGAACGGACGATTCAAGAATCATCTGATTACTAATTATTGATTAAGATAATTAATGACGAACGATCTCGATTATTGATTAACGATTAGATAAAGAGTCAAAATCTCTTTATAAATTTAATATGATTTTATCTTTTTGCTCTTACACATGCTTTTATCATTTTGCCTTTGAATAGTGAAATGATTGTTTTACCTAAAGGCTTATGAATTGTAATCCCTTGATTACAGAGTGAATTTTTACTCACAATACTTTTTTTTATTTTTTTTCTCACTTTTTACTTCTTTGAAAATTTTGAAAATCCAAACATAGCTAAAATAAATTTAGGAACTTGATTTTCAAATAAATATGTAGGGTGTTATCGATGAAATAAATGAAAAAAAATTTGGAAAGGAGGACCAAAAGATGGAGCATAAATGGTCATGGTCAGGCAATGGCATTAATGTCATTTTAAAACATACTACCAGAATTACAAAAATTCAAATGACCGTTAAATTCTGCCCCGCCAAATACATCGCTAACTTAGAGGAGGAGGTTTCATCTGATTTATTCTCCACTAATTTTATCTCTACCATCCCAAATCTCAAATCAAGTTTTCCTCTGCACCCACTTTCTCAGTCACTCTGAATCTGGTGTCAATCGTATGCGCTGCAAAATCCAAGAAAATCCATCAATCCACACCCATTTCACCAGAATTTCCCCCCAAATTTCAACAGTTTCGCAATCAAATCAATCCTAGGAGAATCCGTGTTCTATTTTTGAATTTTTTTCTTATCCAATTTTCGCAATTATCTTAGTAGCAAGATATGAACTTGTCATGCAAACTGCTACCCTTCATGTTATTTTTGTTTTCTTTCTCAAATCATTTGAGTAAAGCCCAAGATTACGATGAAGAGCCACCTCCCCCACCACCCAAAGAACAGGAGACCTGTAATGGGATTTACTTGTCCTATAATTTCATCTCTCGAACCAAAGAATATCCCCATGTGAAGAATTCCTCTGCACAATCTTGGGCTTTCAATGCCACGGCCACGATAATGAATACAGGAACACGTGAGCTGAAAGCATGGAAGATCTTCATCGGGTTTCAACACAAGGAGATCCTTGTTTCAGCAAGTAACGCAGTTTTGATGGACGGTGATGATTTCCCTGCTGATGTTGGGAATGGTACTTATCTCTCAGGATCTCCTAATGCTGATTTGAAAACGTCTATCGAAACAGCAGGAGATCTTTCTCAAATTCAAGTGGAAATCCAATTGAGTGGAACTATGTTTGGGGTGAAGCCTCCTGCGGTTCCAATGCCTAAAACGATTAAACTTGTAAATGATGGATACAAATGCCCTGCACCAAAAAACCATAGTGAGTACTTAAAACATTTGTTCTTCCTTTCTTTTGTAATTGTAGCTTTAAAAATCTAAAATTTTGGGTTCTTGATTGATTCACAGATACCTCCATGAACTTATGCTGCACGAGGAATTCAAAATTTAAGGCTAAAGAAACTAAAACAAAGTTCTTACCGCGCCAAAAAGGCGATCTTCTCATTTCCTATGATATTATTCAAACCTATGACAATAATTATCTTGCTCAGGTCACATTAGAGAACAAGAACCCTTTAGGGCGTCTTGATCATTGGAACTTGACTTGGGAGTGGATGAGAGGGGAATTCATTTACTCGATGAAAGGAGCCTACACCCGGAGAACAGATTACAAAGGCTGCCTTTATGGTGAAGCAGAGAAAAGCTACAAAGGCATGGATTTCTCCAAAGTCATGAACTGCGAAAAGAAGCCAATCATCAGTGACTTGCCACGAGAGAGGGCTAATGACACAGAAGTGGGGAAGATACCTCATTGCTGCAGAAACGGTAGTATCTTGCCAGAAATCATGGATGGAAGCGAATCAAAGTCGGTTTTCCAAGTTCAAGTCTATAAACTCCCACCTGATGTCAACAAAACAGCTCTTTATCCCCCCGAGAAGTGGAAGATTGTTGGTGTTCTTAATCCGGATTACAAATGTGGACAGCCAATACGCATGAGCGCAAGAGAATTTCCGGATTCTAGTGGGCTTCAAGCTATAACTTCTGCAATTGCAAGTTGGCAAGTGGTTTGCAATATCACCCGGCCAACGAACACGAACAACAAATGTTGTGTTTCCTTCTCTGCCTACTACAATGAATCTGTTATACCTTGCAATACATGTGCTTGTGGTTGTGATGATGATGATTCCACCTCCTGCAATCAAAAAGCGCAAGCGATGCTTCTCCCAGGAGAAGCCCTTCTTGTTCCTTTCAAAAACAGGACACAAAAAGCTCGGGCTTGGGCGAAAATAAAGCATTTTCAAATCCCCAAGCCATTGCCTTGTGGTGATAACTGTGGAGTTACCATTAACTGGCACATCTCCTCAGACCATAGCGATGGATGGACTGCTCGGATTACTCTATTCAACTGGGAAGAAAACAATTTTGAGAATTGGTTCACTGCAATTCAATTGAAAAAAGCTGGTGGCGGCTATGAGAAGGCTTACTCTTTCAATGGAACATTTCTTGATAATCTCAACAACACAATCTTCTTACAGGGACTTGAAGGGTTGACTTATTTGATGGGAGAGACAAATGGAACGAACCCGGAAAAAGATACAAAGGTACCTGGAAAACAGCAATCTGTCGTTTCTTTTAAAAAGAAGAAAACACCAGGCGTCAATATAGCCAAGGGAGATGGGTTCCCTACAAGGGTCATATTCAATGGTGAAGAGTGCTCACTTCCTACTCGATTTCCAGTTGCAGATGCAAACCGGTATCATGTAAATTTTGTTCAAGTAGTTCTCCTTTTCCTCACACTTGTTGTACTGATGGAAAATCATCACTGACGAACAATTTAGGTTGTTCAGTCAAATTTATGCCTTAGGAAACAATTCAATTTTACACATAGGGTTCATTGTAGAAATTAAGCTTATATAAAATTTCGTAGTTCAGATTTTTAGTTCCATAATTCATAAATCATGAAACCTTCAAGATCTTGGTCTAATTTTTGCATAACATATTGTTAAGAATAGCCCAAAAAATTAAACAGTCAAGAACGATGATGAGAGAGATTTAACTATAATCAAATGAAGTACGAAATTGTTGAGAGATGGAACTCTCCAAAACCCTTATTCCCAATACACCAACTTTCAAGATCTTGGTCTAATTCACATAGGAAATTTTAAAGTTAGAGGGTAGTTTCATGTCCATAATCTCCTTAAAGAAAGAGTTCCTTGAAGGTTTGATTTTGTCGAGGATGTTCAAATGATTACCTTTTAGAGCGAACCCTATTCGTTAATTAATTTCCCTCAGTTGTCGATTGACCTCAAAGTGTTATTGTTCATGGTACTTCCTCAGTGGTCAAGAATTGGATACGAACTTAGCCTCATGATCAGAGAGTTGGGGCTCCCGAGTACTGTGGTCGACTCTTTTGGTCAGGTGAGCCTGATTTTAGTCGTTTTCACCTCAGTCAGCATGCCGACCAAAGTGAATCTCAACGATGCAAGGGTTGAGACCATGAGCTCTTTCTCTATTTTCCCTAGTGGGAGCCGTATTGACCTCATTAAGGTGTACTTGGTAGAAATGAACTCGGATCGACTTTGGTACCATCTGAGCGACCAACGTAGCTAAATTGTCATACTGATGTTGGAGCTCTTCGTGCTCAGCTCTATTGACCGAGGCCGAGGGGTTCTCAGCTCAGGCACCCTTTGCCAGACCAAGCAGGACATGTTCATCCTTTACCTCGGGATTTTGGCAGCTTCCCGAGTCTTAAAGAGAGTTGTGCCAGTTTGCAAGCCTTGGGAGTGGAAGAAGTTCATGCATTTCTCTTATCTCTACCTCAATGGTCAGATGAATAATGCTCCTTAAAGTTGAAGGAGAAGTTAATGGTTTCTTAGACGATATCGTTCAAATGAATTTATCTAGTTTCCACGGACGGAGTCAACTGTTGATGCCAAAAAAAATTCAAGGGGTCAAGTCTAGTCTAACATCCAATTCAATCATCTTGCAAAGGTCAGATCCACGTGAGTAGGGCATAAGAACACCTGGAAAAAGAAGCTGCCTGGAGGGTTTTTTATCCGAGTGGGCACTCCGACAATCAAGTCAACAGATAACTAGAGATGGCGTGAAGGGATGAAGTGAGGGCAGAGAAAGATAGAAGAATAATTAGAAAATGGTGTAAATAAAATGATACTTGGAATAATTAGCCTATTTAATAAGGTTAGGAATCTTAACCTAAAGAGAAAATGTGGTGGGTCCCTGTAACGATCCATCCCAGATTGGCCACTTGTAATATTCGTATTGTAAAGTAAGGGTAAAGACGTATTTTAATAAATATGGTATAGAGTTAAAAATAATACATATGTATTTTAAATGCAAAGTCAAATTTTTTTTAAAAAAGAAGATGTTTATGTCCCAAGCAAAAGAAGACAAAAAATAAAATAAAATAAAATAAAATCTGGGATGTTCACGTCCCATAAGCTAGAAGATATCAGAAGGAATAAGGAAGAAAAAAAATAGTTTTTTTTAAATTAAAAAAACACATGGCAGCAGGTGGCAGCACCTGCTGCCAAGTGTAAAAACAACCTGCCACCTGCTGCCAAGTGTAAAAACAACCCCTGCATGCCTTCCAGCTTCTAGTACCATATCAACGTGGAAGAGTTTGGGGGGGGGGGGGGGGGGGGTGCATATTTTTTTAAAACCAAACATTGGTTTATATATATATATGTTAGGTAATTGTAAATATACAACGGAATTCGTTAGTTCCTTTAAATTGCTCGTTTTCTTTAAACACTTGAGGATCCAAAGAAAAGTTGAAAGAGCAAAATTTTGAAGGAGTTTACGGTTGAATTTTGTAGGGAGTCACGAAAAGCTATCAGAAAAATAAGTAATAACGTAGTGTTTATTTTTGAATTTTTAACATTCATGAAATTTCCCAAAATTCAAAGTGGGAATTTTCAAAGGGTGTGGTTTATGAAGAAATTAAGAAATAAATAGAAATTGAATACAAATATTACATCAGGTGTTGGCGGTCAGTAACCGGGGGAAATTTCGGAGAAGAATTGGAAAGGTAAGGAAGTGATCTACGTGTAGCTTTAAGTGCTACGTGATGAGTTAGATTTACTTTAAGTAATCTAAATAATAAATGAAATATCTAGTGATAATATTAAAATAAATTATTAGCTTATGTTTTATGATAGATAAAAATTAAATTGATATGTATAATATAAATATTGGACACGTAGAAGATTTTTATGTGGAAAGAAATATTATTGGTACAATGAGTTGATTTAATAGTGATGAATAAATTCTTGATGAGTTTTGGTTAATAAATTGATGTGATATATGACGAAAGATCAGATAGTTAATTTAATATTTTAAATTCGTGTGGTTTTATATTATTGTTCATATGCATGTTCATTAAATAAGAAAACTGAAAGAACCGGGAAGGGCCGGTCTAATTGAAAAACCGTGACAGCTGGTATATGCTAGAAATAAAAAGGACACTGTGACAGCTGGTATATGCTGGAAATAAATGCCGTGATAGCCAGGATAAGCTATAAAGAAATGAACCGGGAAGAGGTTGGTCTAAGATAATAAAAACATGTCGACATGGGGCAAGACTTTCCCATTGTAATAATTCATGCATTGCATCTGTCTTACATGTTGTTATTTTATTACTGAAATGTTGTGGACGAAATTATTTGTAGATAAATGAGTCTCACAGAGAGAGACAGTTTCAGTGAGAAAAAGACGTAGAAGTATGATGTGATAGTAATTGTTGACCCTCACTTATATTTTAATGATGACAAAACACAATTGTAATTATACTAACAGTGCAATCTAAGTGTTGTAAGCAATAAGAGCATTCAACCAAGGATCAAGTTGCAATAACTCAACCCGAATCAAACATCAAGTGAAGATAGAAGAACTAGTATAGGTCTAAGGTATTAAAACAAGTTGTAAGTCTCCCTTGTTCAGGTAAAAGCTTGTCCTATGGCTCCTTCTAAAAAAGCTTTTTAAACATAATTTTTTAATCAAACGGTTTTTTAAGTTAAAAACATTTCAAAACAGAAAAACTAGGTACATATACCAGAAGACTGGTATATGGGACAGTGTGTCCCCAGTCGACTGGGTGATTCATACCAGTCGACTGGTATATTGGACAGACAGTCCCCAGTTGACTGGTAAGATCTACCCAATCGACTGGTACCATCAATAGCCTTAAAAATGATATTTGTAAAGTGAGCCCAGTCGACTGGTACTAAGACCCAGTCGACTGGTAGTTCAAAAAATATGACTGTTGAGACTCGATACCTGAGCTTTTGATGCAACAAACATTTCAAATCAATATCCAACGGCCATATTAATTCATTGTTATATAAACCAACTCTATTGAGCATTTCAAAAGTGAGAAGAACATACATTTTAATCAAGTTTTCACTCTTTGATATACAAAAGCTTTGAACTACTTATTGTTGAGCCATTCTACAAGCTTTACTTTGAAAGAGATATATTATTCAGTTGTATAAGCTTTCATTTGCTATCTCTCTACCATTTACTTTACAACATTTATTGTAAAGGGATTAACTTCCGAAAGGAAGGGATTAGCTTCCGAGAGGAAGGGATTAGCTTCCGAAAGGAAGGGATAAGCTTCCAAGAGGAAGGGATTGTAAGGTTTGTGCAAAACCTGCGAAGTTGCACGACTAAGTTTCTTAGTGGATTACTTCA
The DNA here is from genome assembly GCA_023935145.1 of Bretschneidera sinensis. NCBI lineage: Eukaryota > Viridiplantae > Streptophyta > Magnoliopsida > Brassicales > Akaniaceae > Bretschneidera > Bretschneidera sinensis. The sequence continues at coordinate 11,808,889 of CM043700.1, read as the reverse complement.
AGAAGGTTCCTTGAAGAGAGTGGACGTAGGATCGGAACGAATCTGATATTGCCGAACCACTATAAACTGAGTTTGTATTTTCTATTCCTTAAACTCTTTATTTACAGCACATATTACTTGTTTATATACTTGTGGTGTTATCAGTTTTTATAAACTTGTGTTTAATTAGCAAAAACTTTTAAAAACCCAATTCATCCCCCCTCTTGTGTTGAAACCTTAGTCTACAGTAATTATTTAAACATTAGACTATATGTTATTATCCAGTTGTATAAGAGATAAGTGTTTAAATATAAATGGGCTGATTATGTAGATAGAATACTTTTAGTAAATTAAATTTACTGAGCTTGTGAAATTCACCCATCATTGTACAATGATTTCAGGTAGCAGACATGACTAGTTGTCTGGTGGGTTGAAAGTCAGACGAAAACATTTTCTGTAAGCCACGTAGTGTCAATATCCTCAGACAAATGAGAAAATGAAATAAAAATTTTATTTGTAAATATTCATGCATTTTGCATTATATATTATGTTTAAATTAATATTAGAATGATATAAAAGAAATTTCTGTTAGTATTAATTTTATTGTTGCATATATGTGTCGTGTTAGGATTTTTAAAATGTGATGACACCATCTCGGGAGTGGTCAACCCGGGATAGATCGTTACACCACCCTCGAGACGGTGTCGTCACTTTTTGAAATCCCAGCATGACACATATATATGATAATATAAAAATATCAACTGAATTATCTACATACATAAATCATCAACCCTCAACAAGGGAGTTACATTATTCAGATCTCAACCAAATAGTATATACTACATAGTATGCATGAATATTTACAGATGTATTTTTTTTCCTTTCCATTAGTCTGAGAATGTGGACCACATGGCTTACAGATATTGACTTAATCTGAATATCAAATCTCCAATCTATCTTTCCTATCTGCTACCTGAAATTATTTAACAATGAGGGGTGAGCTTCACAAACTCAGTGAATTAAATTTACTAGAAGTATTCAATTTGTATAAATAATCTTCCAATATTCATTCATGTATATCTCATATAATTTGATAATAGCATTCTATTATCATTACTCATATCATAATCCCCATTCTTTATCAGTCTCTTCTTCTCATATATTTATTCACTTTGAGACTATCAATTATATCTCATAATTACCTCGTTATGAGGTTCATAGCATATAATTTATCACTCAGATGGTTCTTATTATATCATACTTTCATATTTCTTTCTCACTATATATGTCTCTTTGTGAGACTCATTCATCTATCAATAAATTTACAATCAAGAACAACACTTTAGCATTTCAGTAATAAAAATCAATATTTAAAACAGATGCAATGTATGAATTATTATTTGGAAACATCTTCCCACATATCGACATGTTTTTATCTTAGACTGGCTACCTTCCCAGTTCTTTTATCACTAGCATATAACGACTATCATGGTTTTCTTTTATTTCATGTATATGCATAAAAATAATGATATAAAAACAAGCATGTGTTCAGACATTCAAATTAGTTACCTTGCTTCTTCTCAAATTATTATTTGATCAATTTCACTAAATTATTCTCCTTATAAATCATATCAAATCATCAACCATAGCTCGTCAAGAATTACATTTATCACCTTCATTATTAATTCGACTCACTGTTTTAATAATATTACTTCTCATATAATCGATTATTCCTGCCATACCCATCAACCAACTTTCATCTATCCTCAACTCATAAGTTAATAATTTATTCAAATATTTTCACTATATATTTCATATTTATCTTGATTATTTAAAGTAAATCTAATTCATCACGTAGCACTTAAAGCTACCCATGGATCACCTCTTTGCCTTTCCTGCTCCTTTCAGCAATTCCACCCAATTGCTGATCGTCAACACTTGACATAATATTTATATTAAAAATTTTAATTTATTCTTCAATTCTTCCAGAATTCATACCTTTTTAAAAATTCCCATTTTGAAATCCGAGAAATTTCATGTATGCTAAATTTCAAAAATCAAATTCACATTATTACTTTTTATTTTTCTTAGAGCTTTCCTCGACTCTCTTTAAAATTCTTTCGTAAACCTCTTCAAAATTTTACTCTTTCAACATTTCTTTCAGTCCCCAAATATTTAAAGAAATATAGTAATTTGAATTGAAGAAAAAAAAAAACTAAACAAGATTTGATAAAACTAATAAAACAAAACTAAAAATTTTATTTTATACTAACTCTCACTGCCACCACCGTCTCCATAATGTGTTGTCCATTTATCTGCATAATTTACATGTTTTAGAAGTCACACCTGGAGATCCAGGTGTTTAATTCCTGCCTTTTTTTATTTTTTGTTTCTCCTTTTGTGATGCCCGTGATTTTTTTTTCTTTCTTCTATTGTGACGTCCCAAGATTCTTTTTTTTTCTTTTCGTCCTTACATATTATCTACGCGTCCATTTTTTTCAAAAGAATTATTTTATTCAATAATAAATTTTTAATATATATATTATTTTAATTCCATGTCATATTTATCAAATTACTTCTTTACCCTTACTTTAAGAATACGAGCATTACAGTCACCTTATGAAAATACTACTCCCCCGACCCATATATTTTGGAAGTATTCTATTTTGACAGGTCTCCATATTGGCAATGTTTGGGAATAGATTTAAACTAACTTAAATCTCTTACATGGCAAAAGTTGCCTTGAAAGAGACTTAAGCTAGTTTAAATCTCTTCCAAATTACACCATTGTTTATCCATTTTGAAAAGTCAAAATCCAAATTTAGTTAAGTTTCTTAAATTGCCCTTAAATTTAAGTTTTCTAGACAACTCTAATATTAGATTTAGGTATTAAGTGATTGTATTTTGTAAAGTAGTTTATAATTTAATGAGTTCTAGTATTAATTATTATGTTTTCTTAAAAGGTTGGATTTTCTATACATACCAATATATGAGATGTAGGCAGTATTTCTCCTTTTAAGTGAGATGGTATCTCTACGTGCCAAGTGTCCTTGGTGTCTTGGAGATCAAATCTATGATATGAAATTATTGATACGACTCTGAGTTACACCACATGTCTGAGTATTATCATACGATATATTTTTAATCATATCAAATACTAGAAACTTCAGTTTAGATTCATCAAAATAGTTGTCATTCGTAATAAAGGAAGTTGGTATATTCTCTCAATTATCGTAGCAAAGATTTTATTGAATTATGATAGAAGTCAGGTGAAACATTTATTAGAACAATTTATCATTCAATTAAATTGGCCCATTTAGATTCTTTAATGCTTCGAGTTATTACAAACTTAATCCGTATTGAGAAATAAATGTGAAATTTATGTTACTAGCTTGAAGAAGGTACTACATTTTTCAAGATTTGGGGGCTTCATATTAAATATGTCCCCAATGCTGAGAAAATTCAACTGGGCAACATTTTCCTTTAATTGTGTGGGTCTACAAGAGTAATTCAACTATAGTTCTCTTACAGTGAATTGAATGATATGAATGAGGCACATGCATAATATTGCGTATTTTACAAAAAAAAAAAATCAACAATTTTATATAACTATGGTTCGAAATATATAGTTTATCTTTTGGGGATTAATTACCCCTTAAATTTATCAATACAAACTTTAAGCAAAAACAAAAAACACACAAGAAATTATAGACAAATTAATATAGAGCAAGAACTAGCAATTTAACTTGCTCTGAATCCTCTTTTGCATATGTCCACTACAAATCAAATCCACAAGTTTATAATTATTCAATTACAATTTTAAGAATAGTAAAATTGTCAATCTCTCTTTCTTTCTCTCTTTATATATATATATATATATATATATATATATATATATATATATATATATCACGGATCATGATTATCTGTATTTAAACTTATCTCCGTTTGGTCCTGTTCATGGTGCAATGGGTGTCCAACTCATTTAGAATTTAAATCAATGGTTATGATTGCACCATAAAATTTTTTGGACCAAAATACTCATTTTGTCATGTGAGCAATTAAAAATGGATTATTTTTGAAAAAAATCATTTTTTTACTTTTTTTTTTTAAAAACAAAAGTCAGACTGGCCCGGTGACGAGTGCGACTTTCCCCTTCAACGGATTGGAGCAGTGTCTTCATAATTGACTTTGTCTTTCCATTTTCGGCTCGGTTGGGTAGAAAAGTGCAGATTTAAAGTCAAACCTTCTTAATTCGCATGAGCGGTAAGTGAGGGTGGTCCGATTGGTGGAGAGTGATGAATCCGCTTATGAAATATAAATCTCATCAATCTTATTCTAATGGTATCGATGGTGTATTTTTCATTTACCGATTGATCTGATATCCAAAAAAAATTTTGGAAGTTAAAAAAAATTAAATCAATAATTTTATTAAATTACCTTTTTGTTTGTTTAAGAACAATTTGAATTTTTGTAGTCATTTTGATCATTTCACTAAGAATTGAACCAAATGAAAAAGACTTTAGAATGAAAGCGATTATAATTCATATATCGATATATCCAAGATTGTCAGCTTAACTTTAGTTGTAAATTCTTTTAAATTACAAAGTATTTTGCAATTATGTGTTTTTTTATATACATTTACAGGTAGGAAGATCGAAAATGATAATTAAATCAAGAGGTTCAGGTCTTATGAGTGTTAATTGAGCAACCCCAAGCTTTACATTCTCAAAGTTGATAGCAATTCAACCAAGCCAATATGCGCAGATAGTTTCTCTCTCGCTGTGCACATGAGAGATCTTGCAAGACCACTCTCTGCCAAGCAACTCTCAGGTCTCTACAAACTTCACTAAAGCCCCTAGTCGGATCCACACATCTTGGTTGAGCTAAGTAGGGGTAATATGGTAAAATTAAAAACCTTTTAGGGTCTGTTTAATTCATGGTATAAAACTGAGATTAGGTGATCGAGATTGATCTAATTTAATCTCAAATTAGTCATCTTTCATGTTTAATTGGTTTGCAATTGAGGAAAGATTAAGTTAATCCCAACTAGCTAACTCCTAATCCCACCAAGCCAAATTTGTTACCGAGAGGAGGTGGGACAGATTTAATGGGATTAAGGGTGGTTGGGAATACTTGAGAACTTTTTGGGATAATTTTGCCCTTTCACATTTTTCATTATTACCCTTAATACCCTTTTCTATATATATCAATAACAATATTAATACTGATAATTCATAATAATAATAACAACAACATATTTTTATTAATATTAATTAATAATAATTATAATAATAATATTCATGTTATTAGTTATTTATTATTAATGATAATAAATTTGTTTTTAATATTATTATTAATAGTATTGATTGGACAATTAAGAATATTAAACGGTCATTTTGTCATTTCATTTATTCTTCTACTTTAATACAAGGGTTAATTTAGTAAACTAAACATGAGATTCATGTGGGATAAACTTAATCAATCTTTTGAACCAAATAACGAGAAATTAAAGTATTAACCATTTAGCTCCGTAATCTTAGCACACTTCAATCTTACTTAAATACCACATTAATCTCGTCTGTGAATTAAATGTTTCTTTAATATCATCCTTAAAATTTTAATATTATTATTTAAAAAATAATAATAACATGTTAGTTTATTGTTATATATATCTATTACATATATAAGGTTTGGGGCAAGCATATATAAAATATTTTACTCTATTTCTGTTATCAGTTAAAAAGATAATAAAAATGCATATCCAAGTAAAATAATTTCAAAAGTTTATGCTAGAAGATCCGCAATTGGGTAGTCCAAACTTCTGTGGCAAACTTTTATCATGCAGCTCATAAATCTAATGAATTTTTTTTTTTTTATAAAAAAAGTTTTATTCTTATTTCCATCCCTCTCAAGGTGAGCTCTAATTAAGTACAACAGCTCCCTTAGCTGACTTTTGTATTCAAACTAGCAATGGATGCACATTGTCCAAACTTCTGCCCTTCTCTTTTATTATGGAGCCCATAAATTTAATAACTTTTTTTTTTATAAGAAAAGGGTTTTATTTTTATTTCCGTCCTTGCCAAGGTGAGCTCTAATTAACTATAGCTCCCTTAACTGACTTTTGTATCATACTACTTCTGTAAAAGCATGTTTTCAATATTGTATACTTGGGTCCAACCGTCCAAGCTAGAGAAAATAAAAATAAAAAAACCGAAAAGAAAATAAAAAAGAGAAAAACACAACATTAAATAATTCTGTGTAATATCCCATGGTTATTCATCTACTAATAAAAGTTCACTTATGTTCTCAAATTGGTACGAATTAAGTGAAGGGTTTTACAAATTAAAAGGGTCCGACAATAAATACCTAAAAGGATACTCATTATTTAGGTTGGATTAGGATTTTTTTTAGTAATTTGGAAAAAAAGACTTTTCAAGTGTACGATTAAATGAAAATTATAAATGACGTGACATTCATTTAATGATATATTTGAAGAAAATTTTCCTAAATTATGAAAAATATCTTCTCCCATCGAAATTTTTAAAAAGTCAATAGAAATTTTCAATCTTTCATTCAATGCATGCAACTATTTTTTTTAAGCCAAAATTATCCTTAACCTCTAATTAATTATTCTTGGTCCATGCAATTCTTTACTATTGTTCTTTCTAGATGCGGCAAAAAAGGTATTAAAGAGCATTTTTTTATCTTACATATTTTTTATTTAACTTATCATGTGATGAAAAATAATATTGGATAATTTCTTTATTTTTATTTTTTCCTTTTGTTATAATAAAGATCAAACAAATAAATGAAGAATTGATGCAAAGTGAAATAACTCGAAATATATATATCAAAAGGAATTATTTAGACTTAATCATATTCCCAAAGATGAAGAAAATGATTAGACAAACAATATATATTGTTATCTTTTAAATTTGTATTACTTGCTTTAGATATTAGAATTTACCATTTATTCATGCCGTGTGTGTTGGAGAAAAAAACGAAAGAGATCTCCCTTATTAAAAAAATTAAAAAAGGAATTAATTTCTCAGAAACTATATCACATCCATTACCTTATTTAAAATTATTAATGACCTATATGTCTCTAGTACTAATACTAATATATATTAGTATTAATATTAATAATTTTATTTTTATTTATTAAAATTATAACCCATGCATGAGTTTTAGTTAAAATGGATAATCCAAGACTTAAGCTCGAGCTCGAATATACTTATTTATTTTTGAGCTTGAATCAATAAAAAATTAAATAAATTTGAATTTAAATTTAATTTTTAAACTCAAATTTAAAATTTTTTTTATTTTAAATTGAATCGAGTTCAAACATTTTACCATCCAAATTCAGCTCATCTCAACTCCCCCCTAAATTTCAGCTTGCGAGTCATGTAGACTAACGAGACCTAACGTTTGAAATGATAAGCGGTCATTTTTAGGTCAATAACTTGACGTTCTTGACTTCGTACCCGCGTTGAAACATTCTTTCATACCCATTCAACACCGTACGTAAAACTTCACATTCACACAAAATATAAGTAGGTTGGAATAGAATTTAATTTTAATATCACATTTCGTTGTAGATATAGAAAAGTAAATTGTGATTTCCAATAAACAGGTGAATGGAACGAGACACTACCGGTACCATTTGAGCTCAAAGCCATCAATCTGTGTTCCAACGAAATTTTGTTGTATACCGACACCAACAAACGCTACAAGCACCACCCATACTTTTCGGTTTGTGTCACCCTCAATTTCGTCGTCTTCCACCAACATTTGGCTAAAACCTATAGAGATTGATACAAATCATCTTATCGGCATTTTCCAAAAGCTGACAGTCGATCTTGACCGAGTAAAGTAAGGCACACTCACTTGTCAGTTACGTGTGGGTGTGTGTAATAACTTATCCTGGATTTATCACTTTCGAGATGGTGTCATCACATTTTCTAGAATCTCAGCACGACACCTATATGCAACAAATACTTAACATAAATTTTTTATTTTAAATTCTCAACCTTCAACAGGGAAAATACGTAAATCTGATATTAATTTACACATAATATACAACATAATATGCATGAATAATTACAAATAAAATATTTATTTCATTTTCTCACTAATCTGAGGATATTGACACGTACGTGGCTTACAGAGAATGAATTCGTCTGATCCTTAACCCACCAGACTATTCGTCTTGTCTGCTACCTGAAATCATTGTACAATGAGAGATGAGCTTCACAAGCTCAGTGAGTTAAATTTACCAAAAGTGTTTCAATTTCATAAATAGTTCTTTGATATTTAATCCTTCATTTCTCCTATAATTGGATAATAGCATAATGTCTAACATTTAAATAATCACCATGTTATCATATTTTTATTTCTTTTTCACTTTTTCTCACTGTAATTATCTCTCCCCTGGAAACTCATACATCCATAAATAATTTCACAATAGTACCCAACACATAAGTATTTTAATAATGCAAGCAATAATTAAAAACAGATGCAATGCATGAATGCTTATGATGGGAACGTCTTCCCACTTGTCGACAGGTTATTATTATCTTAGACCGGCCCCTTCTCGGTTCTTTACAGCTTATCCTGACTGTCACGAAATTTATTTCCAGCATATACCAGCTGTCATGGTGTCCCTTTTATTTCCAGCATATACTAGCTGTCACGGTTGTTCCATTAGACTGGCTCCTTCCCGGTTCTTTCGGTTATATTATTAAATGCATATGCACATGAACAATGATATGAAATACGAACAGTAATATAAACATCACATGAATTCAAAATATTTAAATTAACTATCTGGTCTTTCCTCAACTTTCTTCTTAATAAATTTCAAAATTTTCTCATCTTCATATGTTACATCAATTTATTCACCAACTAGTCAAAATCTCTTTATCACCATCATTATTACATCAACTCATTATGCTAAAAATATTTTTTTTCACATACTAATTTTCTACGTGTCCCATATTCATATTCTACATATCAATTTAATTTTTATCTACCACCAAGCATAAGCTAATAATATATTTTAATATTATTACTAGATGTTTGCTTTTTATTTAGATTACTTAAAGTAAATCTAATTCACCACATAGCAGTTAAAGCTACCCGTGGATCATTTCTTTGCCTTTCCAGTTCTTCTCAGGAATTTCCTTCGGTCGTCGTTCGTCAACACCTGACATAGTATTTGTATTAAATTTCTAATTATTTCTTAAATTCTTCATAAACCACACCCTTTGAAAATTTCCACTTTGAATTCCGGGAAATTTCATGAATGTTAAAAATTCAAAAATAAATATTACATAATTACCTTCTATTTTTCTGATAGCTTCTCGTAAATATTTCCACCATAAACCTCTTCAAAATTTTGCTATTTCAACATTTTTTTCGGTCCCCAGGTGTTTAAAGAAAATGCGTAATGGAAACAAAACTAAACGAGTTTGGTAAGTGAAGTTTAAGTTTATGAATACTTCACACTTCATATATATAGAAGAGTTTGCTGCACACCCCAAAAATATCTCTGCAACACTTACTTGTTGCAATTTGTAACCTTCACCAACTTTCCACGTTTTGGCTACTTGTCCTTCATGCAGCCTTCAAAAAAACAAAACTTGTCACTTCTATAAAAACTTGGCAGAAGGTGCTGCCACCTGCTGCCACGTTTTACCGTTCACAGATTTTTTTTTTAATAACTTTTGTCTCTTTCACCTTTTATCTTCTGCAAAAAAAATTTTAGTCTTCTGGAACATTCACGTCTTAAATTTTTTTTATTTAATTAAATTTTTATTTATTATTTTTTTAGAATTACTTTATTCAAATGCTACTAAGCCCTTCACATGTATTTTTGTTTTTAAATCTATGTCTTATTTATTAAGTTACTTCTTTACAAATACGGGTATTATAATTCTACCCACCTTAAAAAAATTTCGTCCCCGAAATTTTCTTACTTAAAATCAAGAAAAGAGTTGGGGAAAATCCTTCCTCATTCTTGCTTCATTCTCCCACGTGACTTCTTCGACGTCTTTATTTCGCCATAATACTTGAATAAAAGAAATGACTTTATTGCGCAATACGTGTTCCTTTCTGTTTAGGATTCTGACTGGTGCTAGCATAAAAGTCAAATCTTCTTGAATTTCTATTGTCTGACTCGAGACATAATGGGATTCATTGGGTACGTACTTTCTCAGCAATGACACATGATATACATTATGTAATTGCTTTAATTCTGAAGGCAAATTCAAACGATATGCTACTGGTCCAATTTTCTCGATCACCTCATATGGCCCCATAAATCTCGAGCTCAGCTTTCTCTTTTTCTTAAATCTCAACACTCCCTTCCACAGAGATATATTCAAAAATACCCAATCACCAACTTGGAACTCGAGAGGTCGTCTTCTTTTATCAGCATATCCTTTTTGTCTGTTATGAGCTGCTATGAGGTTCTCCCTTGTTGACCCTCACCTGTATTTTAATGATGACAAAACACAACTGTTATTATACTAACAGTACAATCTAAGTGTAGTAAGCAACAAAAGCATTCAACCAAGGATCAAGGTGCAAGAACTCATACCGAATCAATCCTTCAAGTGAAGACTGAAGAACTAGTATAGGTCTAAGGTATTAAAGCCAGTGTAAGTCTCACTTGTACATTGTAATAGCTTGTTCAATGGCTCGCACACAAAATGTTTTTTAAACAGAACTTTTTAATCAAATGTTTTTAAGTTAAAATTTTTTTAACACAGAAAAACTGGGTTGGAAGACAACCTAGTCGACTGGGTACATATACTAGTCAACTGGTATATGGGTCAGTAAGTCCCCAGCCGATTGGATGGAACATACTAGTCGACTGATAAAATGGACAGACAGTCCCCAGTTGACTGGTATGGATAACCCAGTCGATTGGTACCCCAGAAGCTTTAAAAATGAGAATTTTTAAGAGGACCCAGTCGACTGGTAATTCAAAAAATATGACCGTTGGACTCGAAATCTGATCTTTTAAAGACACAATCATTTCAAATTAAAGTCCCAATGGCCATATTAATTGATGGCTATATAAACCCACTCTATTGAGCATTCAATAGAGAGCTGGAGATATTAAAAAGAGAAGAACACACACAATCAAGTCATTTACTCTTTGAAACACAAAAAGCTTTGAAATATTCTTGCTGAGCCATTCTGCAAGCTTTACTTTGAAAGAGAGACATTATTTAGTTGTATAAGCTTTCATTTTCTGTCTCTCTACCATTTACTTTACAGCATCTTTTGTAAAGGGAATAGCTCCCGAAAGGAAGGAGATTACTTCTGAGAGGAAGGGGATAGCTTCCGAAAGGAAGGGATTGTAAGGTTTTTACAACACTGGTGAAGTTGTACGACTAAGTTTCTTAGTGGATTACTTCAAGGAGGTTCCTTGAATAGAGTGGATGTAGGGTCGGAACGAATCCGATATTGCCGAACCACTATAATCTGAGTTTGCATTCTCTACTCCTTAAACTCTTTATTTAAAGCCCATTACTTGTTTAATTGCTTGTTGCTTATATGTTTTTATAAACTTGTGCTTATTCCGCGAAAGTTTTTAAAAACCTAATTCACCCCCCCTCTTGGGTTAAAATCTCAGTCTACAATTGGTGTCAGAGCCAGGTTCTCAATTTTAGGCTTAATATCCTTGAGTTGATCCGATGATAGCAAATAGCTATTCTGAGGGACACTCTTATACTAGGCCTCCTTTGTTCAATGGCTCTAACTATAACTATTGGAAAAATATAATGAAAATCTTTGTCGAAGGATAAGATTATAATCTGTGGAGAGTCATTGAAGAATGACCTAGAACTCCTTCAAAGGAAATAACTATTGGAGATATCAATCATACAATGCCTAAACTCAAAACTGAGTACAACGATGAGGATTGTAGAATGTGTCTCTCAATAGCAGAGCAATAAGTATTTTACATTGTGCTTTGGATATCTCTGAATATAATAAAATCTCTGCATGTGTTTCGACTAAAGAGATATGGGATAAATTGCAAATTACATATGAAGGAACTAATGAGGTCAAAAAATCAAAAATCTATATGCTAGTTTCTGAATATGAATCCTTTAAAATGTCTCATAACGAAACAATTTCTGAAATGCACTCACGGTTCACAACTATTGTAAATGGTTTAAAGCTGCTTGGTAGGAATATTGAGGAGTTTGAACTAACAAGAAAAATCTTGAGATCTTTGCCACCTTCTTGGAAACCAAAGAAAACAGTCATTCAAGAGGCCAAAGATCATGACAAACTTGATGTTGAGACACTACTTGGGTCATTGTTAACATATGAGATGGAAGAAATGACTCCCATCGTCAATGATGATGAGAAGAAGAAAAAGGTAATTGCTCTCAAAGCTTTGAGCAACAAAGAAATGGAATCAGAAAAAGAAGTGGAGAGCAGCGAGGAAGATGGTGAAATGGATTTAATCACCAAATGGTTTCATAGGTTCTTAAAGAAAAGCAAGAAACCTTACACAAAGGATCCCACTTCGAAAAGGGAACCACTTATGTGTTATGGCTGCAAGAAGCTCGGTCACATCAGGGCTAATTGTACGGTTTTAAACAAACTATACAAGAGCTTCAAGAAGAAAGCCATGATAGCAACTATTTGGAACGATGACGAAGAAGAAGAAGAGTCCTCGGACAAAGAAATCAGATACGAGGAAATTGCCAACCTTTGTTTCATGGCAATCGATGATGAAAATGAGGTATCATCTTCTCCTTCTTCTAAGAATAATATTGTGAGTAGTAGTGAAGAACTGCTGGAAGTGATAAATGAATTGCATGATGAATTGAAAAAATTCGATTCTAGAAACTCAATTATTAAGAAAGAGGTATCATCTCTTTCTAAAGAGATGATAAGTCTTAGAGAAGAAAAAGATAAATTATCTTCTTTGCTGTATAATTCTTCTCAAGATTTCCTCAAAGATGAAAATGAAAATTTAAAGCAGAAGATATTAGAAATGAATGGTATTATATCTAGACTCATGCTTGGAAAGGAAAAGCTTGATGAAGTGCTTTCTTCCCAAAGATTAAGTGGAGGAAAATCTAGTTTAGGATACTCTCCATTAGGAAAGCAAAAAAACAAAATAGAGCTTATTCATTAAAGCTTCATGTGTGAGTATAACCTCTACTTCAAAAACCCCTAGCAAGGTTAAAAGCACTCCCTCAATGAATGCTAGGAAATCTAGAAATTCAAATGTTCATATAAGAATGAAGCATCCTAGAAGAACACATGCTTATATGTATGCTCACTCAAGAAATACTTATACACATCCTAAGAATAACCATCATATGCATTCTAGGAACAATGTGTATAATCAAAATATGCACTGTGCACATGCACATCCTAGGAATTACCATCATGGTTATCCTAGAAATAATATGCATACTCATAATAATGCTAGCATGTATTCTAGAATGCATCATCATACATTTTATGGAAATAACATGCATACTCATATTCTTTACCATAGAAACATGTATCCTAGGAACTCCTATCCCAAGAATTATAGATATGCACAAGTAAGAAATCCTAGAAACATCAATAATTATTATCCTAGGATTGTGCATTATCAACATGTCTTTAGATCACCATATACTGTTAAGAAAGTATGGGTTCCAAAATGAACCGTGTTTTCTAGGACTAACCCCAAAGGACCCAAGAAATTTTGGGCACCTAAAAGTGCAATTGTATATCCTTGTGTGATGTAGATATGTCTCCACACCAAGGAGGAAAGTAACTGTTGGTACCTTGATAGTGGATGCTCAAAGCACATGACCGGTGATAAAAGTGTATTCAAAGAGCTAGATTTAAGATATGGTGGATTTGTCACCATTGGAGACAACACCAAAATAAAAATCATCGGGTATGGAAAAATCGGTAATGATTTCTCAACCTTAGATAATGTATTGCTAGTACAAGGCCTTAAGCCAAATTTACTAAGTATTAATCAAATTTGTGACAAAGGCAACAAAGTCACATTTGAGACCTCTCATTGTCTAGTTATAGACATCAAGAGCAACAAGATCAAATTTTTTGGCCACAGACATGAAAATGTCTATATAGTTGATTTGAAATCCTTGCATTCTGAAAATGAAAAATGTTTTCCTGCATTTAGCGAAAATCCATGGCTATGGCATAGAAGGCTTGGTCATGCGAACATGAACTTGCTGAAAATCATTTCAAGAAAAGATTTAGTCATTGGACTTCCCAAAATCAATTTTGAAAAAGACAAAGTATGTGATGCTTATTAAATGGGAAAACAAACTAGGATTTCTTTTAAAGCAAAAAATGTGGTCTCAACTACTAGACCTTTGGAACTTTTGCATATGGACTTGTTTGGTCCAATTAGTACCATTAGTCTAGGTGGCCATCAATATGCTCTTGTTATTGTTGATGACTATTCAAGATATATCTTTGTTATTTTTATTGCTTACAAGGATAAAACTTTCAAAGGATTTGAAAAGTTTTGCAAAAAGGTTCAAAATGAGAAAGGAATTTGTATTTCAAGTATTAGAAGTGACCATGGAAAAGAATTTGAAAACCAAAGCTTTTCAAAGTTTTGTGATGAAAATGGAATTGATCACAATTTTTCAGCTCCTAGAACTTCTCAACAAAATGGAGTTGTTGAGAGGAAAAATAGAGTTCTAGATGAATTTTCAAGAACAATGCTTTGTGAAAATAGTTTACCAAAATACTTTTGGGCTGAAGCTGTGAACACCTCTTGCTATATCTTAAATAGAATTTTAATTAGGCTTATGCTTGATAATACTCCATATGAACTATGGAAAGGCAGAAAACCTAACATCTCTTATTTTCGTACATTTAGCTGCAAATGCTTCATCCTAAATAACAATAAAACAAACTTAGGTAAATTTGACTCTAAGACCGATGAAGGGATATTTTTAGGATATTCAACAACTAGTAAGGCTTATAGAGTTTTCAATAAAAGAACTCTAATGGTAGAAGAATCTGTACATGTAACTCTTGACGAATCTAACCCAATTAGTAGTAGAGAAGTTTCCTTTAAAGATGATGCATATTTTATTCCAAGAACGAAAACTCCTACTCTCATTGTTGACCCAAAGGAGAATCCACCTCAAGCAAATGAAGATATGGAAAATCACAATTTGGACCAACCATCTACAAGCCAACAAGAGGAAAGTCTTCCCAAAAATGGAAGTATGTAAATTATCATCCGATCGATCAACTGATTGGTGAGCCTTCACAAGGGGTAAGAACTCGTTCCTCAATTAGAAATATTTACAATTATGTAGCTTATTTGTCTCAAGTAGAACCTAAGACATTTATAGAAGCTGAAAGGGATAATGATTGGATAATTGCAATGCAAGAAGAAATAAATCAATTTGAGAGAAACAATGTTTGGAAACTAGTTCCAAGACCTAAGAATCATTCAATAATTGGAACTAAATGGGTATATAGAAATAAGATGGATGGAAATGGAATAGTAACTAGAAACAAGGCTAGACTAGTTGCTAAGGGATATAATTAGGAAGAAGGAATAGACTTTGATGAAACCTATGCTCCCGTAGCTAGATTAGAAGCCATTCGAATGTTATTAGCCTTTTCATGCTTTAATAAGTTCAAGCTATTTCAAATGGATGTAAAAAGAGCATTTTTAAATGGCTTTATAGAATAAGAGGTTTATGTTGAGCAATCTCTTGGATTTGAAAATCCTAGTCTTCCAAATCATGTCTACAAGCTTTCTAAAGCTCTATATGGGTTGAAGCAAGCTCCAAGGGCATGGTATGAAAGACTAAGTAAATTTTTGATAGACAATGATTTTGTAAGAGGTAGAATAGACACAACTCTCTTCACAAAAAACTCACAAAAATGACACTTTGATAGTTCAAATATATGTTAATGATATTATATTTGGTGCTACTAATGAATCTATGTGTCAAGAGTTTGCAAAGTGCATGCAAGGTGAATTTGAAATGAGCATGATGGGAGAGCTTACCTACTTCTTTGGACTTCAAATCAAACAACTAAAAGGAGGTATCTTCATCAATCAATCAAACTACATTAAGGACCTATTAAAGAGGTTCGGGATGGAAAGCTCAAAGCCACTTGGAACTCCTATGAGCACAACGACAAAACTTGATCTTGATGAAGGAGGTAAAACTGTAGATATTAAATATTATAGAAGCATGATATGTGCTTTACTTTATTTGACTGCAAGTAGACCTGATATAATGTTCAGTGTATGCATGTGTGCAAGATTTCAGTCTAATCCTAAGGAATCACATGTAGGTGCAACAAAAAAAATCATTAGATATCTATAAGGAACCCAAACCATAGGATTATGGTACTCTAGAGAATCATCTTTTGAGCTTGTAGGATATTCAGATGCTGATTTTGCTAGATGTAGGTTAGATAGAAAAAGCACAAGTGGAACATGCCAATTCTTAGGTGCTATGTTAATCTCTTGGTTTTCCAAGAAACAAAACTCTGTTGCACTATCAACCGCTAAAGCGGAATATGTAGCAGCTGGAAGTTGTTGTGTGTTGTGAGTTTTAATTTACTCGCAAGCACACGAGTCATTTGCAATATAGTGTTGTGCAAGTGCGAGGTCGAATCCACAGGGAATTGTGTTGTGAAAATATATTTTCAATCTAAACTAACTCCATCTTAACCTAGTTCCGAATTTTGAATGATAATTTGCAAAATAAATTAAAACTAAATTAAATTGATTTTAATAACTAATAATTAAAAGCACTAAGGTTTCCGAATCCACCCCACCGAAGTTAAGCATACATGTTCTAAAAATATAGCCTATCAAAACATTCAATGAATCCAAATATAAGACAAAAAGCAAAGAATATCCCAACTAAACCAAAAGCACCCGATGTATCCGCTCTTAACAAATCACAAAGGGAATCCAATTTAATCGAACAGCATTCAATGTATCCATCAGATGAAACACAAAGAAAATCCAACAGACAATTTAAACTCAATCAATTATAAGATTAACTCAAATAATTGACAGAACATTTATACTAAAAATTGTCAGATTTGTACAAGCAAATCTGAACTACTACGCCAAACAACGGCGGGGCTTCATCTTCAACCTTAGCTGAAGAGTCTAGCCACTCATAACTATAAAACTATAATAACAAGTGCTAAACATTTAAACTAAAACAACTGAATATAAAGAAATAAATAAAAAAACTTTACATGGGAGAAATT
Source organism: Bretschneidera sinensis (assembly GCA_023935145.1). NCBI lineage: Eukaryota > Viridiplantae > Streptophyta > Magnoliopsida > Brassicales > Akaniaceae > Bretschneidera > Bretschneidera sinensis. The sequence goes on along the minus strand of CM043700.1, from coordinate 11,791,636 downwards.
CCACTCGCTGACGGGCGGCGCTTCCCCTCGTGGTAGCAACGCCTTCGGGATCCACCAGAATGTTGGCGGACGTCCACCGGTAAACACCAAAGTGGCTCAGGAATTGTACACTGAATTATGAAGTCAGGTGGTGTTTATATAGGGGAAGACCCGGACTAATGTGTCTTGCAAAAACGATGTGGGATACTGGCCTGAGTGCGCTCGATCGCAGAATGGTGCGATCGATCGCATGTGCGCTCGATCGCAGAATGGTGCGATCGATCGCATGTGCGCTCGATCGCGTGTCTGGTGCGCTCGATCGCGCTGGTGCGATGCACTGCAAACATTTCGATGTGGGATTGATGACCTTGCGCTCGATCATAGGCAGGTGCGCTTGAGCGCAGGTGCGCTCGATCGCATATCTCGTGCGATCAATCGCAATGTCTCCAGAAGCTTCAAATCTCCTGAAATGCTTCATTTTCTCCACAAAGCTGTAAAAACACACAAAACACAAGAAAAACGTAAAATAATGTAAAATACTACTAACTAAGAGCATAACAAATGTAAGTTAAGGGTTTAAAATATGCAATATTTAAGACTCATCATTGTGCCCAAGTGTTATGGATGAAACAACAACTAGAAGACTACGGCATGAACCTAAAAGGCATCCCGATATTTCATGATAATACTAGTGCTATCAACCTAACCAAGAATCCTATTTAGCACTCTAGAACAAAGCACATAGAAATCAGACATCATTTCTTAAGAGACCATGCTAAAAAAGGTGATATAAGACTAGAATTCATACCTTCGGAGGATCAAATAGCTGACATTCTTACAAAACCCCTAAGTGAAGCTAGTTTTTGTAATATTAGAATGCTGATGGGATTGCTGGATTATGATAAACTGAATGTTTGATTGTTCCTTCATTCATCATTTGCATAATTGACATCTAGTGAAAGAGTATTAATTCTTGTTTAAATATCTCCTTCACTCAAAGATGTCATAGATAAACAAATTTCGTGCTACGATTCAAGACTGGAAATTTTTTTAAGGGTCCAGTCGATTGGTATATCTGTTCCAGTCGACTGGTAAGTCTCTGCCAATTCTTCCAGTCGACTGGTAAGTCTTATCTAGTCGACTGGTACATCTATACCCTGTTTGGAGCCAACCTTTTTGAAATTTAGTTATTATCCAGTCGACTGGTAAATACAACCCAGTCGACTGGTATCTTACTGACCAATAACCCAGTCGACTGGTACATTGACCCAGTCGACTGGTATAAAAAAATATTCGTCTTTTCAAAGTGACCCAGTTGACTGGTATCCTTACCCAGTCAACTGGTATCACGATTTTATATATAGACTGTTCATTTTTTCTGATTTTTACGCCATTTTGAGATACCTAGCTTTCTCTCTCTAGAAAAATTCACTATTTTGATCTAAAAACCATCCAAACAACACCTAAACACATCGATCTAATCATCCTAAACATTATTTTCAACTTTCTACGGTTGAAATCTCCCATTTTCGTGAAAAACTCTTTTTCCTCAAAACCCTTTTTTCCCAAAAATGTCAGATCAAATCCGTATAAAATACACAACCGGGGGACCAAATGTGCCAACAAGGCCAAGGTCCACCAAACCTATGGATTCAAATACACGGGGAAGGGCGTGGCGGGCTCATCAAGCAAGAAGCCTAGAACAGAGCTTGATGAGTCTCTGTTTTTCAGCCCTGCAGCCAAAGCAAGATATGACTCCATCATCCGCCATAAGAAGATCATGACGGGTAGAGTCGTCGACTTCGACTCTATTTATCATGGCAACTTCGATATCTTGCCAGCCTTTGAGGTAATACACCTGACCGCACTGGTCAGAGTGCATGAAAAATACTACCCAAGACTGATTCACCAGTTCTATGCGAACCTGGTGAAACCCAGTCAACTGGCTCTAAGATTCAGAACCAGTGTCATGGGTGTGGAGTTTGAGGACAACACTGACCTCCTCATAATCATATTGAGGATCCCTGTAGAAGGGATCCAATGGAGTCTGGATGGATGGCCAGATAATTTTGATATCGATGAGGCCTGTCAGATAGTCAAAGGCGACCTTAACTATGTGTATAGACCCATTACATTTCATACATGTAGTGATATGCCCCTGGACTCAAAATTGTTCAACCTGATAGTGAGTTTGACCATCCACCCGAGACTCGGGAGTCGGGGGCGTCTATCTAAGATAGATACAATATTGATTTGATGCCTTAAAACAGGGCACCACTTCAATATATATCCCCTACTACTCGCCAACATGATTAATGGTGAAGCGAGCGACTCCGGGTGTCTACCCTATGGGATGCTCATTACCCTCATACTCCAGCACTTCCGGGTGCCTCTCCCTGCCTTCGAGGCTCAGGATATCGAGCCGAAGGACATCATCAACGTCTCATCACTGAAGAAGATGGGATTCACGGTCCGTGACGACTTCATCTATTCGAAGGCCGGGAAGTATATACGGATTCGGGAGAATGAAAGCAATGATGATGAGGGAGCTGCTGCTGATACTGCTGACATGAACACGGATACCCGAGCACCTCCCATTGGTGACTCAAGTACTGGTTAGGCTGGGTATGGCGATCTATTTCAGGCTATCAGGAGCCTCCAGGTGACCATGCAGTCCAGGTTCTAGACATTGAGCTCCTTCATCGAGCATCTACGGGACGATTTCAAGCTATATAGAGAATATACAGAGAGTTCCTTAGCTGAGATACGGGATCTCATTCGTGATGGCTCAGATTTTCCCGATCCTTGAGTCTCCTAAGTGTTTCATTTATGATGTAGATAGTATTTTCCAGTTCTTAGTATGTAGCACGGAGATACTTATGTATTTCTGACTTCTATATAGCTCTCCAGAGCCCGTTCGTGTATATACTTTTTGTATATGATGATGCTTCTTCATTAGACATATTTTATGCATCTATTTAGTTTAATTGTGATGTGCTTGCATAGTTTCTAACTGCTTTTATTCAAGAATATGCTCTGAAACTTGTTATGCTTGTATGAAAACTTTCGTTTCTTCTCGGGAAGACTTTTGAGCTCCGAATGAAGCCAAATTTTCGCGTGCAAGTTTGTTTTAGCATATTCTAGATGACTGTGGTAGCTAAGTAGCTTATTTTTTAGTTTCTGGCCCCAGTGGTTGCTGTTGTCAAAACGGGGGAGAAATATGAGAAAACGAGAAAAATTAGGTAAATAGAAACCAATGCATAGATTTAGGGGGAGCACTGCTCCAAAGCATATTAAAAATGATTCATTGATTGGTTAGGTTGATTGTGATTGGTTGAAATGAATATATAAACTATGTTTGCTTGTTTACATGGTGGTTTTAATCGAAAAACAGAGGAAACTCTGTCCGATTTTTCTGAAAAACCAAACATTTAGTTTTTTAAACTGTTTTCACATTATTAGTTTTGTCATCATCAAAAAGGGAGAGATTGCTGACCCTCATCTGTATTTTAATGATGATAAAACACAACTGTTATTATACTAACAGTACAATCTAAGTGTAGTAAGCAACAAAAGCATTCAACCAAGGATCAAGGTGCAAAAACTCATACCGAATCAATCCTCAAGTGAAAACTAAAGAACTAGTATAGGTCTAAGGTATTAAAACTAGTGTAAGTCTCACTTATACATTGTAATAGCTTGTTCAATGGCTTGCACACAAAATGTTTTTTAAACAGAACTTTTTAATCAAACGTTTTTAAGTTAAAAAATTTTTTAACACAGAAAAACTGGGTAGGAAGATAACCCAGTTGACTAGGTACATATACCAGTTGACTGGTATATGGGACAATAAGTCCCCAGTTAACTGGATAAAACAAACCAGTAGATTGGTAAAATGGACAGTGAGTCCCCAGTCGACTGGATGGAACAAACTAGTCGACTGGTAAAATGGACAGATAGTCCCCAGTCGACTGGTACCCCAGAAGCTTTAAAAACAAGAATTTTTAAGAGGACCCAGTCGACTGGTATCTCGACCCAGTCAACTGGTAGTTCAAAAAATATGACCGTTGGACTCGAAATCTGATCTTTTAAAGAAACAATCATTTCAAATTAAAGTCCCAACGACCGTATTAATTGATGGCTATATAAACCCACTCTATTGAGCATTCAATAGAGAGCTGGAGATATTCAAAAGAGAAGAATACATACAATCAAGTCATTTACTATTTGAAACACAAAAAGCTTTGAAATATTCTTGCTGAGCCATTCTTCAAGCTTTATTTTGAAAGAGAGACATTATTCAGTTGTATAAGCTTTCATTTTCTGTCTCTCTACCATTTACTTTACAACATCTTTTGTAAAGGGATTACTTCCGAAAGAAAGGGGATAGCTTCTGAGAGGAAGGGATTGTAAGGTTTGTACAACACCGGTGAAGTTGTACGACTAAGTTTCTTAGTAGATTACTTCAAGGAGGTTCCTTGAAGAGAGTGGACGTAAGGTCGGAACGAATTCGATATTGCTGAACCACTATAATTTGAGTTTGTATTCTCTACTCCTTAAACTCTTTATTTACAGCCCATTGCTTGTTGCTTATATTTTTTTATAAATTTTTGTTTATTCCGCGAAAGTTTTTAAAAACCTAATTCACCCCCCTCTTGGGTTGAAACCTCAGTCTACATCCCTAACCAGTTTGATCCTCTCAGTAGTCAAGTCTATCATTTCTGGGCCATATATCTTTCTCTCTCCAACTTCTTCCCAGCATTCTGGAGTTCTACACCTTCTACCATATAAAGTCTCGAAAGGTGCCATCCCAATACTAGTTTGATACTAATTATTGTACACAAACTCGAACAAAGGCAAATAAGCATTCCAGCTTACTGAGAAACTCAATACACTTGCCTTGAGCATATCTTCTAGTATTATGATGATTCTCTCTGTCTACCCATCAGTTTGTGGATGAAAAACTGTACTAAACTGTAATTGCGTATCCATAGCTTCTTGGAAACCCCTCCAAAATCTAGAGGTAAATCTAGAATCTCTATCTGATACAATACTCAAGGGTACTCTATGTAATTTCACCATCTCTGCCACATACAACTCAGCTAACTTTTCTGGACTCCAAGTAGTTTTAATAGGAAGAAAATGTGAAGACTTAGAAAGTCTATCCACTACAATCCACACAGCGTCATGTCCCCTCTGGGTGCGGGGAAATCCAGAGACAAAATCCATACTTACATTTTCTCATGGCTACTCAGGTATTGGAAGAAGTTGTAATAAACCTGCTAGATGTCTATTATTAGACTTTACCTATTGACAAGTCAAACATCTAGCAATGTATTCTACTACATCTTTCTTCATCCCTAACCACCGATAATTTTGTTTCAACCCTCTATACATCTTATTATTAGCTGGGTGCATGGAATATACAGAATCACGAGTCTCCCTTAATATCTAATTTCTCATCTCCACGTCATTGGGAACACAAATTCTATGCCCCAATACTACCATACCATCTTCTCTAATTCAAAACTCGATCGGCTTCCCACTCAACATTTCCTGCCTGATTTTCTCTATCTCCTCATCTTTACTCTGTAGCTGTAATAAACGATCAATAATAGGAGATTGTATCACCATATTTGCTATTAATACTCCTCTATTATTGACACTCAATTGTATCCTCATTTTTAATTCTATCATCAAACTAGTATTATGTCTCCCAATAATAGCTAATCTCCCAGTAGCCTTTCTACTCAATGTGTTAGTTACTACATTAACCTTTCCGGGATGATAATGAATTGTATAATTATAATCACAAATCAATTCCATCCACCTCATCTGCCTCAAATTCAACTACTTCTGGGTTGGTAAATTCAAGCTTTTATGATCAATAAAAATTTCATGCTTGGCTCTATATAGATGGTGTCTCCAAATCTTCAAAGTAAAAACTATGGCAGCCAATTCTAAATCATAGGTCAGGTAATTTCTCTCATGGTTCTTTAGTTTCCTATATTCATAAGCTATAACTCTCCCATGTTGTATCAATACACATCTCAACCCTTGATGTGACGCATCACTATAAACTACAAAACCCTCATCACCAGAAGGAAGCACTAATACCGGGGCAGTAGTTAGTTTCTCTTTCAACAACTGAAAACTCCTCCCACATTCCTCAAACCACCTAAACTTCACCTCTTTCTAGGTCAACTTAGTCAAAGGTTCAGCAATCATAGAAAAATTCTAGATAAAGCTCCTATAATAACCAGTCAACACCAAAAAGCTTCTAATTTTAGTTACACTCGTGGGTCTTTCCCAATTCAATATTGCTTCTACTTTTTGTGGGTCAACTACTATCCCCTCTCCTGACACAACATGTCCCAAGAAAGATATTTCACTCAACCATAACTCACACTTCGAGAACTTTGCATATAATTTCTCTCTCCTCAAAATCTCTAACACTATCCTCAAATGTCGCATATGCTCCTATTCATTCTTGGAATATATCAAAATATCATCAATAAATACAGTCACAAATCTGTCTAAAAATGGTTCAAACATCCGATTCATAAGGTCCATATATGTTGCAGGAGCATTGGTCAACCCAAAAGGCATCATTAAGAACTCATGATGGCTATAACGTGTCCTAAAAGCATTTTTAGGCACATCCCCCTCATTTATCCTTAATTGATAATAACCTGACCTTAGGTCTATCTTAGTAAACACTCTAGTTCCCTATAATTGCTCGAATAAATCATCTATCCTGGGCAAAGGATACCTAGTCTTGATGGTGATCTTATTCAACTGTTTATAATCAACACATAACCTCAATATCCCATCCTTCTTCTTGACAAATAACATAAGGGCTCCCCAGGGTGACGTACTAGGTCGGATAAACTGTTTCTCTAGTAACTCCTGAAGCTGAACTTTTAACTCTTTCAATTCAGCTGGGGCCATTCTATAGGGTGCTATGGATATAGGTGCTGATCTTGGAATCACTTCAATAGAAAATTCAATCTCCCTATTGGGAGGTAACTCAGTCAACTCTTCAGGGAAAACATCAGGAAAATCTTTTACTACCAAGATTTCTTCTAACTTATTACCCTCTTTGCTAGAATCCACCACTTATGTTAAATACTCCTCACAACCCTTCCTCAACCATTTACTAGCAGTTAAGGCAGAAATAAAACAATTAGCCAGTATCTTACATTCCCTCTGAAGGTTAAAAACAATCTACCCAAGCATGATATACAGATAACCAATTCATCCCCAGAATTAAATAAAAATCTGTCATATCTAGAGGTAATAAATCAACTTCAAATTCTTTATCAGCAATATAAATCACACAACCTCGATAGATTGTTCTGATAATAACCCTATCTCCAGTAGGAACCTTAATAATAATTGCATGCATCAAAGGACTAGCACTAGTACCAATAGATTTCATTTAACTACTAGATGCAAAAGAATGGGTTGCACCAGGATCAATCAATAATCAAGTAGGCCTACCAAAGATAGAGATCATATCCATAACAGCATCAGGAGTGGCTTATGCATCCTGTTGGGTCACTGCATAGACTTTGCCTTCTCTGGACTGAATCTAACTGCCACATCCTCGCTCTGCTACTGATCCCGACCTCTACCCCGCACACCCCCTGATCCACCACCTCTCTCCATTGATCTCCTCTCAACACTCCCTATACCTACGTCAGTAGATTTCTCTGATGGACAATCTAGAACTACATGTCCTCTTCTACCACATACAAAGCAGATCTGCATAGGGCGATTCCGAGCTAGATGCCCCATCTGATTACATTTAAAGCATACCCTTGCTTCTCGGTCGTACATCATGTTACCACTTCCCTCTGGTGGCATACTTATTCCTCTATCATAACTCCTATTTCCCACAACTTGCCCCCCAAATCTAGGGGTCCCTCTAGTATTACTCTGAGCTACAGAAGCAACATATCCTGCCTACCTTTGACTTTGCACCACAGTTCTTTGTGACAAAGAGCGCCCCCTCTGGGGTGGTCTCTTACCCTGCACACCCATCCTATTTCCACCTCTAGATCTCTCAAACCTAGACATTTTCAACCAATCGCTCCTACCTCTCAACTCTATCAGTTCTTTCTCAATCTGAAAGGCTTTATCCACCAATACAGCATAATTCCCTATGCCCATATAAGAGAGTTTAGTCTGAATATCATAATATAATCTGTCTAAAAATCTCTTACATTTTCTCTCATCCGTATTCATTAACACTAGTCAAAACCTTGACAGGGCTATGAATTTACTATCATATTCAACCACCGATAAATTTCCCTATCTTAGATGAATAAAATCCCTTTCTTGTTGTGCCCGAAAGGTATATGAGAAATACTTTGCAAAGAACTCATCCTTAAACTTATTCCAAGTCAAATGCTGATCTACCTGTGTGCTTACCTTAAGCAAAATATCCTCCTACCATTGAGAAGCTTCACCCTCCAGCATAAACGAAGCAAAAGCCACCTTCTATTTATCAGACACTGGTAAGACCTCAAAATATTTCCCCATATGCCTAATCCACTGCTCAGCTTCCACCAGATTTACAAATTCTCTAAAAGACTGAGGTTTAAACTTAAGAAACCTCACAAAACAATCACCTTGCATCTCCTGTGCAAACACACCTCCTCGTGACCTTTTTAGAATCCCAGCACGACACCTATATGCAACAAATACTTAACAGAAAATTTTTGTTTTAAATCCTCAACCCTCAACAGGGAAAATACGTAAATCTGATATTAATTTACACATAATATACAATGTAAGATGCATGAATAATTACAAACAAAATATTTATTTCATTTTCTCACTAGTCTGAGGATATTGACATGTATGTGACTTACAGTGAATCCATCTGACCCTTAATCCATCAGACTACTCGTCTTGTCTACTACCTGAAATCATTGTACAATGAGGGATGAGCTTCACAAGCTCAGTGAATTAAATTTACCAAAAGTATTCCAATTTCATAAATAACCCTTTAATATTTAATCCTTCATTTCTCCTATAATTAGATAATAGTATAATGTCTAACATTTAAATAATCACCATGTTATCATATTTTTATGTCTTTTTCACTTTTTCTCACTGTAATTGTCTCTCCCCTGGAGACCCATGCATCCATAAATAATTTCACAATAATACCCCACACATCAGCATTTTAATAATGCAAGCAATAATTAAAAACAGATGCAATACATGAATGCTTATGATGGGAATGTCTTCCCACCTGTCGACAGGTTATTATTATCTTAGACCAACCCCTTCTGGGTTCTTTATAGCTTATCCCGACTGTCACGGAATTTATTTCCAGCATATACCGGCCGTCACGGTTGTTCCATTAGACTGGCCCGTCCCGGTTCTTTCGGTTATATTGTTAAATGCATATGCACATGAACAATGATATGAAATATGAACAGTAATATAAACACCACATGAATTCAAAATATTTAAATTAACTATCCGGTATTTCCTCAACTTTCTGCTTAATAAATTTCAAAATTTTCTCCTCTTCATATATTACATCAATTTATTCACCAACTAGTCAAAATCTCTTTATCACCATCATTATTACATCAACTCATTATGCTAAAAATATTTCTTTTCACATACTAATTTTCTACGTGTCCCATATTCATATCCTACATATCAATTTAATTTTTATTTACCACCAAGGATAAGCAAATAATTTATTTTAATATTATTACTAGATGTTTGCTTTTTATTTAGATTACTTAAAGTAAATCCAACTCACCACGTAGCACTTAAAACTACCCGTGAATCACTTCCTTGCCTTTCCCGTTCTTCTCAGGAATTTCCTCCGGTCGCCGTTCGTCAACACCTGACATAGTATTTGTATTAAATTTCTAATTATTTCTTAAATTCTTCATAAACCACACTCTTTGAAAATTCCCACTTTGAATTCCGAAAAATTTCATGAATACTAAAAATTCAAACATAAATATTACATAATTACCTTCTATTTTTTTGATAGCTTCTCGTAAATATTTCCAACATAAACCCCTTCAAAATTTTGCTATTTCAACATTTCTTTCGGTCCCCAAGTGTTTAAAGAAGACGCGTAATAGAAAGAAAACTAAACGAGTTTGGTAAGTGAAATTTAAGTTTACGAATACTTCACACTTCATATATATATAAAAGAGTTTGCTGCACACCCCAAAAATATCTCTGCAACACTTACTTGTTGCAATTTGCAACCTTCACCAACTTTCCACGTTTTGGCTACATGTCTTTCATGCAACCTTCAAAAACAAAACTTGTTACTTCTACAAAAACTTGGCAGCAGATGCTACCAAGTTTTACTGTTCACAGGATTTTTTTTTTTTTTTTTACTTTTGTCTCTTTCACCTTTTGTCTTCTCCAAAAAAAATTTAGTTTTCTAAGACATTCGTGTCCCTGTTTTTTTAATTAATTTTTTTTATTTAGAATTGCTTTATTCAAATGCTACTAAACCCTTCACATAGATTTTTGTTTTTAATTCCATGTCATGTTTATTAAGTTACTTCTTTACAAATACGAGTATTACAGTGTGGTTCTTCCAGTTTGTGTTTTCTGATTCCGTGCCCTCTAAACCAATACTTGCATGAAGATCTTGTGTCTTAGTAGGTGCAAATGAGTAGTTGATATGGAAGGAAGGAGCTAAGTTGAAGTCGCATTTCATTGAGTTCCATTTTTTTCAGAAAGAGTATTTTCAAAGAGATGAACAAAGGAAAGAAAGAAAAACAAATGAAGATAAATTTGTCCACTTAAACTAATTGCTTTGGTACTAACATTTTTTATTGTTGCAATAACACCAACCTATATATACACACACTCAAATGATTTGTGGGAGAACTTTTTGGTTCAAAGAGTAAAAAAAAAAAATCAAATTGTTGGTTTCGTAGAATTGAAAATGACTCCTCCTTTAATGTCATTTCTAATTCAAATTTTTGATGCAACTGAGCTTAGAATGAGCCAAAAGAGAGCAAATCCTTCAAATATGATCTCAGAATGAATTAAAGATCTCGAAGCAAGCAATGAGAACAAATCCCTCTAAGATGATAACAGAATGAAATAAATTCCTCAAACAAATCCCCCCAATATGCTCGGGCAAGCCTTTAGAATGGCAAAAGGCTAGGATCCAACAATAATTCTTAATTTCATACATTCTCTTCATTTGTACAGAAAAAAAAGTCTCATTATTGGTATAGAGCATAAGTCTTTGTTACAATATATTAGTCTTGCTCTTCAATCTGACAAAGGGAAAAAAATGAAAATGATTTATGATTATTTTGATAATGAGTTTATTTGATATCGTAATTCTTATATTTAATTGATGACAAAAAGATGGAGAGATTATTGGAAAAAGGATAAATTACATTAACCTACTTAAGGTTAGTCCATAGTTACACTTATCTCACATAGTTTTTAGAATATACACCTATCTATCAGTTGTTAGCTTTCCGTTAGCTTTTTATTAGTTAATTGTTCAAAATCTAGTTAAACCTTATGCTAACTCATCAAAACTTATTGACTTTACCCTTAACAATTTCAAAATCCAATCAAACCTTTTACCCAAGTAGAATCTAAACTTTGATTTGATTTTGAAATTATTAAGGGTAAAGTTAGGGTTCCAATAAATTTTAATGAGTTGACATAAGATTTGACTGGATTTTAAACAGTTAACTAACAGAAGATTAACAGAAGGCTAACAATAGGTAGGTAAATATATAATTTAAAAACTAGATGAGGTAAGTGTAACTATGGACTAACCTTAACTAAATTAATGCAATTTACTCAAATTAGAACTGCCATTCTTCACATAACTTGTGCACATATTATGCTTAATTTAACTATATGTTTTGTTATCATCAAAGAGGAAGAGATTATTAGCATAAAACCTCAATCGTGAGCTTACTAAGTTTTGATCAGTTTAATTTTGGTGATAATAAAATACACTTGGAGTGTTTAACATGTGTGTTCATTGTGCAAGTTTAAACGATTAAATTTGCAAATGCTTTAAACATTAAAAGGTCAGAGAAAGATCAAGAAATGTGAAGAACCAAGGCTTGTGTCGACCTGAAGAGAAAGCATGCCAAGAAGGTAAAGTTCTGCCAAAAATATGTCGACCCAAGCTTAAGATTGCACTGACTTAAAGCCTTTGCCTGAGTGTGTCGACCATAAGTCAATGATGCGTTGACAGAAGCAAACACTTGATAACTTAAATGCTAGAAATTAAGATTGCGTCGATCAAACGAAAGATTCGCATTGACTTGTTTGGACAGAAAGTCAAGCTCTGTTCTAGGTGAAGTTTGCATCGATCTAAATATGAAATCGCGTCGGCCTCTAGTATGAAATACTTAAGGAACCTAAGAATGCGTCGATGCAATCTGAAGAGCACATCAACGCAAATGTCCCAATGCCTATATTTTTAAAATTTTAGAAATGGGCAAAAAAAAAGCAAAAAGTGTCCCAGTGGCTATGTTTTATCTCTAATAGATAGTTGTCGTCAAGACATATAAATAAAAGGTCATTTAAAATATCAAGATAAATAATTTAAACAAGAAATCATATTCTTCTTAGGAGTTAAAAACTCTATTTTAGCATCCATATTTGTTGGGAATCTGTCATCCTAAAAGAATGTAATCACAATAGTAAAAATAAAAAAGAAAAATAAATGCAAGTTAGAATTTTAACGTGGTTCGACATAATTCTTTGCCTTCATCCATGAGTCAATCACTATTCTACTTCTTTTGTAACTTTTGGATGAATGAAAACTGTTAAAATTCACTACACTGCAATACACATAATTTATAGACAAAACTGTGTGAAAGCTCTCCCCATTCTCACAACACAAACCCAAATATACCCAATGTTCACTCAATCCTTGGATCCCTATAAAACACTATTTTACAATTTATATTGGTGTTTGGTTTGCTACATTTTACAACTTACCAACTATTTCTACTTCAATAATAGGATGAGAGACTACCTCTCTTGATGCCCATATTTATAACCTTTATTAACTTGCTCACCAAGTTTCTTGTTCTCCAAGTTGCTTGCTGTAACGACCCATCCTGGGTTGGCCATCCCCGAGACGGTGTCATCACATTTTAAAAATCCCGGCACGACACATATATGCAACAATAAAAATAAATAACACCAATAGAAAATTTTACATCAATCATCAACCCTCAACAGGGGAGTTACATCAATATGATCTTTTAAACATTAGATACAACGTCAAATGCATGAATATTTACAAATAAATTTTTATTTTTTTTCTCTTTTTAGTCTGAGGATGTTGACACGTACATGACTTACAGAAAATGATTTCGTTTGAACCTTAACTCACCAAACTATTTGTCATGCCTGTTACCTGAAAATCATTTTACAATGAGGGGTGAGCTTCACAAGCTCAATGAATTAAATTTATTATAAGTACTCATTTATATAAACAATCTTTTAATATTTAAATCAATTCACCTGGTACTAGCACTCCACTATCACTTCACATGTCATCATATCCATTATCTATCAATCTCTTCCTCTTATTTATTGGTTCACCTTAAGACCATCAATTATCTCATAATTACCTCGTAATGAGATTCACATCATAAGGTCTACCATTTAGATGGTTCTTATCACCATAACTGTCTCTCGGTGAAACTTATCCATCTATAAATAAATTCACAATCACACACCACACATCAGCATTTTAATAATGCAAGCAAAAATTAAATCAGATGCCATGCATGAATGATTATAATAGGAATGTCTTCCCACCTATCGATAGGTTGTTATTATCTTAGACAGGCCCCTTCTCAGTTCTTTACAGCTTATCCCGGCTGTCACGAAATTTATTTTCAGCATATACTGGCTGTCACGGTGTCTCTTTTATTTTCAGCATATACCGACTGTCACGGTTATTCCATTAAACCGACCATTTTTCGGTTCTTTCGATTATCTTATTTAATGAATATGCATATGAACAATAATATGAAATATGCATATTAATAGTAATATAAAAGCAATATAAATTCAAAACACTTAAATTGGCTATCCCGATTATTCTTAAATTTATATAACAAAAATTTCACTAAATTCTTCTCATCCCAAATCACATCAAATTATCCATTAAAATTGGTCAAGATCCACTAAAATTCATCTCCTCAAAATTCGTATCAAAACATCAACCATAGCTCATCAAGAATTTCACTTATCGCTTTTATTATTAAATCAACTTATTATTCCAAAAATATCTCTTTTCACATAATACTATTCTACATGTCCAATATTCATATTATATCTGCCAACCAAATCTTTATCTATCACCAAAACATAAGCTAATAATTTATTTTAATATTATCCTTAGATTTTTCATTTTTATTTAGATTACTTAAAGTAAATCCAACTCACCACGTAGCTCTTAAAGCTACCCATGGATCATCTCCTTGCATTTCCTGTTTCTCTCAGAAATTTTTCTCAGTTGTAGATCGTCAACACCTGACATCGTATTTATATTAAATTTATAATTTATTCTTCAATTCGTTATAAACCATACACTTTGAAAATTCCCACTTTGAATTCAGGGAAACTTCATAAATGTCAGAAATTCAAAAATAAACATTATATTATTACTTTCTACTTTTCTAATAGCTTCTTGTAACTCCTTATGAAATTTCCCAGTAAACCCCTTCAAAATTTTGCTCTTTCAGGAACACATTCCCATCATAATCATTCATGCATGACATCTGATTTAATTATTGCTTGCATTATTGAAATACTGACGTGTGGTGTGTGATTGTGAATTTATTTATAGATGGATGAGTTTCACCGAGAGACAGTTATGGTGATAAGAACCATCTAAATGGTAGACTTTATGATGTGAACCTCATTACGTAGTAATTATAAAAGTCTTAAGGTGAACCAATAAATAAGAGGAAGAGATTGATAGATAATGGATATGATGACATGTGAAGTGATAGTGGAGTGCTAGTACCAAGTGTATGAGATATAAATTGATTTAAATATTAAAAAATTGTTTATACAAATGAATACTTCTAGTAAATTTAATTCACTGAGCTTGTGAAGCTCACCCCTCATTGTACAATGATTTTCAGTTAGCAGGCATGACAAATAGTTTGGTGAGTTGAGGTTCAGACAAAATCATTTTCTGTAAGTCACGTACGTGTCAACATCCTCAGACTAAAGAGAAAAGAAAATAAAATTTATTTGTAAATTTCATGCATTTTACATTGTATTTAATACTTAAAAGATCAGATTGATGTAACTCTCTTATTGAGGGTTGATGATTGATGTAAAATTTGCTATTGGTGTTATTTATTTTTATTGTTGCGTACATGTGTCGTGCTAGGATTTTCAAAATGTGATGACACCGTCTAGAGGGAGGCCAACCCGAGATGGGTCGTTACAATTTTGGTATCAGAGCATTAGGTTTTATGATTCCGTAGACTGCATAAAAAGTAAGAAAGTGGAGGATTAAAATAAATTATAATGAACAATCTGAGGATGACACGTGGACGAGCTAAAGCTAGAGTTAGAGTTGTTGATTTGATAAGGCATGGTAGGCCCATTCCCGGTTCTTTACAACTTATCCCAACTGTCACGAAATTTATTTCCAGCATATACCGGTTGTCACGGTGTCCCTTTTATTTCCAACATATACCGACTGTCACGGTTATTCCATTAGACTGGCCACTTCCTGGTTCTTTCGGTTATCTTATTTAATGCATATGCATATAAACAATAATATGAAATATGCATATTAACAGTAATATAAAAACAACATAAATTTAAAACACTTAAATTGACTATCCAGATTATTCTCAAATTTATATAACAAAAATTTCACTGAATTCCTTTCATCCTAAATCACATCAAATCATCCATTAAAATTGGTCAAAATCCATTAAAATTCATCTCCTCAAAATTCGTATCAAAACATCAACCATAGCTCATCAAGAATTTCACTTATCACTTTCATTATTAAATCAACTTATTATTCCAAAAATATCTCTTTTCACATGATACTATTCTACATGTCCAATATTCATATTATATCTATCAACCAAATCTTTACCTATCACCAAAACATAAGCTAATAATTTATTTTAATATTATCCATAGATTTTTTATTTGTATTTAGATTACTTAAAGTAAATCCAACTCACCATATAGCTCTTAAAGCTACCCGTGGATCACCTCCTTGCATTTCCCGTTTCTCTCAAAAATTTCTCTCAGTTGTAGATCGTCAACACCTGACATCGTATTTATATTAAATTTATAATTTATTCTTCAATTTGTTATAAATCACACACTTTGAAAATTCTCACTTTGAATTCAGGAAAACTTCATAAATGTCAGAAACTCAAAAATAAACATCACATTATTACCTTCTATTTTTCTGATAGCTTCTCGCGACTTCCAATGAAATCTCGCAGTAAACTCCTTCAAAATTTTGCTCTTTCAACCTTTCTTTGCGTCTCTTAATGTTTTGAGAAATAAAATAATTGAAAGAAAACTTAATGGTAAGTTGTAGTTAAGTATTATATATATATATATATATATATATGAAAACAAGCGATGTTTTTTAACATTTATCAACCATGCACCATTTTCATTTCTCCTGGCAGCTTGTGGCACATGCTACCACGTTTTTTTTTTCGTTTTTTAAAAAAAAAAACTGAATTTTTTTTTCTGTTTTCCTTTACGTTGGACTTGACCAAATTTTTTTGTTTGTTTTTTATTTTCTTTGTAATTATGTTCTCACGCGTATATTTTTTTAGAATTATTTTATTTAATATTAAATCTTTTGCGTAAATATATTATTTTAATTTCATGTCATATTTATTAAATTACTTATTTACCTTTATTTTACAATTACGAGTATTACACTTACTCACCAAGTACATTGTTTTTCATACCGAGTAATTTCGAAACCCACACCAATAAATTATAAGTCATAAAAATCTCAATACTAATCAAGTTGTCATTAAGTCGGGTTCACTTCCACCCAATCAAAACCCTAATGTTTTAATCATATTTTAGATTTAATTACAACAGTGTTGATATATTTTTCCTATTGAAAAGAATCTTAAGTTATAAATTACTTATAAAGAGTTTATGAAAGGGTTTGAGTGTAAGCCATAAAACACTTATTGAGCGTGTAAGTGTGAGCTCGTAAAACACTTAAGTTTTGAGAGTGAGCTAGGAAACTTTTGTAATGGTTTTAGTTGGTGAGCTATAGTAGAACAACTATGTGGAGGTTATTGTTGGTGATCCAATGGTAAAACTAATTTGTTGTAATAGTGGATTATAGTGGTGTTTTGAAGACATTGAATATTAGTGTAGATAATTTAATAGTATCGAATCACTATAAATATTGTTTTTATAATTATTAATGTCTTGTTTTAAGTATTTGTGTTTGATGACTCTAAACAATCAATTGAGCTTTTAGCTAAAGAAAGGATTTATTAAAATCACAAGCTATTTGTATTAATAAATTTAATTCATTTGTTATTAAATAAAAAATTGAAAGTCAAATCTCACTTACATTAAACAAAAATAATAATAATAATAATAATAATAATAATAATAATAATAATAAAATTATCTCCTACCACAAAACACATAAGTCTAATGGAAATATTTTATTTTAAAAAAATTAATTCATCCCTCCTAACTTTGCTATACTTCTATTCTAGCATCTAACGGCCAAACATCTAGCCATGGCCAAACATCTCTGTCAATCGTTTCCCTTTATCCTCTGGCTAATTAGCGCGTTTTTTTTCCGCCCTAATCTATCTGACTAGTCTGAACGCATAGAAGGAATTGGTTAGTGAGTAGCAGTCTTTTCCTTTAAGCGTATATGACGCACAAAAGTCAAATGTTTCATTTGAAGTTGACCAAATTACCCTTTATAGGGGAGTAGTTAGCCTAAATTCCTCTGCCCCATTAAAAAAAGAAAAGAAAAGAAAATCATTCGTTCAGAGAGAGATAGTTGGGGGGGGGGGGGGGGGGGAGGAGGGGGTAGAGAGACAGAGAGAGGAGGGGAGAGGATTAAAATATTTAAACATTGAACATGACGATGACAATTACGGTTCAAAAAAGATATAAATTAAGCGGTATAAATTTGGTTAACATGGGTAGCTCCAGTAGTAGCTATTAAAAAAAGAAAATCAAATCAAATCGTTCGTTCCGATAGAGATTTTTTTTGGGGGGGAGGGGTGGGGGGAAGAGAGAGAGAGAGAGGAGGGGAGAGAATTTAAATATTTAATTAAGCGGTATAAATTGTTAACATGGGTAGCTCCAGTAGCAGCTATTAAAAAAAGAAAAGAAAAGAAAATCATTTGTTCAGAGAGATTTTTTTTTTTTTTTTTTGGGGGGGGAGGGGTGGGTGGGGGAGGGAGAGAGAGGAGGGGAGAGGATTTAAATATTTAAACATTGAACAAATCTTTTTGATGAGGATGACAATTACGGTTCAAAAAACTATAAATTAAGCGGTATAAATTGGGTT
The DNA here is from genome assembly GCA_023935145.1 of Bretschneidera sinensis. Taxonomy (NCBI): domain Eukaryota; kingdom Viridiplantae; phylum Streptophyta; class Magnoliopsida; order Brassicales; family Akaniaceae; genus Bretschneidera; species Bretschneidera sinensis. The sequence goes on along the minus strand of CM043700.1, from coordinate 11,773,083 downwards.
AACATGGGTAGCTCCAGTAGTAGCTATTAAAAAAAGAAAATCAAATCAAATCAAATCATTCGTTCAGAGAGAGATACTTAAGGGGGGGAAAGAGAGAGAGAGAGAGAGAGGAGGGGAGAGGATTTAAATATTTAAACATTGAAAAAATCTTTTTGATGACGATGACAATTACGGTTCAAAAAAGATATAAATTAAGCGGTATAAATTGGGTTAACATGGGTAGCTCCAGAAGTGGCTATTAATTATGTTCACGTACATTTATACCAATATATGTTAAATAATTACAACTATTAAATAATCTAATTATAACATTATTGACACAAAATTTGATTTAAATTCATAAATATTTTCTTATACATAACTTATATATATTAATAAATTTAAAAATAAAATTTATAATATATATCATTTTAAAACCTCAACATTTGTCTGATTTAACATGCGTTTACTGAACCCGTAAGATGTAAATTTTTTTAATTGATTTAAGTTTAAACCTAAAAATTTATACCAATTTAAAATTTTACTGATAATCTTAATAAACTTTATTAATAACGTCAATATAGATGTGAGACCTAAAAATTTATATTCTCAATAAAATTTATAAAATTATCAAATAAAATTTTTAATTAACGTAAACCATTAAATTTAAACTCAAATCAACCGCAATAACCTTATAAATATGAGCACTCAAACTTCACCTCCCTACTCCACACATTTAAGAAGTAATGTCACGGTTGCTTAGCTGTTCTTCACTGACATAAACCTCACTTCATTTTCTCTCTGCATGTTTCTCTTACACTTACAATTACTATTTTGGATTTCGGACCCATAATGATGAGCACCCAGCCGTCCCCTCTCCCTCATCTACTGTAATTACCCCTTTCCAGTTGATTACTTTTAAGACAGCGTCATCACATCTTAAAAATTTCAATACGACACATATATATATATACATCAATAAATATAATATTAATAAAAATTTTAATTTAATCCTCAACCTTCAACAGGAGAGGTAAACAAATCTGATATTTATTTAAACATAATATACATAAATGCATGAATAATTACAATAGATTTTTTTTACAAGTCTTTATCTCGATTGTATGAGGATATTGACACATACATAGCTTACAGAAAATGATCTCGTATGATTCTCAACCCATCAGACTATTTATCTTGACTGCTACCTAAAATCATTGTACAATGAGGAGTGAGCTTCACAAGCTCAGTGAATTAAATTTACGAAAAGTATTCTAATTTCATAAATAGCTCAATAATATTTAATCATTTATTTCTCCTATAACTAGATAATAGTATAAATGTCTAACATTTAAATAATTTTTATATTATCATATTTCTATATCTTTTTCTCTTTTTCTCACTGTATTTGTCTCTCTTTGGGAGACTCATCCATCTCTAAATAAATTCACCACAATATACCATACATCAGCATTTCCATAATGCATGCAATAATTTAAAACAGATGTAGTGCATGAATGATTATGATGAGAACGTTTTCCCACCTGTCGACAGGTTGTTATTATCTTAGACCGGCCTCTTCCCGATTCTTTACAGCTTATCCCGACTGTCACGAAATTTATTTCAAGCATATACCGGCTGTCACAGTTTTTCAATTAGACCGGCTACCTTCTCAGTTCTTTCTTTTTCATTAGACTGACTGCCTTCCCAGTTCTTTCATTTCCATTAGACCGACTGTCTTCCCGGTTCTTTTTTTTCTCATTTAATGCATATGCATATGAGCAATGATATGAAATATACATACAAACAGTAATATAAAAACAACATGTAAATTCAAAACACTTAAATTAGTTATCCTGATTATTCTCAAATTTATATAACAAAATTTCTACTAAATTTCTCTCATCCCCAAATCACATCAAATAATCCATTAAAGTTTGTCTAGATCCACTAAAAATTCATCTTATCAAAATTCGTATTAAAACATCAATATAACTCATCAAGAATTTCACTTATCACTTTGATTATTAGATCAACTTATTATTTCAAAAATATTATTTCTATCCTAATAATTTTCTACATGTCCAGAATTCATATCATAATTATCAACCAAATCTTTATCTATCACCACAACATAAGCTAATAATTTATTTTAATATTGTCACTAAATTTATTATTATTTTTATTTAGACTACTTAAAGTAAATCCAACTCACCACGTAGCACTTCAAACTACTCGTGAATCACCTCATTGCCTTTCTCGATCTTCTCCGAAACTTCCCCTGATTGCTAACCACCAACACTTGACATAATATTTATATTCAATTTCTAATTATTTCTTCATTTCTTCATAAACCTCACATTTTGAAAATTCCCACTTTAACTTCTTGAAACCTTCATAAATGCTCAAATTTTAAAATAAACATTACCTTATTACCTTCTGCTATTCTGATAACTTCATGTAATTCTCTATAAAATATTTTCGAAACTCTCTTCAAAATTTTTCTATTTCAGCATTTCTTTAGGTCTCCAAGTGTTTAAAGAAATCGAGAACTTGAGAGAAACTTAAACGAAATTTAGTGAGCGTCTCTTAACGTTTACATGATAGTGTATATATAAGTTTGCTACAACAAAATTGTCGGCAGCCAAGGATTTTTTTTTTGTTTTTTTTTTAAACTTAGCAGCTCTCTCCCCAAATCTCCAATTGCCACACAAAACCCACTATTTGAGACATAATCATTCTTTATCTCCACTTTACACTATTTGAAACAAAAAAGCAATGATTGCCTTTGGCAATCATCCTTCCTCTTGGCAGCCACTTGCTGCCACGATTTTGCCCCCTTTTTTTTTCAACTTTTGTCTCCTCCAACCTCATTCAGCCTTCTGGGACATTCACGTCCCAGATTAATTTTACGTCATATTTATTAAAATATACATTTACCCTTACTTTTAAAATATGGTTATTACAAATCTACCCACCTTACAAAAATTTCGTCCCCGAAATTTCCTTACTAAAATCAAGTAAAGAGTTGAGGATAATCTTTCCTCATTATTTCTTCATGTTCCCACGTGACTTCTTCGACATATTTATTGCGCCATAATACTTGAATCAAAGAAAGACTTTATTGCGCAAGACTTGATCATTTTTGTCCAGGATTCTGACTAGTATTAGTATAAAAGTCAAATCTTTCTGAATTTCTGTCACATGATTCGTGATATTATGGGACTCATCGTGCAAGTACTTCCTCAATAGTAACACATGAAAAACATTATGTAATTGCTTTAATTCCGGAGGCAAACTTAAGCGATATGCTACGGGCCCAATTCTCTCAATCACCTCATAGGGCCCCATAAATCTTGGGCTCGACTTTCCCTTCTTCTTAAATCTCAACACTCCCTTCCATGAAGATATCTTCAAAAATACCTAATCACCAACTTGGAACTCGAGAGGTCGTCTTCTTTTATCAGCATATCTTTTCTGTCTGTTCTGAGCTGCTATGAGGTTCTCTCTAACCAGTTTGATCCTCTCAATAGTCAAGTCTATCATTTTTGGGCCATATATCTTTCTCTCTCCAACTTCTTCCCAGCATACTGGAGTTCTACACCTTCTACCATACAAAGCCTCTAAAAGTGCCATCCCAATACTAGTGTGATATTGATTATTGTATGCAAACTCGATCAAAGGAAAATAAGCATCACAGCTTACTGAGAAACTTAATACACTTGCCCTCAGCATATCTTCTAGTATTCTGATAATCCTTTCTGTCTACCCATCAGTTTGTGGATGAAAAGCTGTACTAAACTGTAATTGTGTACCCAAAGCTTCTTGGAATCCCCTCCAAAATCTAGAGGTAAATCTAGAATCTCTATCTGAGATGATACTCAAGGGTACTCCATGTAATTTTACTATCTCTGCCACATATAACTCAACCAACTTCTCTAGACTCCAAGTAGTCTTGATAGGAAGAAAATGTGAAGACTTAGAAAGTCTATCCACTATAACCCACACAGTATTGTGCCATCTCTGGGTACGGGAAAAACCAGAGACGAAATCCATACTCACATTTTCCCACGGCCACTCAGGTATTGGAAGAGGTTGTAATAAACCTGCTGGATGTCTATTCTCAGACTTTACCTGTTGACAAGTCAAACATCTAGCAATGTATTCTGCTACATCCTTCTTCATCCCTGACCACCAATAATTTTGTTTCAACCCCCTGTGCATCTTATTATTACCTGGGTGCATGGAATATACAGAATTATGAGCTTCCCCTCATATCTCCTTTCTAATTTCCACATCATTGGGAACACAAAATCTTTGCCCCAATACTACCATACCATATTCTCTAATTTTAAACTCGGTTGGCTTCCTACTCAACACTTCCTGCCTGATTTTCTCTATCCCCTCATCTTTATGTAGCTATAATAACCGATCAATAATAGGAGATTGTATCACCATATTTGCCATTGATACCCCTCTATCATTGACACTCAATTGCATCCTCATTCTTCTTAATTCTATCATCAGGCTAGTATTATAACTCTCAATAGCAGCTAATCTCCCTGTAGCCTTTCTACTCAATGCATCTGCTACTACATTAGCCTTTTCTGGGTGATAATGAATTGTACAGTTATAATCACAAATCAATTCCATCCACTTCCTCTGTCTAAAATTCAACTCCTTCTGGGTTGGTAAATGTATCAAGCTTTAATGATCAGTAAAAATTTCACACTTGGCTCCATATAGATGGTGTCTCCAAATCTTCAAAGCAAAAACTATGGCAGCCAATTCTAAATCATAGGTCGAGTAATTCCTCTCATAGTTTTTCAGTTGCCTAGATGCATAAGCTATAACTTTCCCATATTGCATCAACACACATCCCAACTCCTGATGTGACGCATCACTATAGACTACAAATCCTTCATCACCAGAAGGAAGCACTAATACTGGGGCAGTAGCCAGTTTTTCTTTTAATAGCTGGAAACTTCTCTCACATTCCTCTGACCACCTAAACTTCATATCCTTCTTGGTCAATTTAGTTAAAGGTCCAGCAATCATAGAAATTTTTTTGGATAAAAATTCTATAATAACCAGCCAACCCCAAAAAGCTTCTAATTTTAGTTACACTCGTGGATCTTTCCCAATTCAACACTGCTTCTACTTTTTGTGGGTCAACTGCTGTCCCCTCTCCCGACACTACATGCCTCAAGAAAGATATTTCGTTCAATCAAAACTCACATTTAGAGAACTTCACATATAATTTCTCTTTCCTCAGAATCTCCAATACTATCTCCAAATGTTGCATATGCTCATCTTCATTCTTGGACTATACCAAAATATCATCAATAAACACAATTACGAATCTGTCCAATAATAGTTTAAACACTCGATTCATAAGGTCCATAAATGCCACAGGAGCATTGTTCAGCCCAAGAGGCATCACTAAGAACTCATAATGGCCATAATGTGTCCTAAAAGCAGTTTTAGGCACATCCCCCTCCTTTATCCTCAATTGATAATAACCCGACCTCAAGTCTATCTTAGAGAACACTCTAGCTCCCTGTAACTGCTTGAATAAGTCATCTATCCTGGGTAAAGGATATCTATTCTTGATAATGATCTTATTCAATTGTCTATAATCAATACACAACCTCAATATCCCATCATTCTTCTTGAAAAATAACACAGGGGCTCCCCAGGGTGACATACTAGGTCGGATAAACTGTTTATCTAGCAACTCCTGAAGTTGAACTTTCAACTCTCTTAATTCAGTTGGGGCCATTCTATAGGGTGTTATGGATACGGGTGCTGATCTTGGAATCACCTCAATAGAAAATTCAATCTCCCTATTGGGAGGCAACCTAGTCAACTCTTCAGGGAAAACATCAAGAAAATCTTTCACTACCAAGATTTCTTCTAACTTTTTACCCTCATTGCTAGAATCTACTACATGCGCCAAATATCCCTCACAACCTCAACCATTTACAATTAGTTAAGGCAGAAATAAGACAATTAGCAAGTATCTTTCGTTCCCCCTGAAAATTAAACTCCTTATATCCGGGTATTTTGAACACCACATTTTTCCTAAAGCAATCTACCTAAGCATGATATGCAGATAACCAATTCATCTCTAGAATTAAACCAAAATCTGTCATATTTAAAAACAATAAATCGACTTCAAATTCTCTATCAGCAATATTGATCACATAACCTCGATAGATTGTTCTGATAATAACTCTATCTCCTATAGGAACTTCAACAATAATTGCATGCATCAAAGGACTAGCACTCACATTAATAGATTCCATATAACTACTAGATGCAAAAGAATGAGTTGCACCAGGATTAATCAATAGTCTAGCAGGCCTACCAAGGATAGAGATCATACCTATAACAATATTAGGAGTGGCTTGTGTATCCTGTTGGGTCAATGCATAGACCTTGCCATCTCTGGACTGAATCTGACTACCTCGTCCTCGCTCTGCTACTAATCATCGACCTCTACCTGTACACTCCCTGATCCACCACCTCTCTCCATCGATCTCGTCTCAACACTTCCTATACCTGCATCAGTAGATTTATCCACTGGACTGTCTGCAGCCACATGTCATCCCTTACCACATACAAAGTATTTTAACATAGGCCAATTTTGAGCCAGATGTCCCGTCTGATTACATCTGAAGCAAACCCTAGCCTCTTGATTAAACATCCGATAACTACTTTCCCCTGGTGGCACACTTACTCCTCTACCATAACTCCCACTTCCTATAACCTACCTCCCAAATCTAGGGGACCCACCAGTATTACTCTGAGCTATAGAAGCAACATATTCTACTTGCCTCTGACTCTGAACTACAGTTCCTTGCAACAAGAAACGCTCCATCTGGTGGTCTACCACCGTGTACACCCATACTGCTACCACCTCTAGATCTCTCAAGCCTAGACATTTTCAACCAATCCCTCCTACCTCTCAACTCCATCAGATCTTTCTCAATCTGCAAAGCTTTATCCACTAACACAACATAATTCCCTATACCCATATAAAAGAGTTTAGTCCGAATATCACAGTTTAATCCGTTTAAAAATCTCTTACATTTTCTCTCATATGTATTCACTAACTCCAGTAAAAACCTTGACAGAGCTATGAATTTACTATCATATTCAACCACCGATAAATTTCCCTATCTTAGATGAATAAAATCCATTTCTTGTTATGCCCGAAAGGTATCTGGGAAATACTTTGCAAAAAACTCATTTTTAAACTTATTTTAAGTCAAAGGCTTATCTATCTGTGTGCTTACCCTGAGTAAAATATCCTCCCACCGTTGAGAAGCCTCACCCTCCAGCAAAAACGAAGCAAAAGCCACCTTCTGTCTATCAGACACCGGTAAGACCTACAAATATTTCTCCACATGCCTAATCCACTACTCAGTTTCCACTGGATTTACAGATCCTCTAAAAAACTGAGGTTTAAACTTAAGAAACCTCATAAAACTATCACCTTGCATCTCCTGTGCAAAGACACTTCCCTCATGACTTTTTTGCCTCCCCACATCCGGTTCCCTTCCACATTTTTCTTCTAATATTCTCTGTAAATTATCAGTCATTTCTTTAGCAGCATTCATCCTCTCTATAGCACGATTAAGGGCTTCTCTCAATTCATCTTTTACCCTCAAATACTCTCCCAGCTCTACTGGTACTAGCTACACAATCAGTATATTCCCTTATGGGAATCACAGACTCAATTTCCTCCTCTACTTCAGTCATCCTAAAAATTGAGGGTCTACCACGTCCCCTCTGATTCAGAGTTCTACTTCTAGCTCTCGCACGACCACGTGTCATCCTCAGATTATGCATTTAAGAATATAATTTATTTAGATTTTTCGCTTTTCAAGTTCTCATGCAGTCTACAGAATCTTAAAACCTAACGCTCTGATACCAAAATTGTAACTATCCATCCTGGGTTGGCCACTCCCGAGACGGTATCATCATATTTTGAGAATCCCAGCATGACACATATATGCAACAATTGATATAATACTACCAAATTTTTTTAACTTAATCCTCAACCCTCAACAGGAGAGGTAAACAAATCTGATATTTACTTAAACATAATATATATAAATGCATGAATAATTACAATAGATTTTCTTTTACAATCGATTGTACGAGGATATTGACACGTACGTGGCTTACAGAAAATGATCTCGTCTAATTCTCAACCCACTAGACTATTTATTTTGACTGTTACCTAAAATCATTGTACAATGAGGGGTGAGCTTCACAAGCTCAGTGAATTAAATTTACTAAAAGTATTTCAATTTCATAAATAGCCCAATAATATTTAATCATTTATTTCTCCTATAACTAGATAATAGCATAAATGTCTAACATTTAAATAATTCTCATATTATCATATTTCTATATCTTTTTCTCTTTTTCTCACTGTATTTGTCTCTCTCTGGGAGACTCATCAATCTCTAAATAAATTCACCACAATATACCACACATCATTATTTCCATAATGCATGCAATAATTTAAAACAAATGTAGTGCATGAATGATTATGATGGGAACGTCTTCCCACCTGTCGACAAGTTGTTATTATCTTAGATCGGCCCCTTCCTGGTTCTTTACAGCTTATCCCGGCTGTCATGGAATTTATTTCTAGTATATACTGGCTGTCATGATTTTTTAATTAGACCGACTGCCTTCCTCGTTCTTTCATTTTCATTAGATCGGCTGCCTTCCCATTTCTTTTCTTTCTCATTTAATGCATATACATATGAGCAATGACATGAAATATACATACAAAGAGTAATATTAAAACAACATATAAATTCAAAACACTTAAATTGGCTATCCTGATTATTCTCAAATTTATATAACAAAATTTCTACTAAATTCCTCTCATCCTTAAATCACATCAAATAATCCATTAAAGCTTGTTTAGATTCACTAAAAATTCATCTCATCAAAATTTATATTAAAACATCAATATAACTCATCAAGAATTTCACTTATTACTTTGATTATTAGATCAACTTATTATTCCAAAAATATTATTTCTCTCCTAATAATTTTCTGCATGTCTAGAATTCATATCATAATTATCAACCAAATCTTTATCTATCACCACAACATAAGCTAATGATTTATTTTAATATTGTCGCTAAATTTATCATTTTTTTATTTAGACTACTTAAAGTAAATCCAACTCACCACATAGCACTTCAAACTACTCGTGGATCACCTCATTGCCTTTCTCGAACTTCTCCGAAACTTCTCCCGATTGCTGACCGCCAATACCTTACATAATATTTGTATTCAATTTCTAATTATTTCTTCATAAACCTCACTTTGAAAATTTCAACTTTAACTTCTTGAAACCTTCGTAAATGTTAAAATTTTAAAATAAACATTACCTTATTACCTTCTGCTATTCTGATCACTTTCCGTAATTCTCTATAAAATATTTTCGAAAATTTTTTTAAAATTTTATTTTTTCAGCATTTCTTTAGATATTCAAGCATTTAAAAAAATCGAGAACCTGAGAGAAACTTAAACGAAATTTAGTGTATATATAAGCTCGCTGCAACAATTGTCAACAACCAAAGATATATATATATATATATATATATATATTAATTATAACTCAGCAGCTCCCTCCCCAAATCTTCAATTGCCACACAAAACACATTATTTGAGACATAATCATTCCTTATCTCCACTTTACACTATTTGAAATAAAAAAGCAATGATTGCCTTTGGCAATCATCCTTCCTTTTGGCAGCCACTTGCTGCCACGATTTTGCCATTCTATTTTTTTTCCAACCTTGGTCTCCTCCAACCTCATTCGGCCTTTTAAGACATTCACGTTTCAAATTAACTCTATATTATATTTATTAAAATACATATTTACCATTAGTTTTAAAATATGGCTATTACATCTACACAAAGTGAAGAAGTAATGACACGGTTGCTTAGCTTTCTTCACTGACAAAAACCTCTCTTGATTGTCTCTCTGCTTCTCTTGCACTTATTGATATTATTTTAGATTTCTTGGTAGTTGGTCAGTTGAAGGAAGCTTAGCTTGTAGGAAATGTTTTAAAAATTTTGTTTTCACGGAAGGATGCTCTGCATACGATATCCAAGGCAGTTGATTTGTATACGGTGAATTCAATTAACATGTCAATCACTTGATTAAATAAGATATGATTTTTAAATAATGATCTAATGATGGTTAATAACACGCGTAATTTACAAGATTTCAACTGTAGAGGATTTTAATATCGTTTTAATATTTTCATTTTTTTTTTATTTTTATCATGAACTAGTATAAGTGATCAACAACAATATCATCTTTTGATCTTTTAAGTTAAATCTTAATTTTTAAGATTTAATTCGAAAAGTTTAAAACATTATTTTAAAAAAAATGTTAGGAAGAATATCACGTTTCTATCAATAATTATGTGTAAACATTCTCACAAATGAATCAGACATAATTATTGATTAATATCATCACTTATTGATAAAGTTTGTTTAATAACGAAAGGATTCGAACCTAAACACTTTTAACAAAGAAAATTAAACCTTACCTTAGCATTGCCAATTAAAATTTATTATTTTTATGTAATATTCTAATTTCACATTTATGTTTATCTATATCTTTGATTTTGGAATCCAAAGTTTTATTTTTGTCGATCCTTCCCGGTATGTGTAGATAAATAGTATATGAACATGAACTGTGCAAATTTTACATGTGAATCTCATCCAGTTTAGCCTGGAAGAAACTGGCATATCATACACACATTAAGACATGGACTCGATCAATTTGTAATAGAATCTTTTGTGATGTTATATATGTTGAAGGAAGCTGCCTATATTAGCTGAGGGAAGATATTATTGATTTGGCAAAAATGCATAGAGAAATCAAATCAAGTCATATCTGCATTCTTTTGTGAATATCTAAGTTGGTACGTAGCCTCTTATTGAGCTCGGATCCTTTTTCACTAATCGAGTGATGATGCGAGTTCGACTCCTGTGCAGTGTTATAGTGCAATACAACCTACAGTAAGAACATATTGGTCCACCTTGTATAATTAATTGGACCCAGAAAAAAAGTTTTCTAACATTATTCCTGTTTACCCTCCATTTTTTTAATAGGCGTTTACTCCTCTTTACACTTACTAAACCTAATAAGAAATAACTCTAAAAGGGAAAAAAACAAGGCTAAACTATTAGCGTCGATCTCTATTCTTGAAAAAAAATTATTTGTATAGATAAAAATTTAATTAATAATATTAATTAAATATATAAATATTATTAATAAAATTTTAAAAATTTATCAATTAAGTTTTTACCATAAAAATCTTGTTTTGCATTGCGGCCAAGATTCTCTCCTATTCTTGTGCTTTTCTAGGTGAACGCTTATGCATGCTTCGGTCCGGCATATCATTCCAATTGAAGGGTAACCTTATTTATTTAATTTTCTTTATTTTCTTCGGTCCGGCATATCATTCCAATCTTGTTTACTTCTTTCATTTTTGTATATAAATTAATTCTGACTTTGTATGAATTGTCTTAAACGCTAAGAATATAAAGATCTTAGTGGGCCACTGTGTTATTCTTCCATAGCTGATGAAATAATGGAAAATAGGATTTTGTCATTGCAATATATACAAACTGACAAAAGATTATATATAATGGGACATCGAATTTAAACTCCCAAATCTTTTGCACTGCATGCTATAAGAACAGGAAACTGCCATTTTATTTAATTTTCATATGATGAAATCACATCGGCAAAGAGCTGAAAAATCTGGTATGGCAACAAAAGCTGCCGTGGAATTTATTAGTAGAGAAACATGTGGACGTGAGAATGTTGGTTTCATTGCAAAGGACTACACCAATTATTTGCGTTCTAAGTGACAGATGACACTAAAGAAAGGAGATGATTTTATAACTAATGTTTTTTGGACAACTGCACAGATGATGGTAGATTATAGTTGTTTTGGTGATGTGGTTTGTTTTTACACAACTTATAAACCAAATAATGAGGGGCTTCCATTTACAGTATTTGTTGGGGCAAATCATCACAAACAAAGTGTTGTTTCTGGCGCTGCATTAATGTATGACGAAACAAGTGAAAGTTTTGGGTGGTTGTTTGAAACTTTGATAAAAGCTATGTCAGGTAAAGTCCAAAAACAATTCTCACAAACATAGATGCAGCGATGACAAATGCCATATCTTCAACAATGCCATAAACATATCATCGTCTATGTGTATGGAATGCTGCTAAACATCTTAGTTTCATTTTTCGAGACAAATCATTTTTCAAAATATGTGTGTATGATCATGAAGAGGAAGATAATTTTGTTACTGCTTGGAATAACATACTTCAAAAATATAGTCTTGGGAAAAATAAGTTGTTGAAAGAGAAATTTAGGGAAAAAGAGAAATGGACATTGGTTTATGGGCGTCATACTTTTTTGTGCAAGACATGATCAGTACTACTCAAAGAAATGAAAGCATGCAGAGGCTCATAAGAAAGGTACCTAAATTCTCAAAAAAACATTAATACGATTTTTTGAGCATTTTGAAAGCATGTTAGAGGATTGTCATTTTGAAGAGTTGCAAGCTGATTTTAAAATTATTCAAAGTACTCCTTTATTGGCTGCACTATTACAAATGTTGAAATAAGCATCTGCTATATACATTCAACATGCAACATGTAGGAATCAAATGGTTCGAGTGGAACTCTTTTAGCTAATAATCATCAAATGATTCATCCCATGTATCACCCACCGATGGCAACACAATCAATTTGCTATCCATTAATTATTCAAGGTAGCACCAACGATTTTTGTTAGGATTTTGACTCAATTCTCCACAAAAAAACTTCTAATTGATTTAAGAAAAGTTGTTTTCTATTTTGTAGTTGCTTATTATGCCCCATTTGGTTGCGGTAATGGAATCATGGCTGTAATGTAATCGAGGTTGTAATGTAATCAAAGGTGTAATGGAAGGTGTAATGGAATCGAGATTGTAATTTGATTACATTGTTTGGTTAGAACATCGAAAAGACAATTTAATTGAAGCTTT